>ML681964.1:41501520-41637415 GCA_007922195.1 Podocnemis expansa
AAAAAAAAAAAGTGGTTTAAGCCATTTCTGAAGAATGGCTGCCATTTCGAAACAAGCAGTTTGCTTGTTTCGAAACGGCCGTGCGTCGTGTGTCCATGGCAGTTCTTATTTCAAAATAACCTCATTGTTTCGAAATAAGAATGCTGTATGAACACACCCATAGTGAATTTACTGAAGTTACTCTCCACGTACATCAGGGTCATTGAAAGTAGAATTTGACTGTACATTTTTAAAGCCTACTTCATAGATTTACTAGGTCATGATGTATGATTGACAACATAAAAAAACTCTTGCAAATCCGTTGCTGAATATGAGCAGTGTTTTACAATTATTCTTGTTCATTACTGGCAGTAACATTTAGTACCACTGGAAAAAATGTATCAGAAGCAGAGGCCCTATCCAAAGTAAAGAAACATAATATGTTATTTTAATTGGTTTTAAAATTTGTTTTCTTTATTTTTCTCTGCTATCCCAAAGCAGCAAGTTAGCTGCAGCTTCATCGAAGGAGTGCTTCCTCAAAACACTCATCACCTATTGTGCTTCTTAATCCTTTTCAAAGAAGTTAGTTGAGAACATAATATCAATATAATACAAGAAAACATTACTGAGGCAGAGACTATATTTTTGTTCTGTGTTTGTACAGTACATAGCACAGTCAGTTCCTAGGTACTACAGTAACACAAATAAATAAATAAAGTTTCAAGAAGCTATACAAGTGTTGCCAATATGTGAGACAGACAGATACCTTAGCTTTCCACTAAGCTTGGGGGGTCTGATCCCGCATCTTTTATCTTTAGTAGCCAACAACAGACAGTTTGCTTCACAGGACAATGCCGTCTCTGCCACATTTGTAACTTGACAAGTACAGTACTGAATATTTGATAACTGAGACTCTCTTGAGCTTCTGTTTCTTTCTCTATTACTGTTACAAGCTATATGCTTTGTAATAGTTTTGTTTCTAGAAATTATTAGTTCAAAGCATGTACTATTCGGTGGGCGATGTCTCTATTATTTTAGTTTTTATAAAGTAGTAAAGAATAAAATAATGTATAAATAAAAATCCTGGCAGCTTCTCAAAAAGAAAAGAAAAGTGATCTCCTTATGAATATTATAAGGAAAAAGAAATGAAACTTTTATTCTGCTGAGCAGTGTATAAAATGTGGAAATGTTGTTAATCTATTATCAGACTGGACAGAACATAACTAATAATAAACAGAGAATAGATTCTTATTCTTGTAGTACAAAAATTATTCTTTCAACTTTTTAATGTAGCTTTTTATGAAGCTATGAATAGAGAAACTATATTTTTAGAATGTTATCACCCAGCACTTCTCGCCCCCCCATCTTTTTAAAGAAATTGTTAGCATTATACAGAAATCACTACACATCTGGATGAATGGAAACAGGAAAAATAAGATGAGATTTATGTTAATAAAACTGTCTACATATAGGAACTGCAAACATCACTTACACTATTCTTTATGAAGCACATAGAGGATGTAGATCTCAGCCAGTAGCCAACTCCCTCAACTAGTTCATCCCTGGAAGAGGACCCAACATGTCCACCGAAGTGGATTTAATTTTTTCTTTCTTCTTTTCTGCAGGAGTGGTATTCCCAATTCCCCAATGTATCAAAAGTATAAAGCCTCCTATAGGACTTACTGCAGTCCTAGTCAAAGGAGAAAAAAACCCCCAAAAGTACAGCTTGTTCTAGTAACTACAATGAAATTTTTAAGCCACTGCCAAAAGACATTTCCTATCTGTCAAAAATGTCACCTTCTATAACCTGTATGTCTGAATGGGGCTGAGCCCTTTCTCAAGGTATCTCAGCAGGAGTTCAAACTCCCACTGCATCCCGTAGTCCTTGTTCTCCAAAAGAAAAATCTTTACAGTAGCTGCATTTGGGTCCAACTGATCCACTTCCAGTCTCCTAGGGGGATCCTGAATTTATCCCTTCTCCACCTTCTTGCTATCTGGGAAATATATCCCCTGTTTACAGAGAAGGAAACAACATTTTTGTTCATTACTATCTCCAGAATATTTATATAACCAAGTGTAAATACAGATGACCTGTTTTCACACAGCTTATAGAAATGGGGTCGGAATATCAGATAGTCAATATTCAAACTTTCTAGTATTGTTTTGTAAAGAAAAGTTTTGGTGCTGATAGTTCTGAAATTGACAAGAAGATACAAAAGCAGTCATCACTGAACAGGAATGATGTTAGTGCCTGCATAGTCATCGAATCTAGCAATCTCCAGAGGCCTCCACGTTTTGAAATCCCTTTGTCTTTCCAAACCCTCCTTATACTCTTCCTCTACTATAATTATTGTCTACATCTGATATGTACTAGAAACAACTGTAGTTCAGTGTCTGGCTATTGGAAAAAGCAATAACAGATTTGTGAATCAGGACAACTGATGGTATTTGGAAAATATTTTTCCACTTAGCTAATATTTTATTTTTCCACCACTTGTTTGTCGAGTCTGAGAGGAGTAAAGAAAACAAAACATTAATATTCTCAAACTTTGCATTTGACTTTCCGATGATAAGAGAAGAAATACAGTATCTGGGCTTTCTGGAGGTTATCATCCTACTATTGTTTATAACTGTGCTATACCTTATTCCAAGGGCTGAAAATGTACTTCAATATATTTTAAAGATGACTTCACCTAGGTGAAGTGGTGACAGTTTTCATAATTTCTGGTCCCTCATCTCTCTTGCTGGCAGGGTGACTGTACCATCCATTTAAACTGTCTCTCTCCATGCAATACAGTGCAGAGACAGTCTATCAATTGGCTAAGCGCATGCATGGGACTAATGCAAGTGGATAAAAAGAAAAGGACTCAGATATTTAGAAAAGAGGAGCTTTTTTTAACAAACATGTACGGAGTTAACTGCTTTATTTAGTTTTCCTCCACTCTTTTGGATATATAATTGTTTTGTGGTGCTACTCGTCCACTTATTTGAGGCCTGTAAGTGGACTTGGAAATGTATGTTGATATTATCCCTTCTTTGATGTTTGAGGCTTATCCATGTCTTAGTCAAACCCCTGCTATTCAGTATTATTATACTGATGTTACAGCTATGCGCTTGAATACATATTTAAAATGTCAAAACTGCACTTTGAGCTTTTCTTCCCTAGAAGATATATTTCTTAACTAAGTGTGGGTATGTTAAAACACCACTTGAAGGACCTTGTACAGCTATTTGAAGGACCTTGTATGGCTCTTTGAGGTAACATCTTGAAATAGGAGACCTTAATAAGTCATCACAGAGGTCCCAATCAACAGTCATACCTATTCAGCAGGGCACTGAAAATGAGTTCTTAATTTAGGTATATGCTTGCGTCCAACTGAAACACTTGCATAACTGCTTAGCCAACTGTTTTTAAATTCTATGCTGAACTGGAACCAGAGTGTTTCCTGAGTTCCCCATAATTCAGTTTTTCTAACAGTTGTACAAAAGTGTCAGTTCCCCAAAGAGTTTGGGGCACCATCATTCTTATATTATAATAAAATCCAAGAAATATTTCAGTTTTTGAAGTCTCTTGGTTCTACAGGCGATCAAGGAATGTAATAAGGAAATCTTGTTCAATCTTTTTTGGCTGTAAAGATTCTTTGGGTGAAATACTACAGCACATACAAGATCTGATTTTCTTTTTATCTACCCAAGGGTAATAGTCCTTATTACCCAGGAGAATGGCTACAAAGTCAATCCAACAGAAATGTGGGCACTCAGAGCAATCTCATTATGAGATCCAATTCCGAGAATGAACCTTGGTTGACAGTATTAAAGAGCAAAATGTCAAAGTAGTGAAGCTTAAAGCATTAGTTCATTGAACTATCACACTGTCTTTAATCCTTTTACTAAAGGTCATGTTAATGAATGATTTAAATGAAAGATTTCAACCCTAGTTTTTGTTACTGTAGTCACGGAGAAAAGTCTATAAATGCCTTCTGATAAATGCATTCATTTAAAAATCAAATTTTTTTTATTTTATTCATCCTGAAACATGAATTCCTACTGTTTTGGACAAAAGGAAATGTCAAGATATCAGAGACAGTAGGCGACTGGAGACAGGGGAATGAAGGAATGATATTTTGATCAGTTAAACTGGAGTGAGTTGTTCTACCTTTATTCGTGCCTTTTTTACTCATGTATTGATATTGTGCTAATTAATAGTTATCCTTGCTAGATTATATATTAAGAGAGGTTGTAAAAAATTTCCAGTATTTCTGTACTACTGGCTAGACATAAGAAACATCTATGGTCATTTCAGGCTGATTCTCTAGAGATCCTTGAGTTCCTAGAGCAAAAGTAGCTCAGTAATAAATGGATCACTGGGGCACAATGAAAGGCGTGGAAGATCTATATTTATATTATACTTCTAATCTTATTTCATTTCATGTCACATAAATTAAAGCAATCAATCAAAGGCAGGATGCCCAACGCATTATTTGCATATAACTCCAATAAAATATTTTGCAAAGAATAGTAGTTATTGTGCCTTTTTTTATATTGGGGGAGGCCAAAGGCATGATTTTTCCAAGATATCCGCCTCTTTAAAGTCATTCTGGATTTTGAACTACACTCTTTTCCTGTCAGAACTATTAAAAACTATTTATTATTAAAAAGAACTATGAATTACTGTACATATAAACCATTTCTGACTCACTGGTGTTTCTTAGTAAAGGAAAGGGTTTTAGGCTTATGTCTATATAACCTGTGCTAGAGGGAAATAATCAAGGGACAGATGAACAGATGTCGGGGGGGGGGGGGGTTGTATAAATTATCAAAACTAAGGTATTGATTATTTCACTGGCCAAAATCTATGTTAAATGACACTTATCACTGTTACACTTTCTTCTGATACCAGTGTCACCACTCTCCCAAGAAGTAGCAGTTTGGTGCCTTGCAGATAGGCTACCATGTGGAGGAGATATGAGTGAGGCAGGGTCAAGGTATACTCTAAGTGTAATTCAGTTTATTTAGACATATGCACCACTCTTGAAATGAAATGGTAAAACAGCAGGCAGAGCAGTTCCTAGCTCCAGGAAGTTGAGGCCAAAACCAATGCCTGATCCCCAGAGACCAGCTCTGCCTCAAGAACTAACTAATCAGAGCCCAGAGAGAAGAGGAAACTCTCCTACCACTGGTACAGAACTTGGCATAGTCCAAAACTAACAACTCCGTATGCCTTCTCAATAGTCAAAACTTGTGTACATGCCAAGAAAAAAACTTGGAAGACTACACCTGTAGAAACTCTACCTGGCAACTCCTGACATAGCAAAACTTAGAAATAAGAACTCAGAAAGCCATATTAAGTGCTGTGTTAGGCTACTGACGTAAAGTGAAACAAGCAAGGAATCATGTGGCACTTAAAGATCTTCAAAGCATCTGATGAAGTGGGATTTTCTCCCATGAAAGCTCATGAAATTAATAAATTTGTTAATCTTTAAGTGCCACAGGACTCCTCGCTTGTTTTGCTGACCTAGATTAGCATGACTGCCCCTTTGGAATTTGAAATAAAGTAATAGAGTCCATGAAAAATGCTCCTTAAGATAATAAGAATTATCTGAACAATAAAATTGACCTGTTCCCTTCATGTGGCTTGATTGGCATTTTCCTTTAAGTTCCATTGCACATAGATAAGGTAGTGTCAGTTTAATGATGGCATAATCTCCTAGGCTATGTCTACACTTACATGTGAATTCAAATTGATTGTCATCAATTCAAATTCAGATAAGTGCATGGACATGCCCACTTTCCTCAGTTCAAACAGAGGCACTCCTCAGTTCGAATTGAGGAAAGCAGAGTTCGAATTGGTCAAGCCTGCTTTTCCATCAAAGTCAGGTGATTCAAATTGACATAGTGTGGCCATGTCAATTCAAATTCACTGTTAGTTTGAATTAGCCATGGCTTGATTTTTCTCTATACAGTAGTGCCCCCTACTGAATTCGAACTGGCAAGTCCTGTTCATGGACATGCCAATTCAAATTGGATTTTCTAGTGTGGCCATGTCAATTTGAATTGACTGAATTCGAATTAGATTTGAATTGAGTAATTCGAATTGAAATGCTCACTGTAGACATAGCCATAGAGAATATGATATGGAGTGACTCGAAAGTTGTAACTTTACATATTGAATTTAATTAAAATAAGGGAATAGTTGTGGCCTGGTTCTGTTCATTTAGTATGGCAAGGACTGAAAGAGTAATATTATACATCTAAGGTTTTTATTAATTCATCATGTCTCCTGTCTTTCAAAGTGTTTAGAACTACAAATATAAATTTTAACAGTACAAACATTGATAAATTGTTTATCAACAATATTATGATTTAATTGCACTATCTGGTGATTATAAATACAGACTTAGGTAGTGCTACAAATGAAGCATCACATTACCTTGGTATAAAACACCCTTTCATACTCCCTTCAGACCATTTCTGGCTGTGTGTTTTCTCAGGCCACAAAGACTATTTAGCAGAAAGTACCAGCTATTTACAGTATAGTCACAGGAGTATCTTGTTATCAGTCTGCAGCTGTATTAGGTGTATATTAACTGTGAAAAAATAACCTGCTCATACAAGAAACAGGTGTAAACACAATGAGAAAGTAAGACAAATGCAAATTTTGTGAAACATACACAAACTTACTGTATCATGAGAGTAAACAATAGATATAAAAAATGGTGATGCTTGCTTGCATTTTTCCACTGCCTGACATGTTCTGCTTCAAAATCTGGAACTGCACACAGAGAAGGCCAGTCAAGTTCACTTCTAGAGTCAAACTTTCAGCAGCAGCACAATTCCACATCTCTTACTGCCATACTGTATTTTCTCTAATAGTGCGAACTTAAGCTCAGTCTCTCAAATGGGTTGAGTGGCCTATTGTAACTTGTTGTCAAGGAACTGTCAAATGGCTAAACTCTCAGGTCTCTGAATGAAACTAGAAGTGAGGGGAATTATGAAAAGCAGCCATCCAACTTTGTCATTAAAAGTTATCAGTTCCCACATAAATTCTTTTATTTCTCACAAGAGTCCTAAAATACTCTCTGTGTGCAGTGCAGTTGCTAAAAGAGGCAAAATCAAGAAATGTTGCATGTTCAGCACTCAGAATGTCATATTCAGTGTTTGGGATGATGGAAATTAACATTTGCAGCATATCCTCTCAGTCAGAGCACATCAGTGCCTGTAGCAGTGCTGTGTATTGGAAAGGATTAAAACACAATTATGAGATAGCTTCACAAGCATGGACAGGTGCAACAGTAGCTAGCTGTGAGACATCATTTGTGTATTACATTCTTGTGTAAAGGCATCCATAAATCCACCAGTAATCTATGAGACCAAGAGGACCTAATAAGCAATGTCATTGGTTATTTCAGGGTTTTATCTCTGTTGCACTTCTATCAGATAACAGCTACATTTGCTACTAGTCAAAAACAAATATAGTAGCACCTCCACTCATTTAATGAACATGTGGCCAGATCCTCAGCCAGAGTAAATCAGCATCATTCCATACACTCCAGTGGAGCGATACAGATTTACACCTGCTAAGGGCATGAGCCATTGTTTTCATGTACTCTCTGTCGGTGAAGGATTTGCTAGAGTAGAATTTAATGATTTACTGGGTCAACTTTGCTTCTGAAATATATATGCAGCTTTCATATAGAGCAGATATTTCCATTCTTCATTTGGATTTGTTGTGCTATACTTGGTTTGGCTTGAAGATTCAGTACATTACAGTTTGGCAGCAGCTACAGAACAGGCATTCTCTTCAATACATCACTTTACCTTATTTGGATGAATATTTTGCAGATGGATCAAGAGAACTGCTGATCAGCACAGCATCAGGACTAGATCCTGTAAATTGCCAACTTCCTCTACAAGGTGTTAGCACCCTCAACTGTGATTGAAGACATGGAGACGTCATTCGGAACTCTCTCACTGAACTGCTGGTTGCCACCTAACTATCTGTTCCACAGGACAAAATAATCACATTTCAATTCCATGAAGTTCTGGCACCCACACCATGTTTATTTCTATGTATTGATGTAACCATCATTAGGTTAGGCATGAAAAACTAGGCTTGAAATATATGTGAAAACTCTAGAACTGCCCCATAAACAAGATCTGTCCCATAAAAGTCAATAATGTTTATCCTAATCATACCAGAGTAGGGCTCGGAAGAAGCTGAGATGCAAACATGTTCCTCTAACTCACATTGGTTGATAAAAGAAGGCTGCAGGTTGGACAGTTTTGATTATTTTTTGCTCATTTTCTAACTTAAATCTCCAAATATATATTACAATTATATACATAATTAATGTATATTAATTAATTCCAGGGCATGCTATGGTGTGGGGTTCTGTAGTTGGGAGCTAAGGGGTGAGTGGGTAAGAGGATAAACATGACTTGTGTTAAATATATGCATTAACCAAAGCTCACAATAGGATGGGGACGAGGAATAGCAAGGAAAAAAGAAAAAGCTCATTTTATTACAACAGCGTCAGTCACTGCACTTTAATTCCTACTGTATCAGCACATTTTCATTGTAAACAACTGTCAAAGTTTTATAACTCAGCTGTCACATTTCTTTCTGTGCTGAAACTTATCCAAGGAAGACATAGTTTTGGTTGCCACAAATATCTGAAGGAAAAAATAACACTTATTAGGATTTCTTTTAATGAAATTGATACACAATTGTGGCATATGATTCATGGTAAATAATATATATAAGAATGCATATAATTTAACAAAAGGTAACTGCCACATATTTTAGGACAAGGATGCTCAGCCTTTTTGATAGCAGAAACTGCTACTATCTTCCTAAACTGTGTCAGGGAAATCTTAGGGCCTGGCCCTTGTCCACAGATCAGTCGTTGAGAAACACTGTTTTAGGACACTTCACTCAGACACCTGAGATTCATCCATGCCAGCTGATTCAGTCTTGTGGGGCTAAGGGGCTGTTTAATTATTGTGTAAATATTCAGGCTTGGACTGCATCCAGAGCTCTGGCACTCTTCCACTTCACAAGGTCCTAGAGTCTGGGATCCAGCCCAAGCCCAGAAGTCTCCACTGCAGCCCAACAACCCCCCAGCCCGAGTCTGAGTCACCTGGCATGGGCCAACCACAGGCTTCTAATACAATACCCCAAGTTACTTATAAAAGTTTAAATGAAACCAATTTTTTATTTCACTGAAGGGGAGTTTTGTCTGAGTGAAAGCCTGTGGGATCAGGGCCTGTATTGATAAACCAAGGCCTCCTCAAATCTCACTTGCATCTTTCAGAAAAAGTGTAGATGAAAAAAGCTAACCATGTGTGGGCTGTTAGAAGTTGGCACCTACAGGCAGTAACTGCCACCAGTGCTGACCCATGGGTTTTTGATGTCCTAGGCAAACTATAACTTTGGTGCAAACCCACCTCATGTTATAAGAGATAACATATTAAAATATACTTTTTCAAATAGATGAAAAAATTAACTTCAGTCAAATTTGGTGCCCCTTAAAGCCTGGTGCCCTATACGACTGCCTAGTTCATCTATATGGTTGGGGCGGCCTTGACTGCCACAGCAAGTAGTTTTAACTGAGCCATGGACACTGTGTTTCCACTGTGCTATACTGTTAGTATCAGTCTGATACTAGCAGTATCTAGATGATAAGCTACATGTAACATTGCAGCAGACCGTCAGTGCTTTTTACTTCAGCAACCACCAACCTGTTAAATTAATGTGCTATCTTTCTGGCATACCGCCTTCCTTTCGAGATAATTTTAGTTACGTCTCCTTGGCTCTGGTTTCTTGAATTTCTTTTCCTATTTTATGACAGTTATGACTTGACCACACAAGGTATTAAAATTACATAATTAAGGAATTATATTTGTACTTTGTAACCTCTGCATATTCCTATTAAAAGCAAGCTAAAAATAAGTCAAGATTTTTGCACTCTGATTTAGTGAATATCCAATTTTCTTCAGCTATTAAAAGAACATTGTTTATTTAAGAGGATTACTGGATGGTCAGTATTCTTAGACACTTTTTTAAGGCTGCATTTAAAGTTATCATGCATGCTGTTATGATAATTTAACAATAATATATAGCAAAACAGGTGCAGATTGTACTTTCTTTGAGAGAATAAAAAAAAATGGGGTCACCTTCAGAGGTGAGTTTAATAGGGCCTAGAGTGAATATTAGTAGCTATACCTCACCTCTACAATCTTCCCCCTTGATAGTTATATACCATTTAAAGTCAGAAGGAACAATCATATCATCTAGTCTAAACTCCTGTATATTTCACCTAGTTTACTCCCATTAAGAGCCCAATAACTTGGGCTAGACGAAAATACACCAGTCCTCAGGAGACTAAACTGTGTCACAAGCAGAGAAGAAGAAAGAATAAGGTGCCACTAATGTCCAAACTTGCAATCATAGGAACTTGGCTAGGCGAGACATGCCCAGATGAATCCTGAAGATGATCCATGCACTATACTGCAAAAGAAAAGAAAAGAAAAGGAAAGAAGATCCCCGTCAATCTGATCGGGGGAAAATTCCTTACTTACATACAGCCATAAGTTTGACTTTGAGTACATAAGTAAAACGCACCAGCCACACATCTGAGAGACCATGTTAGAGCACGAGTACACTGCATCTAGTTATAGCCATTCTGAATGCTTCATAAGGCAGGAAATAACCCTAAGAATACATCTGACTAGGTCCTTCCTGAGCCCTGCAGGCAATCAACTGAAGCCCTAAAGAGTGAGAATTGATTATAATTATCTTTTAGTGTAAAACATCAAGTGTTATGAGTACGTTGAGGCCAGTGCTGAGCTTCCTGTTCCACCCAAGGTCTGTGAAGAAAGGGAATGAACAGGAGCACTCACAACCTCAGAGATGCACAAATTGCAAAGTCAGAAGGACAACCAATGTACAAGATTCCCACTAGCCTTCTCTATTTGGACTCTCTGAGTTACACTGTGTGTTTCAGAAATTTCATGAAATTTGCATATAAGGCAACTCTTCAAAAATACTTAAATCCATTCTATTGTTATCTCCACAATACCCAACCGCTGCAGTTTACCCACTAGGGAGTCTGTGGAAGGTGTTAAGTTAGAATGGCCCTCATCTTGCTTTAATTTACACCTTCTTCTACCTCCTCAGTGCATGAAATTAATCCATTTAGTCTCCCTTTGACGTTGTTAGGATGGGCATATGCTGCTCTATGGGAGACTGAGCAATAAGGAAAACTAAATGCATGTTAAGGGGTCTGATTCTATGCTGCTCCCATGATATAGAGCACTGAGAGGGAGGAGCAAGTGATGGCAGCAAAGGTGGCTTTAAGCCACTTATACCAACTCAATTGATATCTAATGGCCACTAAGTTGGAATAGTTTGACACACTAAGGAGCTGGAAGAAGGTGTAACTAAATTTTTAGAGTTCCAAAGGGGTAGCCGTGTTAGTTTATATCAGCAAAACTAACAAGTAATTCTGGGCACTTAAAGACTAACAAATTTATTTATTTCATGAGCTTTTATGGGAGAAAATCCCACTTTGTTAGTGGGATTTTCTCCCACGAAAGCTCATGCATTAATAAATTTGTGTTTCTTTCCTGCAATAAATAAATTTGTTAGTCTTTAAGGGTATGTCTACACTTACAAGTTATTTCAAATTAAGAAGGCTTAATTCGAAATAACTTATTCCCTGACCAACCATAAATTTTATTATATCAAATTAAGCAGTTCCTTAATTCGAATTAAGGAAGCGCTAATTTGATATACTGAAACCAGATCAGCATGCCGACCAGTGGGAAGGCAGTCCGCCAGGGGTTTCCTGCCCCCAGCAGCAGGGAAAGCGCCCCACTAGCCAGGAACTTCCCTACCCAGGGAGCACCAGCAGCTGCTTCTCAGGGCTCCCTGGACAAGGGAGCCCCAGAGGCAGCTTCTCTGGGTCTTTCTGGACAGGGGAGTCCCAGCAGCTGTTTCTCTGGGGCTTCCCTGTCTGGGGAGCCATGGAGGCTCCCTTCTCCCAGGAAACCATGGCTGGGGAGCCATAGCTCCCTGCTTGTCTAATGTAGGCTCTCTAACTCAAAGTAATAAATCCTACCTTAATTCCAACTAAGAGTCTAGTGAAGACTCTCAGTTTGAATTAATAACTTTTATTTAAAATTGAAGTAGTTATTTCAAATTAACTAATTTGAAATAACTCTATGTGTAGACATAGCCTAAGTGCCACAGGACTCCTTGTAAATTTTTAGAACAACCTTTCTTTTTTGGAGAATATTCATCAGTAATGAGGTTTATTTCCTCTGCATTGCAGTTTTATTGTGTACTTCACATACTCTCTCCTGGGTCATAGACAATGTGATATTTCAGGCTTCTTGCCCATCTTCCTCAATTCTGAAATTATGAGAACATTCTGTGCCTTCATAAAGGGATTTAATGCCTAAACTAACAGACTAACTTTGAAACAATAAGCTGCTGAAATGTTTCCTACCTGTCAGCCACCCTCTAGAGAAAATTATATACAGCTCCCATGGTAAACCCTTTGTGCTTAAATATTTCAAAGATCTCCACAGCAGAGAGCAGGGTAACTGTGCAATGGAAGGCCAGAAGAAGTGAAGAATTTTTGATCCTGCTGTGATTTCCCCTTTGACATAATGCAAACAAAATTCCACATGACTTCCTGGTATAGCTGTAAGAGCATAAGCAAGATGTGTGAGTGCAGGTATATTGCATTATGACTAAAAGAAGCTGTTCAGAGCTACTTTATATGATGCTTTCTGGCTCAAAGTGTGATGAAGTTTTAGAAGCAAGAATGCTCTTTTCCTTATAATAGTTTGCTGCATATTTAAGGTAATATATGTGATTTACTTTAAAATACTTTCAGTTAAAATGAGCTAAATATAGGGGGAAAGAGATCTACATAGGTAGAGTGCAAGTTACATCCCCAAGTACAAGACTGATTACCAGGACGATGTAGAGTGGAAGGTCACAGAGCGCAGCATCTAGACATGCACCAGTCCAGAACATTGAACTTATGACTAATGTAGCAGAGCGTATCATTCGCTGGACAGAGGGAGGGTTGAGTGTCAATAGAGATGTGTAGAAAAGGCTGCTTGCCATGGAGTAATAGCAAAAATATTGCAAGCGACTTGTCAGTAATCAGCCTTCATTTACCATGAGATCACTTCCAAAGCAGTAGCCCTGTTAATCTAGTTCAGCAAAAGAAACAAACAGTTCTGTGGCACTTTTAAAGATTAACCAATTTATTTATTACATGAGCTTTCATGGGAGAAAATCTCACTTCATCAGCTGCTTTGAAGATGAGGAACTTACAGAATTGTGAAAATAAATGCAAAGAAGTGTAAGTCATGGGATCAGATCAATCTTTACAGCAAATCAATGCAGTAGTTTAGATTCATGAGAAAAACTATTAGAACTATTAGAAGAGCAATCCCAGATGATACCACAGCACATCTCACGACTGAACTTGGTCACTTGTACTAACCCAGAACAATTTCAGATTTGAAGATAATGTATACCTTCAAGGCAACAGAACTGCTATGGGTAACCGCACGGCCCCACAATATGCCAACATTTTTATGGCCAACACAGAACACTTCCTCAAATTTCCAAAGCACCTCTCGTCTATTTACGCTACATTGATGAAATCTTCATCATCTGGATGCACAGTAAGGATGCCCTTGAAGATTTCCAGAGAGATCTCTATCAAGCATTCTTAAAACTACAGTACCCACCTACAAAATTAAAGAAACATATTGACAGAACCAGAAGGGTACCCCATAGTCAACCAATTTAGGAGAAGCCCAAGAAAGAAAACAACAGAACACCACTGGCGATCACCTACATTCCCCGAGTCAGACCTCTACAGCATGTCATCAAGGATCTACAGCCTATTCTACAAGACAGTCCCTCACTCTCTTGGGAGACAGACCTCTCCTCGCTTACAGACACCCCCCCCCCGCTGTAAGCAGATACGCGCCAGCAACTACAGACCAAAGAACAGAACCATTAAAGCAGGCACCTATCCCTGCAACAAAACACGTTGCCAACATATCTGCACAAAAGACATCATCACAAAACCTAATCAAGCCAGTTACTCCATCAAGTATTCACTTGCTCATCCACCAGTGTGATTTATTGATTCATGTGCCAGAAATGCCCCCTGCCTTATATATTGGACAAATAAAACAGTCTCTGTATGAAAGAATAAATGGACACAAGTCTGACACCAGAAATTAGAACATTCAAAAACCAATAGAGGAATACTTCAATCTCCTGCTTACTCCACTGATGATTTGTTAATAGCTGTGCTCAAACAAATGGATAACAAATTGAAGTTTCAAAGAGAAACTGCAGAATTGGAGTTCATATGAAAATTTGACTGTGTTTCTTCAAGGCTAAATAAGGACTATGGATTTTTTTCTCATTACAACAGGTATTTTGACATCACCTTCATCTATGCTGTTCCCCGGTGTTTGAATCCAAGCTACTGTATTGATTTGCTGCAACTGTCTGACTTGATCCTATGACTTACACTTCCCTGCATTTATTTTCATCCCATTCTATAAGTTCCCCACCTTCAAAGCATCTGATGAAGTGGGATTTTCTCCCACAAAAGCTCATGCGATAAATAAATTTGTTAGTCTTTAGCAGTGAAATGGGACTCCTTGTCTGCTATGAGATCACTAAGTGAATCTTGATGCCATTACCTTGTACTTGTACAGAGATTTGAACTGGCTTTGTCATTTGTGGCGAACTGCTGGTTTTTCGGCACTGGGTCTCGTGCTTTTCTTTAGTGGAAGTGGGTCAGGGCAGACCCCAAACGCCTGAGTCCTGCTCCTATGGGGTACTTGTACTGGTGAAACTTGAGGGAAGGAAGAGGGGGTTTGGGACCAGGGCCCACCCTCTACTCCGGGTCCCAGCCCAGAGGCCCTAAGAAGTGCAGCTATGTGCTGCTGACAATGTGCCAGCCTACACTTCTTTCCCCTGGGCTGTCTTCCCCCTGTGTCCTTACAGTTCCTTGTGCCTGGTCTCCCCTTAGGCCAGGCTTCTTTTCTCAATTAACTAGAGTCTCAGACATGCCTTTCTTTCTCTTCTCAAGGCCAATTACCTTCTACAAACTCTTCTGCTCTTTTGCTTCAAACTCCTCTGCTTTGCACAGCACCAACCTCCAGCTCCTTCTCCAGCTTGTGCAACTTTTGTTTGGGGTGGGGCAGCTGTTATCAGGCACCTGGCTAGGCCTTAATTGACCCTGCTTAGCCACTGGGGAACAAAGCCTTCAGAATTCTGAAATTCATATGTCCCTTCTTCTACTCTCAGACTGCCTGCTGGCTTTTGATCTCTCACACATTACAATAAGTGACTTTCCCCTATCTCTGTCCCCTCCCACACCTGCTAATCTGTTGTTCCGCACTGGTTGAATCTAAACAACTGCTTTGATTTGCTGAAATGGTCCGACCTGAGCCTATTACTTACACTTCCCTGCATTTCTTTTCCTTCAGTGCTTTAAGTTCCCTCCTTCAAGTGTCTGACAAAGTGGGATTTTCTCCTATGAAATGTCATGCATTAAAAAAATTTATTAGTCTTTGAAAGTGCCACAAGATTCATTGGGTATGTTTACACTATGAGCTTAAGTCGACTTAAGGAGGCTTAAGTTGACTTAAGCAAAGGCCTGGCCAAATTTGGAGTTCATTAAGTCGACTTAAGGGCTTCATTAAGTTAAGTTAAGGGCTCCTGCCCCTAAAGTTGACTTTAAGGATTAAGTCGACTTTATTAAGTCAACTTAACACAATGTGGCAATTAAAGTGGACTTAATAGAGCTGACTTACTGCAGTGTGGCCATTTAAATCAACTTTATAAAGTTGACAATGCAATGTGGCCTCACTAAGTCAACTTAATAAGGTCTACTTAAAGTCAACTTTAAGTAGACTTTATTAAGTCAACTTAACAAAGTAGACTTAATTTTTGTAGTATACAAATAGCCATTGTTTGTTCTGCCTTACTGATGTCACTACTCAATTACTTGTGCTGCCATCTATGTGCCCAGGTTTGAATTCACTGTGTCACAGTGGTAGTGGATAACTACTGTGAACAGTAAGGGCGGGGTTAATGTTTTCTGCCAAAGCACCTTTTTCAGCAAAAATGCAGATTTGGCAACACCAAAACAATTTGTGAATTCATGTGCATTCCACCAAATTATTCTAAATGAAAAAAAAGCTACAAAAATGTGAAAAAACTGAAGTGTTGCACTTTGACATTTTTTAAACAGAATGTTTTGATTGGTTCAAAATAAAAATTTCTAAAATTTCTTTTGAGTTCATTTTTTAAAATAATCAGAATGTTTTAAAATGGTTAAAATCAAACAAACTGCTATTTTGTTGGAAAGAAACATTGTTTGACTCAGTTTTTTTTAAATTTCCAGCAAATCAAAGCATCACTTATTTACCTATCTGTACAAACAACTTGTGAGAATGTGGAAACTACATGTCACAGGAACTAGAATTTGATTCCTGTATTGTTAACACAAAGTCAATGGGAACTGCTGGGTGCATAGCAAAACATTTGTTTAGGTGCTCAGTTGTGGATTTAAGAGTCCAACTTTTGACTCTCATTTAAAAACTTGGCCTCTTCACAAGTGTCACTTGAAATCTTTACATGAGAGAGATCTTTGAGAATAGAATTAAATGTCAGTTGTGTAAATTGAGTGAGCAGGAGGCAACAACAACAACAACAAAAATCACACAACATTACTTTTAAAGCATGTTCTACAACCTTACTCTCTCAGCAGTTGTGACATGACAGCCTACATTGCCATTTCATTGATGTTCTCCAGATTAAGTTATATAGTCTGCACATGAACCATTAAAGAGACAAATAATCATTATGTAAAATTGTAAAATGGATTACTTTTTACTCTTCTTACACATACATTTCTGCTAGCACTGAAGATCAACATTATACTTTCTTTCTGTAAATCTTTTAACATTGTATGTTCACACATAACTGCATCTTTGAAAAAATTACATCATTATTTAAGGAAAGGTTCATTATTCTGATTTAACATTCCTAATCAAATGGTAGGGAAATTCAGTAGTACGTATGATTTTCTTGCAGTTTAATTCTATAATCAAATATAAAAGTACATTGATCCTCTTCCATGATTTAGTGCTTCCTGCCAGCACCTGATCTAGACTGAATTTACTGACAGTCTGTGATGCCTTCAGGGAACAATACAATTTCCTGTATAATTGCTTAGGAATGAATTACTTTATGAGTCTTGTGAGTAACATAATAAGCGTAACATGATAACTACAGCATTTAAAAGCAAGATAGGTTCATCTTCCCTCAACCCCAAAAATGAAGAAAGAAGGTGTGGGAAGTGTGATGGGGTGGGGATAGAGGAGGGCATGTCAAACCTTTATACCTATAATCTTGATGAAGTTATATACTTTAAAATACAAAATGAAGAATTCTGACCAGCTAATCCACAGTGTACTATATATCAAGAAGCAAACAATATTCAATAAACTTTAAAAACTGGATATTGAATGCAATGATGCATAAGATCTTAGAAGGACGATGGTTTTTAAAGTTGCCTAAAATACTGAAGATAGAAGTTCTGCCTCATTTGTTACAGAAGCTGCCAGGTAAATAGATAACAAAGCAAGAGATTGTGAGAAGAGAAAGGATGGTCTCATAGCTATGGAAGCTGAATGCTACCCTGAACAAAAGGATTCTATCCTCTCCTTTGCCAAACAGATCCTATGTGATGCTGGGCAGGTCATTTTAAGCAAGATGCTCACAGTTGGTAACTAACTTTGTGTTCCTCATTTTGGGAGCCCAATATAAGATACATGTAGCCAGAGTTGCAGAAGTGATGTGCATTCACGACTACAGCAAAAGTCGGTGGGAGTTGTGCTTTGTACATATGAAGTTCTACATAATGCTAAGTATTTTGAAAAAGTCAACACAGATGTCTTAAGGTGGCCATACAAAGCTAGTATAGGCTTCTGGCAAATTTGATCTTAATTTCTCTGTGGTTTAGTTCCCTAACAACAAATGGCTGTAATTATACCTCCTAATCTCATTATGGTAAAGATTAATTCATTAAATCTTTGTGAAGCACCTAGAGATTTTCAGCACTGCATAAGTTAGTTTTTATATTCACTGCACGGTTTGGAGTGTAGGTGGTAAATGAGGTCTAGGACCATACTTTGAACAAAGAGGATAAAAAGAAATACCGAATAACTAAACCATTCACTGAATAAGACTCTGGTCCCGTGAAAAAATGAGTTTATGAACATGGAATTATAGACTGCATATGCACTATGATATAAGGAGGAGAAAGCAGGATTGTACAGGAGAACCTTAATTCTCATATTTTCTAAATGCTTGACTTCACAACCTTAATGTTCTTTCAACATCATTGTTTAGATGTAATTTCCTTATTACATATCTAGTCAGACTCTCCCTATTGGTCATTCACCAAATCCTCATGTTCTAAACCTCAGCAATTTAAGCAGGGTCCAAGCACTGCCCCTTATATCATATCATATCATATCATAGGGCTGGAAGGGACCTCATAAGATCATCAAGTCCAACCCCCTGGGAATTGAACCCAGGACCTTCTGCATGTTAAGCAGAGGTGCTAGCCACTACACTACCTTGTAGTGGTCCCTCAGAACAATCTAAGGTTGCAGATGCTGTCTAGGCCTTTTTGCTGAAAGCTGAGAGAGACTTCACAGTCCAACTGGCCAGCCTCTGAGACCAGTTCTTACACCCCTCCCCTCTTCTCAAGACCCTCATATGGTTTAAACATGTCCTCTTGCAGCCACATGGATATTCTGGGTTCACAGGCTAACTCTTCAAGAGCATGTGATAAGTGTTACACCAAATACGTGTTGTTTTCACAGGATTCTAAAATGCCATTGCTCTTTACAATAGAGGGGGGAAAAGGTACAAGAAAGAACAGATTGTTTAGAAAACAACAGACATCCTGAACACAATACCTTTCTCTCCCACTTTTGGGAATCCTTGGGCACCTTCCAAGTTCAAGTAGGCAGTATTCCCCTGCTTCATCAGGGTCCTAAAACAGCTTTCCTCAGCTTGAGCTAGTGAAAATTTCCAAAGGCTCCAAGTAAAGCAAATTCTGTCCTTTTATAACCTTTCAGTCCTTCTGTCAGGTGACTCCTCAATCAGTCTCCTCAGCTGATCCCTATCAGATGATCTCATTGTCAAGTAACCTCTTTCCTGACAAAATATCTGTTAAGTGAGAACCAGCCTATTATGTTGAATGTTTGTATTTTGATAAGACCATCCAGATTTAGCAAGTCCCTACTGTCAGCCCTGTATGACTATACCATGGGGATAAAAGCAAAACAGAGCTTCCTCATATTTGAAATGGGGTTTGGAGCTAATTCAGGATACAAAGATGGGGTTAATCTACTTTCACAGAATTCAAAAATTTTGCAAAAAAATGCATAACACATATTACCAAAACACTTGAAAAAAATCCTAGAGGTGCCCCACACTCATACACTACAGTTTCAATTCTTCATTAATAGACCTGTTAAAACACTTTATGTGAGCACACAAAGCATCCCTATTTTCATGGCACATACAGATCCAGAACCAGTTATGACAATTACTTTGTCTCTTCTATCTCTTCAGGACTAAATAAGGACTTGGATTTTTTTTCTCATTACAACAGGTGATTTGACCTCATCTTCCTCTATATGCTGTTCCCAAGTGTTGGAATCTTAATAACTGCTCTAATTGCTCTTACAATGTGACCAGATCCCATGACTTACATTTCCCTGAATTTATTTTCCTCCCGTTCTACAAGTTCCCCTATCTTCAAAGTGTCTGATGAAGTGGGATTTGTTCCCACAAAAACTCATGTGATAAATAAATTTGTTAGTCTTTAAAAGTGCCACAGGACTCCTTGTTTATTCTATCTGGCTGTGTGTAACTGGTTCAGAAATCCAGCCCTGTCTTGAGTCCATTGAAAAAAGTTCTCTTTATTTTCATATACATTATGCAGAACACAGTAGACCACAGTAATATAGACTGTATTGACAGCAATGGAAATCAAATGACTTTAACTGCAGCATGAACAGAATTTCACTTCCTCAAATGCACATAACATCACCATCCTACAATTATTGAGTGTGCAGTAGAACTGTCTTTTCCCAGGTCCTTTGAAATCAGGATTCAGTTTCATGAGTTATGGCAAAAGGAGGGAAGCAGAGAGTCCCCTACAATAACTGTGGGGATAGTGATTCGATTTATAATAATGTCATTTGGCAAAGATAATGTCCCAGCTCTCAGGGGTTAAAGTAAGGGGGAATGCCCCGGAACGCCCTTCCAGGGGCCCTTATTTTTTAGGGAGCAAGCATTCCAGGCCCCTTAAAAATAGGGGAATGCCCTGGAACACTGCATTCCAGGGCCTGCCCAAAATAGGGGGATGCACTGGAACACTGAGTTCCAGGGCCCCCTAAAAATAGAATGGCACGCCAGAACCAGCGTTCTGGCTTGTTCCCGCTAGGCCAGAGGACGGGAGGGGCTGCGAGTTGGGGCCAGCCCAGCCACCCCTCCCTCTCTTCCCTAGAGCTTGTGTGGCTCCACACCTTCTGGCCGGGGACTGGCTGTGCATGTGGCCAGGCCCCAGCCTCTGGCCCAGGCTCCTTTTTGCTGGCTGGCCAGCACCATGGCCTCCTTTCCCCTGCCCAGCTGGCGGAGGTTGGGCAGCTGGTGGGGAAGGTGTGGGGGCAGGGAAGGTGCATGGGGAGGGAGAAGGGGTCGTGATGGTGGGCTGGGGGGTAAGGAGGGCTGGACTGGGTGCAGGGACCTTAGGGAGTGGAGATTGGGGCTGAAAAGGACATGGGGAAAGGGGTCTGATGGGGGTAGGTGTTTTTGGAGGCAGCAGCTGGGGTTGGGGGGCAGGTGTTGGGGCAGTAGTTGGGGTGGATGGGAGGGCACCCTGGCGTGAGGGGGACTGCCAATTTAGGAGGGTCCCAGGGCCCCCAAATTATACTTTAACCCCCGGCAGCTTTGCCATAAAGGTAAAGATCTGATCTCCAGAACAAACTGGCAATATCTGCCCTACCCATGCATCTCCCATTAACAACAGTGAATCAGCCCCCATGGTCAACCAGGTCCCACATAACAATGGAGTAGGACCTTTGCAGTTCACATACATACATATTCCTTTCAGGGAACAAATTATGGGCAAAAGTCCAATCAGTGGCACTGGCTCAGTTTATAACTGACGTGGCCAAACTGTGGCTCGGGAGCCACATGCGGCTCTTCAGTGAAAACGTGTGGCTCATGGAAGAATGTCAGCAAATCAATTTAGCAGGTAAAAGTATATGGCTATATGCTTCAGTGCGGCTCTTGAAGGTTTAATAATCACCTTGTGTGGCTCTTGAGTTCCATAAGTTTGGCCACCCCTGGTTTATGAAGTCTATTAGCTGAAAGCCAGCAACTATTTCAGGAACATTTTTGTAACACCCACCTGTGATTCTAAAGAGCCTCTTTATGCCAACTGGCAAAGGCCACACCCCGTATGCTGTTGGCAGAATATTTACTCAAAGTTCCTTGTAAGGGATCATATAGAAACTGGTGGCACATGGGTTACAAATATCATTGTGTGATATGAGTTGTGAGGCAGAATCCCAGCATTGGAAATCGCAGCTCCAACAGTAGATGTTCGACCAAGTTATAAGCAACTGAAAACTGAGTTTTATAATGGAAAGTCTCAGGCAAATGCAACCAATGTAAGCCTCCACCAAGAATAATTCTTTTCTCTGTAGTCTATGGATGTGCATGGCACTTTGTAAACAAATACAAAGGATAGTTCTCTGACCTATTAAGATCTCCACCTAAGGTATGAGTCTGGTTTCAATTACTAAAGAAATTGTACTTCTAGCCCATTATAGTGAGAAAACCTGAAGAACACATAATACAAGTGAAGTCTTATAATTCAATCAATACAAGTGGCTGAAGGTCTCAGCCAGGTATTTTAGAAGTGTGGAGGTGACACTGCAGCACTATGCTGTGTCTATTGATTTAGGCTTTTAACAGCCCCAGCTTTTTAAGTGTTCCCCCATCAATCTCTGTAACATTAGTAGTTGTTCGTGTTCCTAAAAAAGAGTGGTTAATAATCTAGCTGAGTTAGATCAATTTGCTAATCTGCCTGCTCAGCATCAAATCTTCATTTAAGAGAACCATAAGATTTTTGTCAGAAAACAAAATGGATTAGAAAGAAACAATTTCTTCCATGACTTACAACGGTTAATGTCTCCCACTCCTATTACTGAAAATACTTAATGAGCAAAGTTAGAAAGCAAAGAACCATGATAGTCAAACACTTTGAGAGCTGGAAATTTATTTAAGTACCTACAGATCACAAAAAATTTTGTTTCCTTTTCTTTTTGTTATTCTTTCCCTTTTTGTTTGGTTTTAACCACAAGCAGGTGATCTGAATCATGCTTTTTGGAGTAGGTATTCACTTTTACGTTTCCCGTTACCATATTCCAAAGATTAGGCCAAGACATGTATTTTGGATCCAAATCTGAATTCAAGCTTTCCTGAAGATTGAGGGTTTTCCTGAGCAAGGTGATTTCTACTTTTCACTATTAAACATGTACCCTGAGACTGAGATATTCAAGTCTGAAGAAATTTAGAGTTTGGGCTCAGTTTCACTAAACTTCTAGAACTATTTGTTAGTTACTAGTTCTTGAAAGTGAAGAAACTGTGTCAGGCCCAGGAAATGGGCAGTCTGACCTAACAGTCAGAGCAAAGGACTGTTACACTGTGGTCAGAACCAGAATCCAAACTAGGGGTCAGAGCTGGAATCAGGGATCAAGCAAAAGTCAGGTCCAGTGAGGTAGTGCCTCAGTTACCCAAATAGCTTCCTGTCTCTTTTTGTGGCTTGAAGAGCATCGCTGGGCCAACTGGAGGGTTAGACATTGTTCCCAGTCAGGATTCATTTGGGTGGTGTTTCTAGAAGTGGTCAAAATGATGCTAGCCCCTCACTCTCAATGGTTCTTTGTGGCTTACCCACTGTGTTAGGCCAGTCAGGAAACCCTGAGGCCCAGATTTGAAAAAACCCACAGGGCCCTTACACACTGAGCTTGCAATGGCTTTTGATCATTCAAACTGTGTGAATCAGCCACTTGGAGGCAAGCTTAAGCAAATGCTTGAAGCTATAAGATAGTCAGCCAATACCTGCCTTACTTCACATAGGATAAATAATTTGAAAAACAATACGTATTAGTTATGAATTATTTTTATATATATATAAGTGCTCTGAAATACACCATTGTTTAGCAAACAAAGTATACAGATCGTGTACAGTCAAAGATAAGACTCGGAATCCGTCATGGAGGTCATGGACTCCACAATTTGACAAGACCTCAGTCTCGACAAATTGAAAATTCCAATAATTCTGCCATGTGCTGCTGGGCTCAGGCTTCAGCTGTAACCCTGAGGCCTTGGCTTCAGCTTCAGTAACTCCATGATTTCTTGTTTGTTGCCCTCATCCTGCCCATGACTTTTGATAAAAATACCTGTGCCAAAATCATAGTTTTAATCAGAGGTAGCCAGCTGAGCTGCTAATAGGAAGGTAAGACAGAAGGATGAATGTTCAATATGTTAAACTCGATCAGGATCGTTTCCATGTAACTTCTTCATAGCGTGAAAGTTATAATGAAATTCCTATGTGCCAGCATCACCTTTTCTTTCCTTCATAAGAATGTGATTGATTTCTTTTAGGAACAGAGAAGATAAGATAGAGTAATACAGCAATGTATTTTCATACTATTTCTGGAAGGCAGCCTGCAGTTTTTCATACAGTCCCAATACATCCAAGCAGTGGGCAACACTCATTTTCTTGAAATGAAAAATAAATGCTCCCAGCAATGGAAAAATTATGGTGTTTAGAAAAAAAATATTGTTGGCAGTTTAGTTGTTTTTCTGGGATCAAAAAGGATACCCAACCAAAACTCAATTCCCCCCAAACATCCTTTCATCCACCCTAAGCCAATACATTGAGGGCTCTGACTAAAGGTTAATGCATTCACATTGCACTATAGTGAAAAAGAATTCTTGGCTTACTCCTGTTTATGAGCCTGAAAGGCATTACATTTTGAAACACGCCAACCTGGAGCTGGGAAATTTTTCCCTTTTGAAAACTAAAAGCAGAAGTTTTGAGATGAAATCACAGACTGTTGTATTTTTCATAGAGCTAATGAGGACATCAGGGAGGGTTTTGCCAGTCTGATAGTTCTTTAAAACAAATATATTTGTACCTTAAAAAAACATGAACACACATTCAACCCCCCCCCAAACAAAACAAAACAAAACCTCCAAACATTTCCATACCATTCTTAAAACCTGTCTAGATGGTGCTGGACCTGAGAGAGATGGCCAAAGACAACTGTATGTCTCCTTCTCACTCGAATCCCAAAGGCATGTTCAGAACCTGACCAATTAGAGATGTCTCAGGACTAATCTAAGTTCTGCCAGTTTCCAGTTGCCCCATAGACTGTTTTGCTGGGCAATGACTGACGGAGCACAGTGGGCTCTAGCTAAGATCCATCCCACTCCTGTCACATCCCCAATATGCCTACCTATAATGGAAGGGTTGATATAGAGCTGCCTCTACACAAGCCAGAGATTTCTCCATACCAGAGCATCCTCAGTTGTCCCACCAAAGCTGCTTTCTGGCTCCTTGTGATCAGAGAGTTGAATAAAGGGATTAGAACAGGGGCCAAAATAAGCTTCCTGAATAGCATTGCTCTTGGGATAATATCGGGATTTTTTTTTTTAAACTTTATTGGTGATGTTAGAGATTGAGCAAGAAACCTTAAAGTCTTAGGAAATGCCATTTAGTACAGAATGCTGGAACATGTCTCCTCAGCAACACAGACTACTGCTAGCATATTACATCTGTCCTCCACTGTCTACACTGATTTCCCACAGAATATCAAATCAAGTTCCAGGTCTTGGCTCTTATCTTCAAAGAACTCAGTGTTCTTGGCCAGTTATTCTGGCTACATCCACAAGTTGGTTTTAAAGTGAAACAATGACTGTTGTTTTGCTTGAAAAATAATTAGGTCCAGACGATGTTTTGTTGTTTCAATATGAGGAGTTCCCTCATATCTAAACAACAAACCTTGATTTGAAATAGTAAAAACAGGTAGGAAATCAAAACAGCCCTTGACTTGAAAGGGTGTTTCAAAACAAAGCCATTCGGAGGCGTTGTTTCGAACCAATGGCTGTTTCAATCAGAGGGTTTTGACATTCTTCCCAAGGTGCAAGGCACCCTGGAAGGAAGGCCCACCACATCAGCACCCTGGCCAGGGAGGAAGGAGGGTGGGGCAGAGGAGGGGGTCCCACACCCCTCTTCCCTGCAGCTTCCCCGGAGGCGGGGAAAGGATTGGGGCCGCCCCTCTTCCCTGTCACATGGATCTCAGCAGCAGGGATGCGGGGTGCCCTGGATCATCTCCCCACTGCAGGGAAAGCAATGGGGAACAGGGGCACCCCTGATCATTTCCCTGCTTCCAGGGAAGCAGCAGGGATGTGGGGCAGCCCCAGATCATTTCCCCACTGCCGGGAAAGTGGCAGGGAACAGGGGTGACTCCAATCATTTCCCTGCTACCAAGGAAGCGGCAGGCATGCGGAGTGGCCCTGATGATTTCCCCACCGCCAGGAAAGTGGCGGGGAAGAGGGGCACCCCCAATCATTTCCCTGCTACCAGGGAAGCAGCACGGATGCAAGGTGCTCCAGATCATTTCCCCACTGCCGGGAAAGCAGCTGGGATGTGGGGAGGCCTTGATCATTTCTCTGATGCTAGAGAAGTGGCAGGGAAGAGGAGCAGCCCCATCTGTGCCTCTGCAGGCTTTTTTTTCCCTTGCCACTGGCTCTGGAGAGCCAGTGGCATGTGATTGGGTGGCAACATGGCCCTGCGAGGGGGCCATGTTGCTACACCTCCCATGCTGCCCTGCTCCAAAATTGAACTAGCAAGTCCTGTGTCAGGACATGCTAGTTCAATTTGTTTTTTTGGTTTTTTTTTTTTTGTTTGTTTGTTTGTTTTGTTTTTTGGTTTGGCCTTGTTAAATCAATTCAACTTGAATCTATTTAAGCATGGAGGTATGGACATAGCCTCTCAGTGAGGAGTATGTGTACCCTTGTGGGTATACAGAGGTCTTCTAGAGGGTATATTAACTCATCCCTGGGCCCTGCCTACCTAGAAATTTACCTAAAGCTCGAGGATGAAGACTGTAGTTGAGTACTCTGACTACAGGGCCCTAAAAAGGAAAAGCTAATTTGTCCCTGAGGGAGAGCTTCCTTGGATCTGCTCTGAAATGGTAAAAGAAACTCCCACAGGAACTAAACTCCCACAAATCTCATCATCTTAAATTCTAAGTGCAAGCTGCACTTCTTGAACTGCCTTCTCGGACGCCTACCATCATATTCATTAAAAAAACAAAATGCCACACTGCAAACACAATTCTCCTCCTGGTGAGAGGATGAGAGAAGGAAGGAACTACATAACAGATATTAGTCGCATCATTTAATGCAATCCTAGAAAGTGCTCTGGTACAATTCGGAGGAGGTTGGTATAAGAACCTGCAGAGAATATAATTGTTATTTGGAAAAAAATCAATGATTGAGAAGTGGGGCTAACTGATTTCAGTGCACTGTAATTGAATACTGATAGATGTAATGATGAAAATATTTTAATGGAATATTTATGGTAAACATTATATAATTAGACACTTAATGGGATAATTTCAACATTATTTAGCAGTCAGAGCAAATCAAATGTGTGTTTATATTTAAAGCTATGTATCTGTCACTGCTTCTCTTATTGTGATTGATGTGGTATCTTTTATTAGCGCATTTGTGACTTCATTTTGACTGCTATCATGTCTTCTTTTTTCCTGTGGTAAATTAAGTCTTCTTGTTCTTACTGATTCACTTTGCAGAGGCTAATTATTGTGGGTAGCAGCAGCTCTGTCTTATCAAGCTATGATGGTTGAACTTTTAAAATTAAGAGTTTATAATTACCTTCCTTTAGACAAACATCCCAGTACTATATGAACATAGAGCAAAAAAATTAGCTGCCACAAAAATTCCCAAAGGCAATAAAACAGGCCAATGAATCTATGCTACCTAAAACACCATCATCATTTACCCTTGTTACTTCAAGTTAGAGCAAATATCAAGAAAATATTGACCAGAGAGAGGTATCAAAACAACATCAGTATGACAGCTTCTCAGTCCAATGAAAATAATTATTACACCATTTCTCAACAGCTGATTCATTTGAAAGAACTAAGCTATGTAATGTACCAATACATTATAAACAAAATTAAGTTTATCACGGAGCTCAGTTTCCACTTATTCAAGTCCTTTCCGTTATTAACTCACACCAGAATACACAAAATCAGACCGCTTTACTGACGCCTACTTACATGTATAAACATATCCCTTGCTCATCCCCTCTGAATTTGTCCCACTGGGCCTCACTGAGTGAAATGAAGTCTAACCTGGTAAAAGTTAAATGCTGAGGAGCAATATGTAGGCCACCACTCAGCTATAACAACCTTCTCTACATTTTCCTTATATTTAATTAGGCACATTCCATTCTTCCAACTGCTCATCAGGTAAGTTACTGATGTGGACTCCCTTAGCTTCAGCAGCATGAATTCAGGGGCGGAACATAAGCTTATATATTACATGGCAACAACAAAAAGAATGTCTACAGATGTACAATTTAGTGTAAATTGTTATACCTTTTAAAATGAGAGTGCTAATACAACTTAAGTTACACCATGTTCAGTGCCCTTGCTCATTTAGTCCCACCTGTCTTTGATTTACATGTAGCACCGCCCATTCTTGCACTAAGTAATTTTCAAAATAGACAGGAAAGGAGTTCCCTGCTCCAAGGAGTTCACAACACAATGACTGTAGATGAACATAAGTTACGAAAAGGTACACGACAACAGGTAATTTACATAGAAGTCAACTCAAATCATCGTTACACAGCAATAGTCCTTCATGAGGGACCAGGGAAGGAATCTTGCAGTCTTTTATAAAAAGAATCCTCTTCCATCTCAAAATGAAAAGCATTATGGTGTAAGCAAGGTCTTAGTGACCCTTCCCTACTCAGCCAGCTGGAAGAGATGATATTTTATTTGCATGCGCTCTGTATTAGCATGAGTACAACTAAGTGCTCAGCATGATTGCACTGTGTCTGCATAAGCACAGCTAGGTGCTGAGCATGGTGGGAAATGGTCAGTCTGACTGGTACTGGGTTACAAATCACTTTTCTTTAATTGCAAGGGTAGTGAAATGTTGTCCCTCTGTTGTATGAACAAATGGCAGCAAAACTGTCCATAGCCTGTTCATTCTGATCTGAACAGAAGGATTCATTCTCATCTGAACAGAACTTGACAACGGAGGTATTCAGATGCCAAGGACTGTAAAAGCAAGGGAGAGGGTTGGGGGGGGGGTCTTCCCACTGAAGCTGCAACAGTTCTGAATAAGGACTACTTTCGGGTATGGATTTATGGTCTCCTCCCACTGCTAAAGGTTCAATTAATTCCTCTTGGAGTCTTTTGTTTTGTTAAAGACCAAGGACAATGCTCCTTTGTCAGCAAAGGCTTTCCCCATGAACTGACAGCTGAAATCACTGGAAGCTGAGACTCCCTAGCACTGAGAAACCTCAAGTCTGACAGCAGCAGTGGAGGCCCACAGGTGATGGGAGCCACCAGAAGGGGCCAGCTGAGGCCCTTGTCTGGCAGGCTGCAGGAGGAAGCTCTCAAGGCCTGTAGATGGCAGGAGCCAGCAAAGGGGAATAGTTGAGCTGATGTCTGGTGGGCAACTGGAGCCGGCAGTGGGGGCTAGTTATGCTTTGCAACTAACTGGCAGACATTTGTTGACTTTCAGGGGAAATTATAATCCAATAATGAGAGACAGCATATTCAGAGCTGTATAAGGAGTCTTTATTGAAAGAGAACTAAGAAAGAGAGGACCCGACAGACAGGTTACCCTAGCACCTAAATGACCCTCCCAATTTATCACGATGACAACCCCAATGACCCAAGCTAGTCCAAAACACCACATATTCCTCCCCCTCTAAAGAAAAGCACTCCCCCCAAAAAATAAAGCCCTCCCCCCCCCGAAAGAATAAGAACTAAACTAGGAAATGAGGGTAGACTGCCCCATCTCTGGCGAACCCCCAGGGAATTATTCTGCCCCATGAAGAGGGGGTCACAACTAGCTAAAGATCCAGCCAATTAGGAGGCCTTCTGTCTCGAGGTGGATTACGGTGAACTTCTGGTGTGCCCACACCACAAGGTGGTATTGGTGGTGGTGTGACCACAAGTACCGGAGAAGTGGCCAGAACCGGAGAGGATGTTGTGTCCAGTTCATCCAGGGAGACTGAAGGCATTGAAGGGGTGGCTGGAGCAGAAGAGACATGAACAGTTGTTTCATGCTCTGATGTTGTATCTTCAGTATGGGTGAAGTCAGATATGTCCACTGTAGATGCATCTTCCAGATGGATATGATGGAGAAGCAACTGATCTACATGCCGTCGCCAAACTAGGCCACTCGCTGACTGGACAGAGTAGGAAACCAGTCCTGTCTGGGAAATGACCGTTGCTGAAACTCATTTAGCTCCTGAAGCATAGTTTCGAGTGAGAAGTGGCTGTCCAATACTGAAGGTGCAGTCCTTTGTTCTTGGTGAATGTCTGCTGACCTGGCCCTGCTGTTGGCATTGAACCACTTGCCGTGTGTCTCGTGGTTTCAACAAATCAAAGCAAGAGCGCAACTGCCATCCCATTATAAGAAAACCTAGGGATGCCTTAGTTGTAGCCTGCAGAGTGTTTCTGTGGGACAACAAGAAGTTGTCCAGATGCTTCTGAAGAGGTGAATGTCCCTTCGCAGATTTTAGAGCTTGCTTCATAGTCTGTACGAACTTTTCAGCAAGTCCATTGGTAGAAGGATGATACAGTGCTGACCTGATGTGATCTATTCCATTGGCCTTCATAAAAGTTTCAAAATCCTGAGAAACGAATTGTGGTCCATTGTCACTCACCAGCTGTTCTGGAAGACCACAACGACTGAAAAAGCCACACAGGGTCTGATTAGTGGTTTCTGAAGTAGTGGACTGCATTACAGAGACTTCTGGCCATTTTGAATGGGCATTCAAAGCAATTAAAAACATAAATCCTTCAAATGGGCCAGCAAAATCAACATGGATACATTGCCATGGCCTTTCTGGCCAATCCCATGGGTGAAGAGGTGCCAACTGAGGTGCGTTCCGGATGCTCTGGCATAAGGTACAAGCTCTAGCCGTTTCTTTGATGGCCCTGTCCAAGCCTGGCCACCAGAAATAGCTCCGTGCAATTTCTTTCATGCGCACTGTGCTGCAGTGACTTGAATGGAGCTGTTCCAACAAATGTGGTCTTAATGAAGGTGGGATAATGACACACATACCCCACAACAAACATCCAGATTGGATTGATAACTCTGTCCTCCTAGATACGTAGGGGCGGAGGTCAGGAGAGACCTGAGAGTCAGGTAAGAATGTTCCATGCATCACGAAATCCACAACTTGTGAGAGTACTGGGTCAACCTATGTCACTTTCTTCACCTGAGTAGCGGTGACAGGTGTGTTTTCCACCTGTTCGAAGTAAAAGATTCCTTCCTGACCCTGATCTTGATGGTGTGCCGGTAAGGGTAGCCTTGAAAGACCATCAGCACTGCAATGCTAAGAGGATTGTCTATACTTGATTTCATATGTGTATCCAGAAAGTATCAGTGCCCATCATTGCATCCGACTAGCAGCCAAATGTGGGATGCCATGTTTGGCCCCAAAATTGATGTCAGGGGTCGACGGTCAGTGACAAGTGTGAATTTCTTTCCCCACAGGTACTGGTGAAATTTCTGAACACCAAAAACAATGCCCAGTGCTTCGCGTTCAATTTGGGCATAGTTAGTTTCTGCCTTGGTCAGGGAGTGTGAAGCAAAAGCAATAGGCCTCTATTCACCAGAAGGCATAAATGTGACAATACAGCGCCAACTCCATAAAGGGAGGCATCACAAGCCAACTGTAGGGACAAAGATGGGTCAAAATGTGTCAGAACTCTAGAGTTTACCAGTGAGTGTTTAGCTTCGTTAAATGCAACATCTCAAGCTTCACTCCAGTTCCAGGCCTTTTTCGGCTCAAGAAGCTCATGTAGGGGTTTCAGAAGCGTCGCCAATTGTGGAATAAACTTGCCATAATAGTTCAATAACCCTAAAAAAGAGCAAAGTTGGCTTATGTTCTGAGGTCGTGGAGAATCCACGATAGCCTTAACCTTGGCTGGAGACTTATGGAGACCATCAGCATCAATTATATGGCCTAAATATTCAACTGAGGGCTGGAAAAACTTACATTTGTCTCTGTGAACATGTAGACCATACTCCTCCAGTCTTTGCAGAGTAGCTTCCACGTTCGTGAGGTGTTCCTCCTCATTTTTGCTGGTGACCAGGATGTCATCCAGATAGCACTGTACACCTGATAAACCACTCAAAATCTGATCCATTGCCCTTTGGAACAAAGCTGGGGCTGAAGTAATGCTGAAAGGTAAACAACAGTATCTGTACAACCCCTTATGTGTTACGATTGTCAACAACTCTTGAGATTCTTCTTCAACATCTATCTGTAAGTACGCTTGACTCAAATCAATCTTGCTAAATTTTTGTCCTCCAGCCAAACCTGCATAGATGTCCTCAATGCGGGGAAGAGGATATTGTTCTGCACATAACACTGGGTTGACAGTGACCTTGAAATCTCCACAAATCCAAATGAAGCTGTCCTTCTTCACTATTGGGACAATGGGTGTCACCCACTGGCTGTGAGTAACTGGCACCAAGACTCCCTCTTTGACTAACCGCTCCAAGTTTTCTTTCACCTTGGGTCTGATGGCAAATGGCACCATCCTGGCCTTCAAACATTTTGGATGGCAATCAGGCTTTACATTTAATTTCACAGTGATTCCCTTCATGCTGCCTAAGTCTTCACCGAAAACAGCAGCATGTTTTGTTAGTACCGCTGCTAGATTCATTTCTTCTTTAGTCAATTGATGCACTTGTGACCAATCGAGTTGGATTTTCCTGATCCAAGATCTTCCCATTAGGGCTGGGTAATTCCCCTTTACCACAAACAGTGGTAGCTTTATTGTCTGTCCATTGAGTTCTACTTTCACATCAATAGTACCCAACAGGGGAACAGTCTCTCCAGTATATGTCTTCAAAACGACTACTGTCGGCTTAACTGGCAGATGTCTGAAGTCCTTCTCATACACAATGTTAGAAACTAATGAAACTGCTGCGCTAGTGTCCAGTTCCATGCATACAGGTTTGCCTTCCAACACAGGTGTCACCCAGAATTTACGTGGGCCAGCTATTATAGACAAAACATGGAGGGAATCTTCATCTTCCGATTGGGTGTCACTATGATCACCTGTATTCTGCTCCACTGCATGCAGAATTTCCCTCTTAGACTGCCAAACCAATGGCCCATTTTTCTCAGGTCTGCCTCTTCTGTTTGGCTCACCCTTCCTTTGTTTGCAGGCATGTTCAATGTGCCCTCTCTTACCACATTGTTGACACAGTAGTTCCTTAAACCGGCACTCTGATGCGAGGTGACCCTGCTTCCCACACTGGTAACATTCCTGTCTCCCTGGTGCCCTGTGGGCAGGTTGTAGGGATACTTCACGTACGCTGACCACCGATCTGTTGCATGTCTTGGGTGACATGTTCCATGGAGACTGCAATTTCCACAGCCTTCTGCAAGGTGAGCTCACCTTTGGTCAATAGGTGTTTCTGTGTTGATTCACTGTACAGGCCACACACCAGCCTGTCACGCAGCATTTCCTCTAACAGGTTCTTGAAGTCACAGTGTGCTGCCAGCATCTGCAGAGCTGCTACAAATTGTACAACTGATTCACCTTCACCTTGGTTCCTTTGGTAGAACCTATACCTAGTGACTTCGGAGAAAAATGTGCTCCCAGAACTTCCACTAGGTTCCCGTAAGGTTTCTGCTCTGGCTTCTCTGGATAAAGCAAATCACATAGTAAATTATAAGTCTTAACTCCAATGACCATTAGAAAAACTAGTACCTTCTTCTCATTAGTTATGTCATTTGCTATTACAAAATTTTGAAACTGGGCTGTATATGTCTGCCATGAATCTGCTGAATGATCAAATGCTTCAAGGGTTGTAGTAAGTAAAGCCATGATGCCCTCTTGTGGTTATTGTTTGTCTCTTCACTTAACAGCAGGCAGATCAGCTTTTAGAATAGCCAGCTAGCCCTTAGGCAAACAGATCAGCTTTCACAGCTACAACCCAACCCCCATGCAAGCTGTAAAATGAAGTTTTGCTTCTTACATTGCATTCTGGTTTTCCAAAGTTGCCAGGATTGTTGAGGATAGCTAACTCCATCACAAATCCCATCCTCTGTCACCAGATGCTGAGTTTTAGGGGAAATTATAATCCAATAATGAGAGGCAGCATATTCAGAGCTGTGTAAGGAGTCTTTATTGAAAGAGAACTGAGAGAGAGAAGACCCGACAGACAGGTTTCCCTAGCACCTAAATGACCCTCCCATTTATCACCATGACAACCCCAATGACCCTAGGTAGTCCAAAACACCACAACATTGAAACTATAATGGTCGGTAGAGCAAGGGAAAACAAAACAGGAAAGCTGAAGGATATGCTTCATGTACCCTAAGGTGGGATGGAATCTGCTGATTGCATTTATTTGTTTGTTTGTTCTGTCTTCCTGAATCATTGTTGTGTTTTTTCATACTTTTTATTAAAATGGTTTACTTTCTACACTCAGACTCTATGCTTGCAAGATGGGATATATTGCCTTTTGGAGGCACTTGGTGGGGGCAGCGTATGATTTCCTAGGTGACTGGGTAGGGTCCTGAGCTGGTTTGGTGTTGCATCATTGATAGGAACTTCTAGCTATGGAACCTGCCCCTTGCTACTGCCAACTGTCTGAAAGGAGGATTATAAGCTTTCTGGTGATAGTCTAATGGACAAAAGAGTATCTTTCTCCCCAGTCCTTAACTTAGCTTCATATAAGCTTGAAATAGCTATCCTCTCTACACATTCATTCTACAGAAAGTGCATTTATGCAGCTAAGTGCAGTGGTTTTGCTGTATCAAGTAAAAGACGAATTTGTTGAATTTGAAGTTTTACTTTGTTTTCTCCTACCACAGACAACTGGGGTAGAAATTGTAAACAGAATCACTGCTGACATATCTCTTATCAGCTAGCAGACCATCCACTCCTGCTTAAGCTCTAGCAGACCTTTACTTCATTTCAACCTTAAAGTCTGTACCTTTCAGACCTAAGGCTGGTTTCCATTACTTGGTGCACATTAGTAGTACTCTGTGTGTGTGTGTGTGTGCGCGCGCGCTGGAGAGAGAGATCGAGAATTAGAAAACCAAGTTAATTGTTTTGGTTTTAACATCCCCCCCCATTTCCACACACTTTTCATTTTTTCCAATGAAAAAGGAAGAAAAGAGGAAACAGGTAAGAAGTGGGGAAAAGGAAAAATTAAAAACAATATAAGGAATAAAAAGGGTGTTCTTGGAGAAAGCGGGGTGACAAACTGTAAAAGAAATTCAAAAGACAATTTCTATAAATATTTCTGCACATAGAACTAGATTAAAATGTTTTCTTTTATTGAAACCCATATAATGCTAATTGTGATGTAAATACATCCATGCAGATTACAAAGCCTCATTTATAATCAGTGTGCATATGCTTTTTCACACCTATGATGGTTCTGATCTCATAAACCTATGCTATTTAAAGAGCTGGATACCAAATAAAGGAAAAAATATAGATCTGTTCTCTACTTATTTCAGCATCAGATTTATGTAGTATTACTTGCTATTGATACAGAAAATGAACTGGCCTCACACAGAGTGTGTTCTGGGCTATTAACACAATGCTTATAACATTGGTATCTATTTTTCCAAATTGTTGATCAATTGATACCAAGTTACCAGTTAACTGGTTTGTTTTCTTTTCTAGGCTCCAAGATTGATTTTCTATTTTAATAACCAGAGACTGTATTAATAGTAAAACACTGTAAATCTCTCTTTCCTTATTTATCTCAGTCAGGTACATGAAAGATAGTATGGCATGTCCTGAAAGGTTCCTTGTTCACCATGTTTTCCCCAAGCCAGGCCCTGGTGATTTAAAAGTCTAGTGCAGAAAAGCATTTCCTGGCATCCCCATATCTATTCCTTCCCTTCCTGCTATGTTTCAGAAATAATTCCTGCTTGGGAGGATGAGTGGCCTCTAGGTGCTACTATAATATAAATGATACATATTTCAATTTGTCTTAAAGAAAAGTAAAATAATTTTAAAAGTTCTTTATCATAGATAAAGCCCCAAGAGTAGAAAGGAAAAAGAATTAAGTCTAACTCTCCCCATTCCTCCCCGCAAAGCACCACCTCTCTTTGTCGTCAGTCCTCTACAAGGCCTGAAACATTGTTGTATCCCTTATTCTGCTCTTCTTACTCACACTTCTGGTAATTTCCCATTGATTAAAGTGTACACTGGTAATATTTTGTAAGGTAGCTAAATCCTGTTTAAGAGACCACAGGTAAAATCCTGAGTCTATTGAAATCATGGGAATTTTGCTATTGACTTCACCATAACCAGGATTTCATCTCCTGTTCCGCCAAATACATATGTGAATAATTTTAAGCATGTGAGTAATAACAATGAAATCATATGGAGAAATGTTTGAAATACCCAGCCCTAAATGGTAACCAGCCAAGCCCTGGCCTTAGATCACATACTTCAATCCACATAATGCATACAATAATCCTTCAGAAAATAGATGAACAATCTGTAAAGTCATGTTGCTAACATATCTGCCTGGAATATATCGAAGGTTTAATAAGACCTTTACTTGCACTGGAATTTTTATATTCAGAGGTCTTACACCTCTTACAGACAATTAACACCAGGATCAGCACAGGAAGATTAATCTGATATAAATGTACATTCATTTTTCTAAAACTCCATTTCCAGAAAAAGAATTATCTTAAAAATGAAGGACTGCAGTTGTCTACTTAAAGAGCATCTTGGTTCTGTTAGGGATTTGGCTGAATGGAATCTAGATAGCATTGATTTAATATAGATTTTAAACTTAGTCTTAGACACATGATTTTTCTTTAACTTTTTTTTTACATAAAATATTGTTAAATCTGAGTTTTTTATGATGTAAAGGCATTCGTTTAAAAGATATCAGGGTTTTATTTTAATATTAATTGCCAGTGTTTCACTTCATCACTTGAGACTAATTTAACTGTCTTAATAACTGATAATGCTAATTCAAAGGTTTTTCTAATTTCTTCTCCATTAAGCTTCTTCTCAACAGCAGTGCTTTGATGAGATTTCTCCCCCAACAGCAAAGATTCAGAAATCATCTAAGCAGCACATACTGTCATTATCTTCTCCACCAAGTGTGAAAAAGAAGAGCTTGTTTTGACTTCTCTGTAAAAAAGCTCTTGAGTTTATGTTTATTAAAATCTTTTTTATTTCTCCCATGAATGAGGCATGTCTTCATTTCTACTTTTCAACACTTCAGGCTACTTCTTTATCATTTGTGGTTACATTTTTAGACTAAATATTAAACATTTTTAAGCCCTTTTGAAAAGCATTCTAATTTTAATAGGTTTTAAAGTTTATAGTTAATTTAAAAAATGAATTAAAGCCTAGTTTACTTTGAGTGGATTTTCCATTCTCAGACTGGAACTGCTCAATGCACCAGATTCCAATGCACAAACTTACTGGAGTTACTCTGGATTTGCCTCCTATAATTGAGATTAGAATCTAACCCAGTTTATGCTGTAGGTTGGGAAGAGAAGGAAAGAATGCATATGCTGAAGCCAATTATACATCAAGTTTATTACTTCTCATTTGACTATTCAGCTGTAATTCTTCATCTTAGATTTTCAGCATCGGTTGCTGCTATAAATTGCAAATGGCAACTCATGTTGATGAGCCAGACAGAAAATTTTTAACTTCTGAGGCCCATGGTATTGAAAGAGTTATCCGGATATATAGGAAGGTTCCTTCACTCTGGTTTTCCTTTCTGCAAACAGTTCTCTCTGACTCCACACACCAGTGGCAAGTTCAACACCATGTGCTTCATTTTCAGTGTTCTATACATGTCCATGCCTCCCTCATAAGGCTTTTCCCTTCTCCCTAGACACAGGGCAAAGAGGAGAGTAATCCTTGAGATCCTTGGCTTCTCTAACCCTTTCTTCTGGGCTTCCACTTTCCCCTCTTCCTGTCTCTTTTAACTGTCCTCAACTGACAACCTCAATTACTTACTTGATTGCAATCAACAATTCTTAACCAATTATCTCCTCAGTTTGGTCTATGCGAAGAAAGCTTGCCCAATGCAGAGCGATGAGTCAGGTTGAGGATACTTATTCTCTGTCACAAGAACAAATATTCAATTTAGGCCATATTTTCTTCCTATTGCAGTCTTTTCCAAAATACCCATCAAGTACAATAGGAATCAGACTTTTGCCAGGTCAACGTTTTTGCTTTATATCAGACCACTGTGCAGACAGCTTTATTGTTGCTTGTGTGATCACATCTTATTGTAAAGTGCACTGTGCACCACTGCCACTAGTCAGGCCTTGCAATCACATCAGTTCTGCACCACTGCCACTCCCAGTCTGGTGTAGTCACATAGGTGCACTACACCACACAGAGTATAGAGCTCCCCAGATGGGGAACCAAGACTCTCTCTTCCATGGGATAGAGTACCCAGTCTACTAGACAATGCCTTCCCCTATCTTTTCTGTTGACTTTGAATTTTGTTGCTAAACCAAAGACTGCTACTTATTCTATCAATTTGAGCTGCTCACCCCTGACTGATCCTGCACAATTCCTTATGCCTTTTCAAGAGCTTGGTAGAAATTATAATTTGTTATCTTTCATATAATTGAAACAAACAAATTCCAAGTAAAGCAACAAAATTTAGTAGACAACATTATGGGTAAGCAACATTATAATCCACTGCATAAAGTGAAAGCTGGTCTCTATATTGGAAGAGAAGATTAAAGGACTAGAGACAGAAGTATCAATCCCAAGAAGGAGATGGGTGGTGTTGGTCAGGGACTCCCTCCTAAGGAATATGGAGTCATCCATTTGCCGTCCAGACAAGAAAATTCTAGAAGTGTGCTGCTCGACTGAAGCTAGAATTCAGTATGTGGCAGAGTGTCTGCTGAGACTCATCAAGCCCTTGGATTTTTTCCCCTTCCTGTTTCTCCATATGCGGACCCTGACGATATTACCAGGAAAGACCATCAACAAACAATGTGGCTCTAGAAAGCAGAATAAAGGAATTTGTGGCACAGGTGGTGTTCTTGTCTATCCTCCCTCTTGAAGGAAATAGCTCAGGTAGGAATCATTGAACTGTGGAAGTAAATGCATGGTTATGCAGGTCGTATCTGAGAGAGGGCTTCGGATTCTTCGCCCATGGAAAGATGTTCAGAGAAGGATTGCTAGGAAGACCTGGGATCCACTTACTGAGGAGAAGGAAGAGCATCTTCACAGACAGGCTTACTAACATAGTGAGGAAGGGTTTTTAAAAGGCTAATCATATGAGGAAGGCTTTAAAATAGGTTTGCCAGGGGATGGAGACCTATGAACAGAAATAAATGGGGAAGTGGGATACCAGGAGGTAACACAAGGAGAGTGAACAGAGGAGGCCTCTTGATTTATACTTAGAAAGTAGGACAATTAATTAGTTATCTTATGTGTATGTACTTGAACATAAGAAGCCTGGGAAGCAAGCAGGAAGAAGTGAAAGTGCTGGCACAATCAAGGAAACTACGATATGATTGGAATGACAGAGACTTCATGTATTGCTCAAGCATGCAGGGGTGAAATTAGGAAGGCAAAAGCACAACTGGAATTGCAGCTAGCAGGGGACATGAAGGATCACAAGAAAGGTTTTTACAGGTATGAGAGACACAAGAAGGTGGTCAGGAAAAGTGTGGGCTCTTATTGAATGGGAGAAGCAACCTACTGACGGATGATGTGGAAAAACTGAAATACTCAATGCTTTTTTGCTTCTGTATGCAAAGACATCAGATGACTAGTGCACTAGGCAGCACAGTGTGGGTAGAAGATAAGCAGCCCTCAGTGGTGAAAGAACAGGCTCAGGACTATTTAGAAAAGCTGGACGTGAAGAAGTCCATAGGGCTGGATGCAGCGTATCTGAGTGTGCTGAGCAAGTTGTTTAATTTGATTGCAGAACCATTGGCCATTATCTTTGAAAACTCATCATGATCAAGAGAGGCCATAGACAATTGGAAAAAGGCAAACATAGTGTCCATCTTCAAATAAGAGGAGGAGGAGGATCTAGGGAACTACAGACAAGTCAGTCTCACCTCAGTCCCTGAAAAAATCATGGAGCATATCCTTAAGGAATTCATTTTGAAGTGCTTGGAGGAGAGGAAGTTGATCAGGAACAGTTATCAAGTGCAAGTCGTGCCTGACCAATCTGATTGCTTTCTATTATGAAATGACTGACTCTATGGATGTGGAGAAAGCAGCAGATGTGATACACTTTGACTTTAGAAAAGCTTTAGATATGATCTCCCACAGTATTCCTGCCAGCAAGCTACATAAGTATGGGTTGAATTAATGAACTGTAAGGTAGATTGAAAGCCAGTTAGATCATTGGGCTCAAGAAGTAGTGATCAACAACTCAATGTCTAGCTGGCAGTCAGAGACGAGAAGTGTCCCAGTGTTCAGTCTTGGTGCTTGTTTTGTTCAATATCTTTATTATTTATCTGGATGATGGAATAGACTGCATCCTCAGCAAGTTCACGATTGAAACTAAGGTGGGACAGGGGGTGGAGTGGTAGATATGCTAAAGGGGAGGGATAGGATGCAGATTGAGCTGGACAAATAGGAACATTGGGCCAAATAAAATCTGATGAGATTCAACAAAGACATATGGAAAGTCCTGCACCTAGATATGAGAATCCTGTGCATTGCTGCAGACTTCGGACTGACTGGTTAAGCATCAGGTCTGCAGAAAAGGACCTGGGGGTTATAGTGAACAAGAAACTCTGAGCCAACAGTGTGCCCTTGTTGCCAAGAAGTTTAATGGGATATTGGACTGCATTAGTATGAACACTGCCAAGAGACTGAGGGAAGTGATTATACCCCTCTAGTCAACACTAACGAGGCCACATCAGAAGTACTGTGTCCAGTTTTGGAGTCCCCACTACAGAAAGGATGTGTACAAGTTGGAGACAGTCCAGCAGAAGGCTACTAATGTGTTAGGGATTGAGGCACCTGACACATAAGGAGAGGATGGGGGAATTAGGCTTTTTTAGTCTACAGAAGAAAAGAGTAAGGGGAGATTTGGTAGTAGTCTTCAACTACCTGAAAGGGGGTTACAGGGAGGATGGAGCTTGGCTGGTCTCAGTAGAGACAGATGACAGAACATGGAGCAATGGTCTCAAGTTTTAGTGGAGGAGGGCTATTTGGCTATTAGGGGCAAAAAAAAAATATTTTTTTAGCAGGACAGTGGAAGCACTGGAATGGGCTACCCAGGGATGTGGTGGAATCACCATCCTTAAAAGAATCTGAGGTTCAACTTGACAAAGCCCTGGCTGAGATGATTTATGTCATTTTCATCCTAATTTGAGCTGGGGGTTGGACTACATGACTTCATGAGGCCCCTTCTGACCCAAATATTTTATGATTCTATGTGAATATGGCTGGCCAGAATTGGCTTTTCCCTTTCTGCCCAGAGGGAAAGCCAAGACTTCTATCCCTTTAGATCCTCTGATTCTGGAGCATGAATGTGTCATGAAGAATTCTTTTCTTTAAGATTTACTATCTCAGTGATTTTCATGGCCAAGCTTTGTTTAATTATGATTTTTAGAAAGTCCACTTTGATTATGATGCTGATGCTGCAGAATTTCTGAATGCCCAAATCCAAGAAAGGGATGAGCCATTCTATGAAAACTTGAATAGCTCATGTAAAAATTTAACAACTGAGTCATTATTGCCTGAATATAAGCAGGTTTTTTTTTTAGCAGTGGTTTATTTATCTTCAAATTATGCTTCAGTTAGATGCAGGCTGGCAATATAGGGCACAAAGGGTGCCTTGCACCTCTTTATGCTCATGAGTAGCTGAGCCACAATATGTTAATTTTCAAAAGCTCCTTTATCAAGATGTAGTCACTTGGATCTCTAGCGATGTGTTTTATCATTAATTTTGCCTTGTATCTATTTATCCGTCTGTTGCAGACAGTTAGCACTTTGGAGCTAAAGATGTCCCTTCTTTATGTGCTTCCTTGGATCTGATCACTTTGTGGATGCTATGAGAAAATAATTTGTGTTTTCTGGGATTTTTTTTCCCTAAACCATGAGGTCAACTAGTGTGTATAAATGTGAACATTTTTATTTGCTAATGGATAATCATAATGTAGCCATGAAATAATTGGCACAATGAACTAAGAATGATACATTTGTCAAACAAACTTAGCTTTCAAATTGCATGGATGAGGATAATAGATATTGTTTGAGGATAATAGATATTTAGAAACTACATTTGATTGTGAGGGAAGTATTAGTAATGTGCTTTGTCTAACAACAAGGATCTGAGCTGGATTTTGCAGGGAGTAGTGCCAAATGCTGCAGGTCAATTTGGAACTTATTCCAAGGTTTGAGCAATGGGAATTGGAACTAGAGGGAGATAGGATGACAGAACACATTAAGTCAAAATGATTTTCCCTCTCTCTAGCTCTCAGTTAAGTTGATGGAATTCCAAAAACTGGCTCATCTACAATATTGTGCACACAAATGACAGAAGAGTGGTCTGGTAAATCCGCACAGGGAAAACCTGAACATGAGAATGGCAAAAGAGAAAATGTTGATAACACTGCTTTGATTCCCACTGGAAATATTCTAACTATGGGTTTATAATTTACTTCTGCTAAAATGAGACTTCTGTTATTGTACAAATTTCTTCCAACAGAAGATTGTGGTGAAGCACTACTGCTAATAGTTTCTGCAGCTCTGGTTCCATTACAACAGCCTTGGATATTTAGTGCTATGGAAACTCCACAGTCTCATAGACTTTAAGGTCAGAAGGGACCAATATGATAATCTAGTCTGACCTCCTGCATAATGGAGGCCACAAAACCTAACTCACTCCCTCCTGCAATAAGTCTCTGACCTATAACTAAGTTATTAAAATCCTTAAATCAAGATTTAAAGACTTTAAGGCATAGAGAATCCACCATCAATTGAGTCATGCCCCATGCTACAGAGGATGGTGACCCCCCCCCCGAGCCTTTGCCAATCTGTTTTAAGGGAAAATTCCTTCCTGACACCAAAGTGCTGAACACTTAAATCTTGAGCAAGTTGGCAAGAGTCATCAGTCAGACACCCAAGAAAGAATTCTCTGTAATAACTCAGAACCTACCCCACCTATCATCCAATCAAAATATCTACTGCCAGAAGTCCAAGAGCAGTCAAATGTCAAAGTAGGCTGTCCCACTATACCATCCCTTCCATGAATTTATCAAGCTCAGTGTTGAAACCAGCTTGATTTTTTGCACCCACTACACCTTTTTGAAGGCTATTTCAGAACTCCTGTTATTTGATGGATAGGAACCTGTGTCAAATTTCAAGTCTAAACTTCCTGATGTCCAGTTTATATCCATTAGTTCCTCTGTCCACACTGGCACTGAATTTAAGTAATTCCTCTACTTCCCTAGCATTTCTCTCTTTCATGTATTTATACAGAGCAATCATATTGCCCTTCTATCTTCTTTTGGTTAGGCTAAACAAGCCAAGTTCTTTGAGTATCCTTTCATAGGGCAGGTTTTCCATTCCTAAGATCATTCTAGTAGCCCTTCCTTGCAAGTGTTACAGTTTGAATTAGTCTTTCTAAAACATGGTAGAAGAGAATTGCATATAGCATTCCAGAGAAGAGCTCACGAACACATTGTATATCTTTACTAACACCTTCCTATCTCTACTGGAAATACCTTGCCTGATGCATCCAAGGATCACAGTAGCTTTTTTTCTATGGCCACATCACATTGGCGGCTCATAGTCATCCGGTGGTCAACCAATATACCCAGGTCTTTCTCATACTCTGTCATTTTCAATTGATGCATCCCCAGGTTATAGGGAAAGTGCTTGTTATTATCTAAATGCATGACCTTCCACATTCCACTATTAAATGTAATCCTATTTGTATCACTCCAGTTTACAAGCTATACCTCCCAACTTGATGTCATCTGCAGACTTTATTAGTACACTCCCACTTTTTGTACCAATGTCAGCAATACAAAGATTACATAAGATTGGTCCAAGGACTGATCTCTGAGAAAATTCTCTAATTTTCTAAATTCTCTCAACCTGACAGTTCACCTTTCAGTATGACCCTGTCTAGTCCCTCCCACCTTAGCCAGTTCCTTATAAACCTTCCACTTGTCATATTAATCCCTATCTTTTGGAATTTAAGTAATAAATTTCCATGTGCAACTATATCAAATGCTTTACTGAAATCTAGGTAAATTAGACCCACTGCATTACCTTTGTCTAAAAAAAATCTGTCATCTCAAAAAAGGAGACCAGGTTGGTATGACACAAGCTACCTTTTGTAATGCCATGCTTCATTTTATCCCTTTGTTAACCTTGATCTTTTAAACTATTTTCTCTTTCAAAATTTTTTCCAAGACCTTGCCTACTACTGAGATCAGGCCTGAAGTTACCCAGATCGCGTGTTTTCTCTTTCTTAAAAATAGCAATTACCTTGGCAATTCTGCAGTTGTGTACGGTACACCCATTGAGTTTACAGTTTCTTTAAAAATACTTGCTAATACTCACCGTTTGATGTGTTAGTTCCTTTGATGTTCTTGGATGGAGATTATCCAGCCCACCTGATTTAGTCCCATTAAGCTGTTCATGTTTGGCTTCTTCCTCAGATGTGGTAGTTTCTACCTCCATATCCTCAGTTTCATTAGCCACACTACCACTATCTCCAAACTCAAGATTAGCCTCATTAAACAAAGGGGCAAAGTATTTGTTTAGATATTCACCCATGTCCAGTCTGTTCTCAACCTCCGCCCTGTCATCAGTGATCCCACTTCTTTGGTTGTTGTCTTCCTATATGTATGGCTATAGAAACTTTTACTATTGGTTTTAATTCCCTTTGCAAACTCCAAATCTACTTGGCTTTTAGTACTTCTCACTTATTACTACATGTTCTGACTTCCAAAAGCTGATTTGTCTTGCTGATCCCTCCCATCTTCCACTTCTTTCTTTTACTCACTTGTCTGAGATGCTTACTCATTCAGCTTGGTCTACCACCTTTGCCTATGAATTTTTTCCACTTTCTTGGGATGCAGGCTTTAGATAGTTCCTGCAACTTTGAACTGAAGTATCTCCAAGCCTCCTCCACCTTTAGATCCATGACTTTTTCAGTCCAGTCCACTCTCTGAACCAATCCCTTAATTTTTTTAAAGTTAGCCCTTTTGAAGTCAAAGACCTTAGTCACAGATCTTTTTTTGTTTATCCTTCTGTTTAGCTTGAATCATATTGGCTCATGGTTGCTCAAACCTAGTTTGTCCCCTGAAACCAGTTCTTCTGTAAGGTCCTCACTGCTTACCAATACCAAACCTAAAATGTCATCCCCTCTTGTTAGTTCAGTAACAATTTGGTGAAAGAATCCATCAGCTATCACATCCAGGAAAATCTGGGCTCTATTATTACTACAACCACATGATCTTCAGTCTATACCTAGGAAGTTAAAGTCTCTCATAATCACACAATTTCCAGGAGTTTTTACTTCATCAAAAACCCTAAAGAGGTTGATGTCCACTTCAGATCCCAGTAGTCTGTAGCACACCCCAAGCACTATCCCAGAGGAACATATCCCTGCAACAAACCACACTGCCAACTTTGTCCACGTATCTGCACAGAAGACACTATTACAGGACCTAATAAAACCAGATAGTCCATAAAAGGCTCATTCACCTACTCATCCATCAATGTGATTTATGCCATCATGTGCCAGAAATGCCCCCCTGCCTTATATATTGGACAAACAGGACAGTCTCTTTGCAAAAGAATAAATGGTCACAAATCTGACACCAGAAATCACAACATTCTAAAACCAGTGGGTCAGCATTTCAATCTTTGTGATCACTCCATTAATGATTTGCCAATTGCAGTGCTCAGACAGATGAATACTAGATCAAGGCTTCAAAGAGAAGTTGCTAAGATTGAAATTTATTTGCCAATTCAGTTGCATTGCTTCAGGACTTAATAGGGACATTGGATTTTTCTCTCATTATAACAGATGATTTGACGTCATTTTCCTGTTCCCCAGTGTTTGAATCTTTACAGTTGTTTTGATTTGCTGTTACAGTGTGACCTGTTCACAAGACTTAAACTTCCCTGCCTTTATTTCTCCCCATTTTGTAAATTCCCCCATCTTCAAAGTGTCTGACAAAGTGGGATTTTCTCCCATGAAAGCTCAGGCAATAAATAAATTTGTTAGTCTTTAAGTGCCACAGGACTCCTTGTTTGTTCTTCCCCAACATAATTTTTACCTAGACAGACTTTGTCTTATCAATTCCATCACTTCTAAATTATTTACAGTCTATCATGTCATCTGCTTCATCACCTTTGCCTTTATATCTGTCTTTCCTAAACAGCACATACCCTCCAATATTCGCATACCAGTCATGATTACCTTCCCCCCATGTTTCTGTTATTCCTATAATATCTATAATATTAGCTGTGGAAATGAAGCTTCTATAAAAAAATATGTACTAGTTGTATTTAAACTACAATGTGCTTTAACTGTGTATATTTCTTACTGAGAAGACTTGATTTTGGGGGAGGGGTTTTATGTTGCTTCCCTATAAATATCCCTATAATAAGTTCTCTGTAATGTATTAAGAGTAGAAGTTTCCTAGAAAATCCATTTTTATCATCACTAATGTGACTTGTAGCTTATTTATCTATCGAGACTTTTATATTGCAGTCACTTCATGTTTTTCTCCAAGCCATGCACATCTCTTCTGAACACAGATGACAAAAGGTAAATCTTCAAATGCCATCTAATATTGTAGATTAAATAAAATGTATGGCCCCCATTTTTCTGTTCCTCCATTCCTATGCTAGGTGCAGGAATCAAATGAAAGGATAGAAGTGATTTAAAGTCACATTTGCACCTCCTGAATTCTGGGGCTGTTTGGAATATAAAATTGGTTCTTAATTTAATTCTCTCTCTTCAAAAATTGCATACCGACAGAGCACTTCTTCTTTCTGTACTTAGCAATGCGTATCAGGGCTAATGAAATGATGCCTAGGCAGAACTACAGGTGGATGCAGTATATAACAACAACAAAATAATTGGAATGCCAAAGCTCATGAATTAGCACTTTTAAATTCAACTCTAATCAGAAGATTATGGTTTTCTTGCCTAATACAAACTCTAAATACTGCAATTTATTACATGCATTTCAAGGGACTTTAAAATCACAGAATACCCCATCTCTGCCTTCCCCCCAGCTAGGTGTGCTTTGCCAGCAAGAGATAAATTAAGAAATTACTTCTTAAGACTTTATTGCTATTCACAAAATTATACAGTCTGAGCACCAAAACTGTAAATGAAGTGAGTTAAGGTAGTGGATGTCCAGAGGATCAAGCATCTTATTTTGGTGCTACTGCCTAAGTAGAGATTTAGAGTTCATATTCACCCATCTGGGAGCCAGCATAAAGCCTTTGGCTTCTCTTTAGTGTTTAAGTGGACTAAAGAAATTGTGCTGGCATGAGTATGATTTTCACCTATGTGGCATTGTGGACTCACATTACTTGCTGTTCATTATCACTCCTACAGAAAACAATTTTTGCCACTACTGCCATCAAAATTTCTTCCTCCATTTAACTGTCTGTGTTTTACTTTTCTTCTTCAATGGCCTGTACTGTCTCACATCATATCACACTCATATTTCAATCTCCCTGTGTAATAGAATTATACAAATGTAGGGCTGGAAGGGACCTCAAGAAGTCATCTAGTCCACTGCCCTATACTGAGGCAAGATTAAGTATATAGCCAGGGGTTAAAGTAAGGGAGAATGCCTTGGAACCCCCTACTTTTAGACAGGCAGTGCTCTGAGGCACCTAAAATTAGGGGAACACTGCATTCCGGGGCCCCCTAAAAATAGAAAGAACATGCTGCAACACATTCGCCTAAGGCCGGCTCAGGGAAGGGGCTGTGGGCTGGGGTGAGCCTGGCCACCCCTCTGCCCACTTTCCCAGGGCCTGTGGCAGCCCCACCCCTTCCTGCTGGGCCTGGGTGGCATGCACTGCCCAGGCCCAGTCTTGGGGCCTGTCATCTTCCAGCCAGATGGCTAATGCCACAACCTTCTTCCCCCCGGCCCAGCTCCTTAGTGGTGTGAGAAGGGTGGTTCTGGGGGTAGCAGACAGTCAGGATCCAGCGGGGAAAGGGCACGGGGGGAGGGCTAGGGAGGTGTGGAGGGCTTTGAGGGATTGAAGTGGGTGGAGTGCGGCACTGGTAACAAGGGGACTGAAGGTGGCTGGGAAGGCATGGAGGGGGTTGAGGGGTTGAAGGGCTGTGGAGTGAAGATGGGAGAGCTGGGGGTGGGAGGTTACGAGGGCTGGAGTGGGGACATGGGGCAAGGAGCTTAGGGAATGGGGATTGAGGGGCAGTCATTTTGGGGGCAGTAGCTGGGGTGTGGCAAGTGTTTATGGTGCAGTAGCTGGGGTGGGGAGGCAGGCATTGAGGGGGGCAGGCACGTGGGGGGCAGCAGCTAGGGTGGGTGAAGGGGGCCTGGACATGTGTGAGGGGGCCCCAGAAATTTAGGAGGGTTCTAGGGCCCACCAAATTATACTTTAACTCCCATATATAGCCCATTCCTTTTTCTGACTGGTGTCCTGATTCCTCTTGTGATGTAAGGCCAAACTGAGGTTCATTTCTAAAGGCATGCAATACAGAATGTGTAAGGAAAATTCCCCACTACACCTTTTGTGTAAAGTTAGCACAACTGCAGTCGTTGCACTGCCACAACACAAGATCCATTCAGGGTGAATGCCCTCCCATCCTGTAACGAGCCATCTCCAAAGCAGGAGGCTACAGCTCAGCAAGCTCAAGGCTGTGTTCACACAGCACTCTTATTTCAAAACAACAGAGGTTGTTTCGAAATAAGAAATACCCTGTTCACACAATGCATGGTTGTTTCGAAACGACGACACCTGTTGTTTCGAAACAACGGTGTTGTTTCTAAACAACTTAAACCCCATTTGGGGACGAAACAACGTTGTTTCAAAACAACTGTTTCAAAACAATGCAGTCTGAACATGTTTCAAAACAACAGTGACTTGTTTCGAAATAACTGTTGCCTGAAACTGCTATTTCGCTTTGAGCTTTTTTCCTTAATTCGAATTAAGTTATTTCAAAATAAGGCATTATTTCGATACAAGTTGTTTCGACACAACTTGTATCGAAATAATGCCTGTGTGTGAACACAGCCCAAGAGTATTACAGCAGCTGCACTTACCTTGAGATCTGGGAGGCATTGTGCCTTGACAACCCTGACACACCCCTCGCTGATTTTAACACCTTCTTCCAGCTCAGTAATGAAAATATTATGGCTGGAGCTAGCAATAAACGAGACTGCTTCCTGTAGACATCCCCTCCAGCTCGACTCACTGTATCAGCACTACTATGCCTTTATTTAGTGTTCATTTCCACACCATATGAAATGAAGTTTTCAACTAACATCAAAAATTCCAGTAGCCTTTTTAGTCCTCGATAATCATTCTTCACACATGGAAATTCGAACCACTCTGTTGTTGAAGTTTTACAGTCTTGAGTAAGAATATTGATTCTGTAAGACGCAGGTTACTTTTACCTTCCTATCTAAATAAAGTGTGGATAAAGTATGTTTGAGTCCATCCTTCCTCAGTGAGTCCATCAGACTTGCCTCATCTTCTACTTAAAATATACTCCTTTCCACAAAGCCTATGAACCTTAATCCACTCACTCATGACATATTTTTACCCATGTTTTCTTCACCCCACTCACACACTGAACACATAGTATACTACACATTTTTTTGTATACTGTTCTCTCTTTGAGGGCAGTGTATGCTTTGTAAAGCAATGCTGAACTAGGTAGCACAGTGCGTGAAATACTTTATTTAAATGAACTTCTGACATACCATACCTGGCAGAGAATTAAAGGAATTTATACTTAACACATCTGGTGTATATAAGCAAGCATTGTAGCCAACCCACATCTGGTACAGGATCATGACATAATTTCAGGAGTAAACTCAGAACAGAAACAGAAAGAACAAAGCAACAAAAGTTGTAGGATCTCATCAATATTCCACTCTTTAATCCCCCAGAGAACTTCAGCTTTGACTAACTTTCACAATGGATACACTGGAAGCAGTATTTTCCAAGATTTCAAACTGCAAACAAACTTCACAAAAAAAAGTGGAGATACACAGATAGTTTAGTGAATTTTTGCTATGAGTAATTAGGGAGAGCATCCCCTTAAATCTTTGACTTCACCACAGTCAGTCACCAAGGTGACCATGAAAGAGTTCTGGCTATGTTTGATGCATATTTTATATCTCAAAGAAATATAGTTTATGAAAGAGCATGTTTGCACAAGGGAGTTTAATACATAAGGGAAAATGCTGAATGTTTTCTGAGCTCTGCACATAAATGTCAGAAAACTATGATTTGGGGAATGCAAAATATGAAAGAGTCAGAGACAGGCTGATTATTGGGTTAATAGATAAATGTTTTCCACAACAGTTAACAACTGAAGGGACATGTAACCTTAGCCATAGCTATATAGATAGGAAAGGAAACTGAACTGGTGAGACAGTAAGAAATATTAAGCCATTTGCAATGTCCACAATAAATATTTCAAGGATAAAAGGATAAAAATGATGAGAATGCAAAACCTAGGGCAACTTAAACTTGAAAAACCTGAAACTAGTTTAGAAACTGTAAAGAGACACTTGAATGTGAAGTCATGGCTAAAATGCCTGATGCAGGGAGAGAGGACTCCCAGGATGAGAGAAAAATTCCAGGCTACATGAACTCAGTGCAGAAGAGGTATTATCACAAGAAGTTATGCAAATCCAACCAGAGGCACAATGTAATAAATTACTGAAATATGGACATTTTGAATCAGTTTGTTTCATCAAAGCAGTTAGGCAGTTTACCCATACTACATCTAAACAAGAGCCATTGTTTCTGGGATCTAGCACTTGTGAGGACACAGAGCTACTGCTTTCTCTCGGAGGGGAGGGAGGGGAGTGGAGCAACCAGCCTGGGCTTCGCAGCTCCACAGGCCCAATGCTGTCTTGTGGCTCCATGCTGCCACATGCCGCCCCCCTGCCTTTGGCAGTATGTCAGAGGCAACGCACAGGACAGCAGTGTGCAACCCAGCCCCAGGGGGCAGAGCAACCAGCCCAGGGGCAGAAGCATGGAGCCCAGTCTCTGGGCTAGCGCTCCCTGTTTCCCCCCATGCCGAGGGAGGCAGGGGCCCCCAAAGGCCAGTTGTTCCTGTCCCCACCCCCCAAGGGATGGCTCTGCATAGAGCCCAGCTCCTGAGTGAAACTTAATATTCATAAGAAGACTATTGACTTTAAAGTAACTCAGGTTCCAAGTTCCATCTTCAAAGCACCGGACGAAGGGAGATTTTCTCCCATGAAAACTCATGAGATTAATAAATTTGTTAATCTTTAAGTGCCACAGGATTCCTTGCTTGTTTTGCTAAACCGACTCAGTAACTGGTGTCACAATCAATTCAGAAAGGCCTTGCAATCACCTTCAGTTCTTCCCAGAACAAAAGTAATCTAATACAGCTCTCATTATGCCAGGAATTTTTCTGAACTGCGTGGGCCTCTTCACCACAGAAACAACTTATTAAAACAAAAAGTGTGCTTCTGAGTGCATGTGATCACAGGGTCAAAGATCAACAACCTTCTCAACCACAGTTTGGCAGTCAAGACGTGTCTAATGAGAAAGGTGGAAGAACTCAATGGACTATTTGGTGATATTGGCCTTTTGAAAGGCGATCCAGTACAAAAATCTTAAAAGACCATTCTGAACCATACAATATAAATACATCTTTCAAGATTTGTAACTTTTTACTTCATCCAGTGGAAATTTGGTTAAAAAGAATGGAGCAGACTGGAATACTTGAGAAAAACTCTGAGTCAACAGCATAAAGTGCCATTTATAAACAAACATGGAAGAACACAGATCTGTGTGGATCTTAAAAGACCCAATAAAGCAGCTGTGAGAGAAAAAATATATGCTACCAACACTAGATGACTTCCTCCCAAAAGTGAAACAAGCAAAATCATTCTCCAAACTGAGTGTCTTGAACAGATTCTGGCAAATTCCTTTTGCCAAGAAAAAGTACTAAACTGATCATGTTTATCAACCCTTTTGTGAAATTTTGCCTTCAAAACTGACTTTTGGGATTGCCAGCATACTTGACATTTTCCAAGGAAAAATGACAGATTTGTTAATGAATATAAAATAGAGCTGTCACTTTCATGGATGATATTTTGATGTATGGACTGTTGATAGAAAAGCACAACGAAACCCTCAACAAAGTCCTAAATCTAATCAGTCAGACTGGACTGAAAGTAAATAAGGCAAACTGGATTTTCTTACTGCCCCCAAATCAAATTTTGACACAGATAATAAATAAAGATGAAATCAGCCCTAGTCTCCTACCCCCACAATAAAAAATAAATAAACAAAATAAAAAAAATCCCACACTAAAAGCAATCTTAGAATTAAATGTACCAGCTAAATGTACTAGACGAGAGAGGTATACTGAGAATGGTGTATTATTTTGACCAATAGTAAAAATATCTTGTTAAATTGACAAAACCACTAAACAAAACTTTAAAGTCCAACACATCTTGGCTAAAGGGGTCAAAATCAAGAAATTGCCTCAAAAAATGTAAAAGAAATCATTTCAGCAGCTCCAGATCTCAAGTACCATGATGTGAACAAACCCACAATGCTCACTGTGAATATTGCCAACTCTGGCTTTTGTGGTATATTGTTGCAAAACATGGATCTGTTTGGAAGACAGTTACCGTTTTGTTCTTGCACACTCACAGAAGTGGAAAAATGAAATGCACAGATTGAAAAGGTCTGCCTGGCAAATGTATGGACATGTAAGATTTTTACAGATACCTACGTCAGCTGGATTTGTTTTACACTAATAACAGACCATAAACTGCTTCTAATCCTCATTAACAGAAAAGACGTGGCTCAAATACACCTGAAATGGCAGCATCAGTAGTTAAGGTTACTGCGATTGAACCCATTTGCTAAATATGGTCTGGGGAGTAAATGCTAATAACCAAGCACCACACTCACTGCCTTGGAGCTAAAAGATGACATAAAGGTGTACGTGGATGCAGTGGACACATACAGACTGATGTCAAGAAAACAACTGCAGCCACAAAAAACAGCCGTAACAGAATGCAACTTCAGAAAGTTCTAAGTTACGCTGACCCAAATATTTAAAGACACTAAAGAGGTACCAAGAAATTACACTTCGGTGGGTGGACAATTAAATTAGTCAAATGGTTTCATGAATAAAGGAAATTGTATCACAATTCGGAATGAAATGTGAGGAGAAATCCTAAACCTTACCCATGAAGGACCTTGAGAATTAGCTAAATGCTGTGAATGAGCCAGCCACTCAGCGTGGAGGCCAGGCATCAGCAAGGAAATAAAGTATCTGCATGAGAACACTGCAAAATTAACCAACCTACACAACACAATTCACAGAAATAGACATATGATTTAAGTCATTCCATGTGGTTTCTGGAGGGAAGAGAATAGACTACCAGCGGCCCACATTACCCACAAGTGAACAGAGAGGCAGAAAATCCACATGGACTCCACTGGATGTGCTCTCAGTGAAATTTTATTCCTATTCAGATTCACCAAATATCACCATAGTCCCCTGTGCTCTTGCCTATTTACAATCTTTGTCAATCTTTAGCCCCCCTCAGCAGCACCCCTAGGAACTGAGATCTTCCCATGCCAAGGTCACTGTGGGCATGTCTACACAGCAAAGAAAAACCCATGGCTGGCGTCTGCCTACTGAGTGCCACATTGCATGGCTGTGTCATTGCTGTATAGAAATCCAAACGAGGGCTAGAGCTGGAGTCCAAGCTTGGAAACCTGCCCACTCCAAACCCTGCAGGATCACAGAAGCCAGGCTGTAGCATGAGTCCAAAAAGCCTACATAGAAATGAAACAGTCCTACAGTCCAAGCTCTGTGAACCTAAGCTGACTAGCATGAATCACCTGCAGATGTTTAGTTGCTGCGTAGACACCATGTGTGACTAAATGCAGTTACACCTGCTTCTCTGCCCTTGCACTTCCTTCCTGTGCCTCTTTTATCTGCACTGAGCTGATGGGGCTAATTGACTTTTTACTCCATACTGTCCACCAGCCTGAAGGCAGCACTAATCAGCTCCTAAGTGACCAGGGTGCAGGCTCACCTACAGACTCCCTGAACCCTCTCACAGGAAGGAATAACAATACTGGTCAGCCACCTGGTGGCACCATCTGCAAAATACTTTATTTAAACAAACCTCAGAGCAGAACATTAAAGGATTTATGAGGCACATCTTTGGTGTATAGAAGCAAGCTCTGCAGCCAGTCCCTGTCTGGCAGACAAGAACATGACACTCTTCCTCTCTTTGTTCTGTGTAGTGACAAGATGCCATCAGAGTTAAATAAACAAACAACAGTAAGTCATTGTATCCCAATAATCATACTTCAAAATTTAGTAGATTAGGTGTCCCATCATAGATACTACTTTCATTTTCTATTATTATACAGAACACAGCTCAGACTAGATGAAGATTCTTGTGGATGCAACCAGAGAGGGCATTTTGGATTTTATTTTTTACAGGATATTTTCCTCAGACAGACTGCATGCTAGAATAGTACAGAATACAATAGAATGCTTTCTTGATGTGTTAGTAGGGGGAGGGAAGTTTCCCTCAAAGAATGTTATTTCAAGTTACACATTTCATAAAACTTATCTTTAGTGGTCCCAGGGAAGGCTCACAAGTTGTTTGGAGTATATCCAGCTGTCCATCCCTTTAATAAAACACTGGTGGACAATTATTTCCTATCCCCCAGATGCACTGCAACACTGTTTCCTGTGGTTCACAAAAGAAACATGCCATCATGGCAGAACTTGTGGTAGAGATTACTGTGACAGCATAAAGTGCCTAGTTTGTTGTCACAAGACATCCAGAATGACAGCTTTTTCTACTTAAAATGCTTATTTAGCTGTACATATAGCAAGAAGTGGAAAAGGCTGCAGACCTAGTGAATGTACAGTGTAAGAGAATAAAAAAGACTAACTTGCACTGAAAAGTTTGCATTAGTTTTCTCAATCTCTCTACAATGGTTTTTCTTTTCCTTTAAGACCTTTATATTTGCAAATATCAGCCACCGTGCTGTATGTTATGAAACTGATCTCTTAAAGCTGTCAGTTAATTTATTTAAATACCAAGTTTAATACATTTTAAATTAAACAACTAGTGAGGGAACAAAAAGGAAAACATTATCTTTATCTGCCTAACAGAACCGTAACCTTATCTGAGGTCCACTGGATTTGAGGAGTAAGTAATCCATCAGCAAATTCCACCAACGAGTACCACCTGGTCATTGTCATTTCAGAATGTCCAGCAAGAGGAAGTGAAGCATCTACAGGGATAACGGAGTGTACAAATAGCTTTACACAAATATTGGCTGATGGCCTTCTCCAGAAAGACCTGAAATTTTCCAATATCAAAAGACTTCTGCATAATAAGTAATGAGAGAGACCATCGGAGTTACTTATTTTCACACTTTAGAATCACGGAGCTTTGAACAGAACAAATTTTGCTTGGGTTAAACTGTCCAAATCGAAAGAAAACAAAGGGAGAATCAATGCTGACTGACCTCACAGGCAGTTGGGATTACAAGGAAATCAAAGGCACTGTGACTTGTTTATTGGCAGAAGATATTTAGAATATTTTCCCAAATTCCTGGCCTATAAACCAAACCATCTAAATGTCCAGGCCTGCAGACATCAATGCATGCACTGACCTTAATGAGAATTTTCAGTCAGAAAATATCCCCATTCAATAATCTAGAACTGGCTTGTCCAGCCTGCAGCCCATGGGCCAGAGTCCAGCCTGCCAACGCACACACTTGTGTGAGCTGTCCGGGGCTAGGAATATTTAAAAAAAAAAAAAAAAAAAATTGCCCACTGGCCCCCGAGTAAGAAAAGAATTGTAATGTGGCCCCTCATCCAAAAAGGTTGGATACCTCTGATCTAGAAGTTTTCCCTGTATAAGGGCTGCAGTATCTGGCCATATGATATGATCAAAGTTTCATTTGCATACTTATACTCTGATTCTGATCATAAGCCACTGACAATGGCACATGATACACAGAGTTGCCCCCCACCCCAAATTAGGGATGGAAAAGACCTAGTCTGTTATCTTGTCCATCTTCTGCAAAATCAGAATTGTTTCCCACAGTCTGTTTACCCAGGGTGGTTTAAAAATTGGCCAACCAATGGGGGCTACAAAAATTTCATCCACATTGAATTGCAAAGTCATGGCTTGCTTTTCAATATTATCTCTACAGAAAGTCGCTTTAGGTAGTAGAACTTTTAAAATTTCTCCTTCCTGTTAAGTAACTGTTTTATATTTCTTCTGCAATAGGCTGTATTTTTACGGTCTGAATCTCATGCCATTTTTTGCATGCACTTCCTGTCTCCCTTCTACTCTTTATTTTGCTGGCATTTTCACCTCCTTCCTAATATAAAATGCCCAGTTGAGGCTCACTTCCATAGAGGTGTTCAGCCTGGGTACCAGTCACCTCCAGCATGGCAAGCCCAAGTCCAGCCAACTTAGGAGACTCCAGTGGCTGCACTCTCCTGGAGTTTGGAAGGCATTGTGCCTTCTGGAGCAGCCCATGACACACTGACTTCTCCTGCTCTTTACCCTTTTATTCCTGCTAATTAATGAAAATACTACAGTTGGAGTTAAAGGATCCAGTGGTCACTGCCCCCAACTCACTGAATGAGCACTTGTTTGGTGTTTATTTTCAAGTCACTTGGAATTCTTTCTGTAAGTAAACTTGCAAGTAGCATCTGTAGTCTATGGTAACCATTCCTTGCACCTGGGAATTCCTCTGCTGCCTGAGGTTTACACCACAGAGGGACTTCACATCTTTGGGAAAATACCGTTCAGAGTGTAATTGGGGAAATTTTCCTAATGAACAGCCTTATTTTAACTGGCTCAGCTTTTATTCCACTGCCTCTCATTAAGCCACTGATCCTGGCTATGATCTTGCAGCACGGGAAAGTCAGATTTAGGGGCTGGCTGGGGACACAGAGCAGGTGCACAGCATGCACTACCCCTACCTAAAACCAAGCAGTGGATCTTAGTCTGGTATATTGATTCTAAGGAAGTAGGAACTTTAAACAAAAACAGTCAGAGACCATCTGTGCTATGGAATTACTCCTGGGAAGTTCCAGGAGCAGTGGAAGCCAAGGGAGCATCCAGCAACCCTGCACCAATATAACTGCATTGCCAAGAAGCTGACTGAGAAATACAGGGCCTTAACCAGATTTTAGGGTACCCATGGGGTCAGCAACTCCCTTTCTGGGGGAAGGGAGATCAAGAGCGGCCTCTACAACCAGTGGAACAATCTGGTGTCAACTCAATGAGAAGAACCTAACAGAGTTTTGTTCTTTCCAGTCCTTTGATATGAGCTTTTCCATAGGAAAGGTGATCACGTAAAATCATAAAGTCAAAGTCACTTGGCCCATTATTTCAAAATGTTTCTAGACATGCCTATATAAACATATAAATAGTCCAAATGTGAAGGAGGTTATTTTTTTTCCTAGCAATCCTTACCTTGGCTGAAGCCAGTTTACATGGTCTGTGTGTGGGAATGGTAAATTTCACCCAGATCAAATAAACAGGGAGTGAGAGTGATTTGCTTTTTTAAACAGTTAGGGCAACACTTGTTCTGGTTATTGGCTAGGAGAAAACAGTAGATAAGTACACTGAATAAATCAGTGCTTTATAAGTGCTAAGGGCCAGATTTTGATCGCCGCACTCACGCTGAACAGTACCTAGCTCTGCAAACACACTCTTTGACTTCAGGCAGACTACTTATGGAGTCATGAGATATTAAACAACAGTAGATACCCAACTGAAATAAATAATTATTATTCTGATGATTATTATGTTGTAAATTTAATTTTTTTCCCCACTAGAAATGCAAAATTAATTTATGTGGTAAAAATGCAGACCAAAATGTTGTATATAATATTAATTACTAATGGATAACACAGTCAGACCAGTGAAAACTATGTAATTCAGCAGTTTGTGTTTGGTGGTTTGGTTTTGGTGACAGAGCGGAGGTCATTAATTTCAGGTAACATGATGTTCAATAATGTGGGGCAACTCCTGAAGTCTTTAATCAGTCTTTATTCAGGCAAAACTTTGATGGACTTTCAGGATGGAATTTTGCTAACAAAAGGAACAACTGAATGTGAAGGACTTAGGTTTCTTTTCTTCCAAGAGTAGGTTCACTCAGGACAATATAGTTAGCTTGTTTCATAAAATTGTGCAGATGCCTGCAAATTCCTTAAGGTTTTTGCTAAAACTTCATCACAGAAAAATCAAAGAGTTGAGGCTTAAATAAAATTATTTTTTGCTTACATGACTCCACAAAATGAAGAGATGATTTATTTTAAAGGATCATGTTCATTTAAGATGTGTATTTCTCATACAGACCAGAAGCCTAATTTCTTCCTGTATTTCTTATGATTCACACAGACACAAAATCATTCAATTCAGTACAGCAGCCTGAATTAATCTGACTGGAAGAAAACTGGTTGTAGTTTGTTTATACATTTAGGGCCCTGTTCTCAAAACAATTACATGCCAGTCAAGCATTCTTACATTCTTACATAGCGTGAGCTCAGATACAAAAACCTGATACACAATGGGGAGTTGTATAATGTACAGGAAATATTATATATTACATTGTAAGACAATGTGACCTACAGGGTGTTGCCATATTTGAGGATAAGATCAGAATCTTGAGGCCCTAGGAATACTACCTAACAGGGGCGTTGCTGGCGTTGGGCACCCGGAGCACGTGCCCCGAATCCCAGTGCTGGTGCCCCGGATCTGGCGGGGCCACCCCTCTCCTGGTCTCTGGCCCAAAAGGGCTGGAGATCCGGGGCCCAGCCACCAGTGGCCACGGTGGCCCTGTCCCCAGCCAGGGATCTGGGGCCTGGCTGCCCGTGGCAGCAGTGGCCCCGTCCCCAGCTGGGGATCTGGGGCCCAGCCGGCTGCAGCAGCCCCATCTGCAGCCCAGGATCCGGGGCCCAGCCACCCGTGGCCACAGCGGGGAATCTAGGGGCTGGCTGCCCACAGCAGCGGCAGCCCCGTCCCTGGCCGGTATGCAGGGTCCGGCCGCCTGCGGCCACTTCCGGCCCCATCCCCGGCTGGGGATGCGGGGCCTAGCCGCCCGCAGTGGTGTGGCAGCTACCAGCCCTGTCCCCGCACAGGGGGGAAGGCCTGTGGGCAGGGGGCGGGGTCTGCAGGCCGTGCCCTGGGTCTCTTCCCAGGGCAGCGACACCCCTGCTACCCAATAGACAAGTTTGATTATCTAACTGTATTCTCTACATATTCTTTAGGCCTACTTAAGATTAATATTATGTAGACTTTAAGGGTATGTCTACATTGGCAAGTTAGTTCGAATTTATGAGGCTTAATATGAACTAAGGAATTCCTTAATTTGAACTAATGAACATTTAGATCAAACTAGTAACTAACACTGGTTAGTTCGAATGAAGCACTTAGTTCGAGTGCTAAGCACTGTGAAGACCTGGACTAACCCTAAGTTTGAACTTAATAAGTTCGAACTAAGGGTAGTTAGTTTGAACTAACAAAGTGGACTAGTTCGAACTAACATTAGCTTGAACTAGTCCACATCGTTAATTCGAACTAATAAGTCTGAGGTTAATTTGAACTAACCTAGAACTTATTAGTTTGAACTAACAAGTTCGAACTAACTTGTCCTAATGTAGACATAGCCTAAAAGTTTTGGGAATCAGTTTAAGTTAGATAAGCACCCAAAAGTTTTTAATGCTTATCCAAAACATATTCAATGTGCCCAGGCCCTTTGACATCCCCCTATTCCTGCTATTCTCCAGCCTTTAATGTGCAACATCTCACATCAGCTCAAGAAGACATCTCCTGATTCCTTATAGGAATCCTAAGACTGAGGAAGATCTGCTGTTAGTCTGCCCACTCTCTGTTCTCTTCCTCAGCAGGGGGAAGTTCTGCAGATCTCTTCCGAGATGCAATAACACTTGCCTCACGAACCCCATTTTTAATTTGGCTCAGAGAGGTGCTTCCCTGATCAGTACGCTGCAAAATTCACAGTGTGTCTTTAACTGATACTTCATAAGCACACTCTCATCTCTCAGTTGCTCTGGCTGCGGATGCACCAGAAAGAAGCTGCAGTGTTCCGAGGTCTCATTATGAAAGTTAAAAAGCAAGAAAGGATTATTTAAACTTGTACCCAGCTGGAACTTGTTTCAAGATCTGAACTTCCTAAAATGGTCAACTAAACAGACTTTAAAGAGGTAGAAATAAATAGATTTCCCATTAAGTAGCATTTGGGCTTTCTAGTACAAGTCCAGATTTGTGTGAGATCTTCTGCCCATGGCTCTTAAAACATATGCATTGCCACTGCACTGCTTCAGGGGCATCCTGAGAAAGCACTGGTTTTCAGTTCACTGACAGCAATCATTAAGAATTTCTATCATAAAAGAAAATTGTTGTTATACTTTGTATAGATATAATACTGGAAGAACAATATAAAGCATGAGAACAAAAAATACCATGCAGGAAAAAAATTATAATTCATGAAACAACAAAACAGAGTTTTGATATGCTGGGCTAAACCCAGATGTACCAGCATGGATCCACAAGTGAAAAACCATCAGTGGTAGATGATAGAATATCATCAATGTATTTTTAATAGGCAAATGTAAATGCTGTGCTTTCATCAGAAACTCCCAAAAGTGATATGAATCTTCAGCCTTCATTCCACCATCAAGTGACCCAGAACTCCTGCTTAAGGCCCTTACTAGCAAATGTTTGCACACATTTTTAATTTCATGCATTTGAGCAGTCTCATCAATCTAAATGGGAAAGCACACATATGGAAAGTTAAGCCCAAGTGTTAGTGTTTGCAGAATCAGTGACCAATTGCAGAATTAGAGAAAGAAGTAACTCACAACAACATTATTGCTTCTAGCAATTTTTTTTTGAAATTCACATACGAATACTTCTGCAAATAAATTACATCCCTTGTTGACACTAATTCCAAAAACTGTTACAAAATGTACTGCATTACAAGACTTAACAAGAACCAAATAGTGCTCTCAAGAAACATACTTCTATGTGGATGTGGAAATTATTTTCAGAGTGACTCAGAGGGAAATTCTATATCACATTCCAAAATTTTCTTTGTAATTTTGGTCCCAGCCTACTACATGCTGTACTTAGCATAATACTTATTTTATTGATAAATATTGTATCATCCAGTGATTGCACTAGAATTCCCCAAGCACAGTTCTCTTAACCTATAAAAATTGCTTTTCCCTTAGTGGAGAAAATGACAAATGGGTTTCAATTATCAATCAGTTCTTTTCTTCAGCAAGTGAAGTGTGAGCTTGTGGCCAAGACCAGCACACATGCATAGCAAGAGAACATGCTGCCTCTGTCCCAGGAGACTGTCTGAACCTATTATTGTTTAAGGAATGTTGCTTTTAGGGAACTTGATTTCATTTGATTACCTGAGCAACCTTTCTCAGTGTAGAGTGGCTTGTCTGATGACTGCATAAAAGCCTAGAAATAAAATGTTCTGTATCAACTGTTCCTCCAGATCAGGAAAACAGTTGCTTTGGCATCTTTGTGATAGAAAACCTCCAAATCACAGGCATTAGTAATAACTGAAAACAAAGCCTTTGAGACACTCACTGCTACTTTTCTCATATTTAAATGTCTATGCAGCTCTTTAAAAAGATAAATAGAAGGACTGAATCATATATGATCCAGTCCTTTAATTTACAAGATATTTTAATAAGAAAAGAATTAAAATAGGTAAGCTGATGGAAGAGGAAATTTTGCTATTAATTTTCATAATGAAAAATGACAACCACTAACATTTCAGAAGGAAATATAGCTTCTGTTGGTTTCCCCTGAGCTGCCAAGCACACAGTTGCTTGTTTTCATACTGATTTTTCATCATTAGCTCATGATAAATTTAAAATATAATTAATTTAATTCCTTCACTAGTGGAGATTTATGCTGTTGAACCATTCAGGCATAGTCCTTTCCTCCTCACACACAAACTTTTTTATATCAATGTAATTAAGAGTTGAAAAGTAACATTTAAGAAATTTACTGAAACATATGTGAAAGGCAATGGGGATTGACACTTGGGTTGTAGTAAGTATGGTTGAAGTGTAACCAAACAGTATTCTTTTGTACTAAGGGAAAGAAACACAAATGTTCCAAACAATAGGAAGTGAAAAGTTATCTCCATCGTGTAGTTTATTCTGTTAAGATGGCCCATCATTTTATAGACAGCACTAAAAAATAAATTAAACTGGCTATTCTTTCTTATTCTTCATTTGAATTTCAAATTTACAAACCCTCCACTTTTTCAGTCTTAGCATTACTGCAGCACAGGAGCAAAAGAGCTGCCTAATTCAGTCTCTCCTTCATTTTCTCCTGATAGATTTTTCTATGTAGTTCTATTTTTCTGCAAGTAAAAACTATTTGCCCTACACATTCTTCGTCCTTTCTTCTTCCTATTGTGCCAATCTTAGTGAAGGCAACACATTTTCTTATTATTTTCATAAAACCCACTGAGTCACACTGACACCAATGGTCAACCTAGAAATATAATACCAACAATTAATTCTGCGGAAACTGCTAAACAAGCTGCAAATACCTAAGAGAGAAATGAGACTGCTGTCAGTATTTTATACCAAAGGATTGGGGGCTTAATTTTGTTTCCATTGAAGAAAAATTCCCACTTAACTCAATGGTGCAGGATGTGTGTTTTCTAGACTACAGTCTCCTCTCAGTTATATCACTTCAACCCGCTTGAAATCAATAGGGAGAATCAAAGAAGTCAATAACAGGAACAGTGCATGCGTTTTATATAGCTAACTTAGAGCTATGTCTCTTATCCATAGACACTTTAGGGTTTTATATTATCATCAGCACTGTGGTATCTGAATGCAATCCATATCAAATCAATAACAACTGCTAAGTCTCTTCTTGGAGTAGTTGGCACTTTTCTTCTTTTTGGAGTGAAGACTCTGCTTGGTGTGGGGACTTTTTTTTTCCTAGCATAGTTGAGGGCATTTTGGGAATAAAGGGGTTTTTGAACTGCAAGCATCACTTATGGTGGCAAAACTTTTTTCAAAGAGGAAGGCCTTGCAATGTCTCTTGCAGCTGGTCAAACTCTGGATTTACCTATCTGTTCTTGAAGGTTGTTCCATAGCCATAACCACAACAGAGAACACTATGTCTCAGGCTCTCAAATGCTATATTCTGGGCCTTAACAGCTGCATGAGCTCAAAAGAACAAAGCAGTCAGTGTCTCACAGACACTATTATTGATGTTATTTTTCATTTAATTACTTTAAAACAAACAACAGGTGAATGATCAGAAAGAGGATAGATTCATAGACTTTAAGGTCAGAAGGGACCATTATGGTCATCCAGTCTGATCTCCCGCACAATACAAGCCACAGAACTTCACTCACCTATTTCTGAAATAGTCCCCTGCCCTATGACTAAGTCCCTGAAGTCCTCAAGTCATAGTTTAAAGATTTCAAGATATAGAGAATCCACCAATGAGTGAATCATGCCCCACGCTGCAGAGAAGGGGGGTGGGGGGGACACACCAGAGTGTCTGCTGATCATTCCATTTGGGGCCAGGAGTGGATTTTCCCTCAGGGCAGATTACATTGGCAATGGCCCTGGGTTTTTTTCATTTTTCACCTTCCCCTGTAGTGTGGAACATGGGTCACTTATTTGTGGTTTCTCTGTACCTCGAAGAGTTTAAACCATGATTTGGGGACTTCATTGAATCAATCATAGTTGAGATATCTGCTGCTGGAGCAGGCAAGAGGTTCTGTGGTCTGTATTCTGCGGGAGGTTAGACTAGATGATCATAAGGTCTCTTCTAACCCTAAAACATATAAATCTGTCGGGGGGGGGGGGGGCAAATTCCCTTTCTACCCCAAATAATACCATCAATTGAGCTCTGAGCATGTGAGCAAGACTCACCAGCCATATCCTTGGAAAGAATTCTCTGCAGTAACACTGAATCTGCCCCATCTAACAACCAATCAAAGGCTATTGGGCATATTTACCACTAATAGTCCAAGATATATTAATTACCAGATTAGGCTGTTTTATCATATCATCCTCTCCATAAACTTCTCAAGCTCAATCCTGAAGCCAGTTAAATTATTTGCTCCCCTTGAAAGGAAGTTCCAGAACTTCACTCCTCTGATGGTTAGAAACTTTCATCTATTTTCAAGTCTAAACTTCTTGATGGCCTATTTAAATAATTTCTTTTTGTGTCCACATTGGTGCTGAACTTAAATATTTCCTCTCCATCTCTTGTATTTATCCTTCTGATGTATTTATAGAGAGCAATCATATTTCCACTCAGCTTTCTTTTGATTAGACTAAACTAGGCAAGCTCTTTGAGTGTGCTCCCATAAGACAGGTTTCTATTCTTTGGATCATCCCAGTAGCCTTTCTCTGTGTCTGTTCCAGTTTGAATTCATCTTTCTTAAACATGGGAGACCAGAACTGCACACAATATTCCAGATTAGATTTCACCAACACCTCATACAACAGTAGTAACTCCTCCCTGTCTCTACTGGAAATACCTTGCCAGATGCATCTAAGGACTGGCTCAGCTTTTTTCACTGCCATATCAAATTGGCAGCTCATAGTCATTCATGCTCTGATCAAACAATACACCCAGGTCCTTCTCCTCCTCTGTCACTTCCAACTGATGTGCTTCCATTTTATAGCAAAAAAAATTGTTGTTAGTCCCTATATGCATGATGTTCCACATTCCACTTTTAAATTTCATTCTATTCCAATAACCTCCCAACTTTGTGTCACCCAGAAACTTATTTAGCACATTCCCACTTTTTGTGCCAAAGTCAGTAATAAAAAAGGTTAAAAAAAATTGGTACCAAGACTGATCCCTGAGAAACTCCACTAGTAACTTCTCTCAAGTCTGACATTTCACCTTTCGGTATGACCATTTGTAGCTCCCTTTTAACCAGTTCCTTATCCACCTTGCAACTTTCATACTAATCTCTATCTTTTCCAATTTAAATAACAATTCCCCATGTCAAACCACATCACAAGCCTTACTGAAATACAACTAAATTTGATCTGCTGAATGCCCTTTTTACTAAGAAATCTGTTATCATCTCAGTAAAGAAGATCAGGATGGTCTGGTGCTATCTTCCTTTTGTAAAACCATGTTGTATTTTGTCCCAATTACTATTAACCTCAATGTCCTTAATTACTTCCTCTTTCAAAATTTATTCTAGGATCTTGAATATAATTGAGGTCAAACTAACAGGCCTATAATTTCCCCGATCACTTTTTTTACTTTCTTAAAAATAGGAACCGTGTTAGCAATTTTCCAGTAATATGGTACAACCCTTGAGTTTACTGGGTCATTAAAAATCCTTGGTGACAGGCTTGAAATTTCATGTGCTAGTTTCTTTAATACTCTGGGATAGAGATTATCCAGGCCCCCTGATCTACTCTCATTAAGTTGTTTGAGTTTGGTTTCTACCAGGGGCAGCACTGGCCCAAAATACATTCAGGGATGGGCCCTGGGCCCTGCCCACCTATGCCAGCCCCACCCCTGTCATATGAACCCCACCTCCAGCCCCCAGGACTGATCCAGCCTAATTTCCCTGCCACGCTTCGGGCAGGTTTGGGCTGCAGCTGCAGCAGCCCAGCCCTAGATCCCTTACTGGGACAGATCAGGCTGCTCCCACCCTGCACCAGATCCCTGGCCAGGGTTGGGGCCGAATCAGGCTGCCAACATGGCGGCCAGGCCCTGGACTCCCAGTCAGGATTGGTGCCAGATCTGCCTGCTGCTGTAGCAGCCCAGCAGCAGATACCCAACCAGGATCAGGGCTGGACTGGGCTCCTGCAGCAGCAGTGGCCGGGCCCCAAGTCCGCAGCCAGAGTCAGGGCCAGATGTGGCAGGAACTCAGGACACGGCATTAGGACTGGGGGCTCATGCCCCCCTGTGTCCAACATCAGCAACACCCATATTTTCTACCTGGAATGTAGCAATTTCTACTTCCATATACTCATTCCCACTAGCCATCTGGCAACTATCCATAAGTTCTTCATTAGCCTAGGTAAAAACTGACAAAAGTATTTCTTCTGATAATGGGTATGGGCCATGCCTAGGTTATCTGTAACCTCCACCTCATCCCTAGTGTTTAATAGTTCCACTTCTTTCTTTCTTTTTCTCCCTATTTATATGGCTATAAAACTTTTTATTATTGGTCTTATTCTCTTTGAAAAGTCCAACCCTACTTAGCTTTTGGAATTTCTCATTGTATCCCTCATGTTGTGACATCCAAGAGGCAGTTTTCCTTGCTGATCCCTCCCATCTTCTATTCCTTATAGGCTTTCTGCTTTCTCTTAATTACATCTGAGATACTTATTCATCCAGCTTGGTCTACAACTCTTGCCTATGAATTTTTTCCCCTTCCTTGGGATGCAGGCTTCAGGTAGTTTCTGCAACTTTGATCTGAAGTAATTCCAAGTCTCCTCTACCTTTAGATCATTGAGTTCTTCAGTCCGGTCAACCTCTCTAACTACTTCCCTTAATTTTTTAAAGTTAACCCTTTTGAAATGTAAGACCCTAGTTACAGATCTATTTTTTATCTTTCCTTTTAGTTTGAATTGAATTAACTCATGGCCACTTGAATCAAGGTTGTCCCCTACAACCAGGTCTTCTATGAGGTCCTCACTATTCACCAATAGGAAATCTAAAATGGCATCCCCTCTTGTTGGTTCAGAAACTATTTGGTGAAGGAATTCATCAGCTACCACATCTATGAAAATGTGGGACCTACAACTACTACTAGCTCTTCTCCTCATGCCTATTTCTGGGAAGTTAAATTTTCCCATAATTACATAATTCTTAGTGGTATTTACTTAATTAAAAGCATGAAAGAAGTCTCTATCCACATACAAATTGGACCCAGGTGGTCTGTAGCACACCCTAAGCACTATCCTAGGGCTATGATCCTAGTTGCTTTCTTTCTCAATGGGATTTTCTCCCAGAAAGACCGTTTATCCATTCCGTCACTTCTGATTTCTTTTCAATCTGCCTCATAATTGAAACACAATACTACTACTTCACTTTTATTTTTGCCTTTTCTAAACAGCAAATATCTTTCAAAGCTTGTAATCCCCATGTCTCTGTTATCCCTATGATATCTTGTTTCATTTATATATTCATATATTCTAAGGACCAATAGGATCAGCTAGTCTGACCTCCTGCACAATCCAGGTCACAGCATCTCCTGTCCACTCTTGCAGTAGACACTTATCCTACTATTGAGTCCCTGAAGTCCCAAATTACAGTTTAAAGACATGAAGGTACAGAGAAACCACCACCAAGTGATCCATGCCATACAGGACAGGGAAAGGCTAACAAAGGAGGTGCTAAGTCATGATTAATAGGTCAGATTACAAACAGGAAGCTGCTAGATAACTCTCTAACATCACATTCTACAAGCCACTACCCTCTGATCCCACTGAGGAATACCAAAAGAAATTACATCCATCTGCTTAAGAAACTCCCTGAAAAAGCACAGGAAGAAATCTACAAGAACACACCCCAAGAGTCCCAACCAGGTGCATTTTACCTACTACTCAAGAGCCACAAACCTGGGAATCCTGGATGCCCCATTATCTCGGGCATTGGCACTCTCACAGCAGAATTATCAGACTATGTGGACTCTCTCCTCAGACCCTACACCACCAGCACTCCTAGCTATCTCCATGATACCACCAACTTCCTGAAAAAACTACAATAAATCAGTGATCTCCCAGAAAACACCACCCTAGCCACTATGGATGTAGAGGCCCTCTATACCAACACTCCTCACAAAGATGGACTACAAGCCAGCAGGAACAGTTTCCCAGATAATGACACAGTGCCACTGGCAATTTAGCTTTGTGACTTTGTCCTGACCCACAACTCCTTCAGATCTGGAGATGATCTGTACCTTCAAGTCAGCAGCAAGGCTATGGATACCCACATGGCCCCACAATATGCCAGCATCTTTATGACTGACCTAGAACATTGCTTCCTCAAATCTCATCCCCAAATGCTTCTCCTTTACCTGTGTTACACTGATGACATTTTCATCATCTAGACACATGGGAAAGAGTTCCCTGAAGAATTCCACCGAGATTTCAACAATTTCCACTGTTCCATCAACCTTAGCCTTGACAAGTCCATACAAGAAATCCACTTCTTGGACACTACAGTACAAATAAGGGATGGACACATTAATACCTCCCTATACTGAAAAGCAGCTGACCGCAATACATAACTATATGCTCCCAGCTTCCACCCGGGACACATTACATGATCCATTGTATACAGCCGAGCCTTAAGGTACAATTGGATCTGCTCTGTTCCCTCTGACAGAGACAAATACCTACAAGATCTCTACCAAACATTCCTAAAACTACAGTACTCACCCAGGGAAGTGAAAAAACAAATCAACAGAGACGGACAGGTACCCAGGAGTCACCTACTACCGGAGAGATCTAACAAACAAAACAACAGGACACCACTAGCCATTACCTACAGCCCCCAGCTAAAATCCCTCTAACATGTCAAAGATCTACGACATATCCTCAAAGATGATTCCACACTCTCTCAAGCCTTGGGAGGCAGGCCTATCCTTGTGTAACCCCCTCCCTTTTCTCCCTGGGTTACTTGGGAGCAGGCAACACTCACATGTGTACAGGCACCTAAGTTTGATGACAAGGAGACCTGACTTTCCCAGTGGTGATGTTGGGATTGTGGGAATCCTCTATCCACTCCTCTGCTGCATTTATTTTTGCTTTACAGGAAATTAAACTTGGTGGTACCTCCACATGGCTAGATCCTGTACACGCTCAGTGGCGTGCCTTGGGAGCCTTCAGGACTTAAATCCATGCAGCTAAGAATAACCTGCGGGATGGGTCTAATCCAAACTTACTAATTCTATATATAATACATTCATGGTGATTAATTGCATATAACAAACCTTTACTTAAAGAAACTTATCATAACAGGATGGAACTGAATATTACTACTAATTTAAATACACAGGGAGAGGTAAATAAATCAGTGAACAGACAGAGAATACAGTTTAAATGAAACTTATCTAACTAGCATGTTCACAGCCCTTTTTCCAACTCAGAGGGCACACTTCTCAGAGTTCCGAACCCCAACCCCTTGCTTGCATGGGCGCACTTGGAGGGTCAATGAAAGAGACAAGGCAGCATGCTGCTGGTCCAGTGTATCCGCTCAGAACCACACTGAAGATCCAGAGTGAGCCTAACCAACATTCTGTAGTCCTGGCCCTGGTTCAAAGGGACTGCCACAAGCCTCCTGCAGTCTCAGGAACCCCAGGAGCAGCTTCAGGAATCCCAGGACCACTCACGGCAGCTTCCAGATTCAGACATGTCTCCCTCCTCTGTGTAGAGACCCCTTTTGCCCCCTCTGCTTCCTGGAGGGGCACCCAGGGTCCCTCTCTTTTTTCCCAAGGGATCATGGGAGTTGTAGTCTTTAAATGGAAGACTTACAGCACATAGGAACTGCTTAAATGTTAACCTCCTACTTGATTTCAGAGGCCTCTAAAATACAGGGTGCCTACACCAGCAATGCACAAACCAGAATCTCCAAGGCACTGTTTGTCATCACACCCAGGCCCAGGACAACTGCCAGACACTCCAGCCAGGTCTAGGTCCCCATGGTACCACCCAGCATCATGCCCCCATGGTCTCCATGTAGTAGCCGGTCATCATTGCACTCAGGGCATGACACACACCATGCCCATTCAACAGTAAGGGAGCCCATGCCCTTAGTAAAATGGCAACCTCAGTGGCAGGGCCAGCCTCATTGGCTTTTCTGGACTCCTTGGGCTTACCACTAGACCCAAGCTCCTCTTTCAAGTTACTCTCTCTTGATGGCCTTGGGCTCCAGGACTCAGCCTTCATATTCCATTAGTGCCCCCCCCTGAACTAAATGATGCTTCAGGCCAGAATTCTGTGGCTGGGGACTCCAGGCTCTACAAGACAAGCTGTCTTACCTCATGCCCCGCCTGGGGCAGATAGACAAGTCATGCAGGCTCCCCTACAGGTGTCATCATCTTCATCCCAAGATGAAGCCATGGCTGGAGCGGCTCCAGCACTATTGCCAGACAGCTCCAAGACCCACCAGGAAGTGCTACGCAGGGTAGCCCACGACATGGGCCTTCAAGCAGAGGAGGTCACTCAGGAAGATGACCCAATGGTAGACATCTTGACCCCTGAGGGCCCAGAAAGGGTCATGCTGCCTCTCAATACTATCAACAGCCAACACAAAGACCATCTGGCAGACTCTAGCCTCAGTTCCACCCACAGCAAAAAAGTCAGAGAGAAAGTATTTCCTGCCCTCTAAAGGGTTTGAACATTTCTACACCCACCCTGCACTGGGCTCATTGGTGGTGGCAGTAGCCAATGAAAAGGAGAGGCAAGGCCACTAAGATCCAACCCCAGAATCTAAAGAATCCAAATGTTTAGACCTATTTGGAAGAAAGGTGTACGCAACGGGGACCTATAACTTAGAATCACAAACCAACAGGTGATTCTAAGTATCTACACCTTCAACTCCTGGTCAGCCCTGGAAAAGTTTCAGGACAAGTTGGGACAACAGGCCAAAACAGAGCTGGTGGGAATGATTAAAGAAGTCAAGGTGGTGTCTAGGGCACTCTTTCCATTGGCACTGGACGGAGCCAATGCGGCTGCCTGAACCATGTCCTCTGGGGTGATAATGAGATGCACCTCATGGCTGCAGGCTTTGGGCCTACCACAAGAGGTCCAAACCACCATTCAGGACCTCCCCTTTGAAGGACCAGATCTCTTCTCATCCCAGACGGACTCAAAACTCCAAAGCCTCAAAAACTCAAGGGCCATCCTTAAGTCACTGGGTCTCCACATCTTAGCTACTCAGAGGAAACATCTTAGGCCTCAACCTCTGCCAAGAACCTATCACCAGAGACATGACTACAGTTGTAGAAGAGATCAGGGGGGTAGGAGGAATGGTAACAACCACTCCTTTACTTTCAACTAGGGTCATTCTCACCAGTCCTCCTCCCAGAAGAGCTTTTGAGGGTGTGCCCAAGGGCAAAGACCCAACAGTGGAGCCGAATCCTTCCCATCCCCTCTTCTACAACAGACTGTTCCACTACCACCATATTACGTCGGATCAATGGGTGCTTTGCACAGTGAGACTGGTTTACTCCCTCCAATTTTCTTCCATGTCACCTTCTCTCCCTCCTTCCTTCCCTGTCCCTTTTCAGAGACTCACCTCACAAACAGTTGTTCCAACAGGAGGTGCAGTCCTTCCTGAGGGCAAGGGCAGTGGAAAGGGTCCCGTCAAACCTAATGGGGAAGGGGTATTTATTCCTCATCCCAAAAGCAAAGGGAGGCCTACGTCCGATTCTGGAATTAAGGTGCATGAACAAGTTTCAAAGGAAGCCAAAATTCCAGATGGTCTCCCTAGCTTCCATTATCCCCTCCCTGGATCTGGGGGACTGTTTTGCAACCCTTGATAATGAAGGACATGTAGATCCATATTTGAATAGTACCACATCACAGAAGGTTTTTAAGATTCACGGTGGGCAGTACCCACCTCCAGTTCAGAATTCTTCCTTTTGGGCTATTAGCGGCTCTAAGACTCTTCACCAAATGCCTTTCAGAAGTGGCAGCCTTCTTCTGAAGGAGAGGTATCCAAATCTTTCCATATCTCAATGACTGGCTGGTGAAAGCCAGGAGCAGATCTCGAGCAGAGGACCATCTTTGATTCATACAGTCCACCTTCTCCAACCCCAGTCTAATTTTAAACCTAGTGAAGCCTACTCTCTCTCCATTGCAAAGGATAGAATTCATCAGAGCGATCCTAGACTCTACACAGGAAAGAGCGTCCCCCCTTGTAACCAGGTTTGAATCTATCAAAGAGACCCTATTGGGCTTAAATCGCCAGTCAATGTGTACAACACATGTGGCCTTAAGCCTCCTAGGCCACTTCTCAGCCTGCACCAATGTCATCCAGTATGCGAGACTGAGATTCCTCCCCTTACAAACATGGCTGTGTACAGTTAACAATCCAGCTAAGGACAGTCTGGACATGGCGATAGTTGTGCCGCAGTAGGTGATTAGGTCACTCAGTTGTTGGATTGACCCTGACTGGGCCTGCGAAGGTGTCCCCTTTCATCCTCCTCAAACTTTGGTCACTTTGAATACAGATGCTTTGAACATGGGGTGGGTTGCTCATTTGGAAAACCTGAGAACACAGGGCCTTTGAGGCCAGGTAGACCTCCTCCTCTCACACCAATGTCTAGGAACTCAGAGGAGTCCACCTCACCTGCCAGACCTTTTCCATTCATTTGAGAAACAAGACAGATTTGGTTTGCACAGATAACAGACAGGGTGGAGCTCACTCCTCTCACCTTTGCAGGGAAGTTTGCGATCTCTGGGAGTTCTGTATCACCCGTTCAACACATCTGTAGCATCTTATGTCCCAAGCTGTCAGAATGTCCTAGTGGATATGCTCAGCAGGTCCATCCTGACTCACAAATGGTCGATCAGTCCAGTTGTCATCCAGACCATCCTCCAAAGATGGGGTTATCCCCAAGTAGACTTGTTTGCATCAGAGACAAACAGCAAGTGGGAGAGGTTTTGCTCCTTCCAGGGTTGCAGCCTGGGGTCGATCACAGATGGTTTTCTAATTCCTTGGAAAAATCAGCTGTTTTACACGTTCCCTCCATCTCCACTTATTCAAAAGGTCCTGGTAAAAATTTGTCAGGAGAAGGTGGCAATGACCCTGGTAGCTCCAGTGTGCACCCATCAACCCTGGTTCACGATGCTGCTCAACCTCTTGATAGACATGCCGGTCTCTCTACTGTGTGTTCCAGATCTCCTCACTCAGAACAAAGACAGCTTCAAGCACCTGAATCTGAAAGCACTACATCTCACGGCCTGGAACCTCTGTGGCTGAATGTCAGGAAGCTTCAATATTCTCAGCAGGTCAGGGACATCTTGCTTAGCAGCAGAAGGCCATCTATGAGATCCAATTACCAGGCAAAGTTGAAGCGCTTCTTTTCTTGGATCAGAGACAAAGGGTCAGTCCCCTCTCAATCTCCCATCCCATTGATACTGGACAATTTACTTGACCTAAAACATCAAGGTCTCTCTACCTCCTCAGTGAAGGTTCATCTGGTGGCTCTATCTGCCTTCCATGTTGGGGGGCGGGGGAAAGAAAATCCCTATTCTCCAACCCTCTGGTGAAGAGGTTCCTTAAGGGTCTGGACAGGGTTTTCCTCCTATCAAGCCCTCTGGTAGCTCAATGGGATCTAAATCTCTTGCTATCTAGATTCATGGGACACTCCTTTGAGCCACTAGCCTCTTGCTTGCTTCTCTATTTGTCATGGAAGATAGTGTTTCTAAAAGACATTACCTCTGCCAGAAGAGTGTCAGAGCTCAGAGCCTTGATGGCTGACCATCCTTATATGACATTCTTTAAGGATAAGATCCATCTAAGACCTCACCTGGCTTTCTTCCCAAAGTAGTCTCCAGTTTTCACATGAACCAGGACATTCACCTTGCAGTTCTCTGCTTGAAACCTCACACTTCAGACAGACAGCACAGGCTTCACACATTGGATGTTCTCTAGGCATTGGCATTCTATATAGAGAGGACAAAACCCTTTAGGAAGTCCCCTTAGCTGTTTGTAGCTGTAGGTGACAGAATGAAGGGTGAGCCAGTGTCTACTCAATGCATTGTTTCCTGGATTTCAGACTGCATTAAAGAGTGCTATAATTTGTCTAAAATACCAGCACTGAGGGTTACAGCCCACTCAGCATGGTCCCAAGCATCCACACTGGCCTTTTTAGCGTCCATCCTGACACAGGACATTTGGAAAGTGGTGACGTGGTCCTCGGTTCATACCTTTGCACCACATTACATCCTCGTGGAACAACTGAGCGATTCCTCGAGCTGCTCAGTTCTAATTTCTGACCCCTCCTCCTAAGATAAGCCTATGGGAATCCACCTAGAGTGGAATCGGCATGAGCAAGCCCTTGAAGAAGAAGAAGCAGTTTCTTATCTGTAAGTAGTGTTCTTTGAGATGTGTTGCTCATGTTCATTCCACACCCGTCCCCTTTCGCCACTGTCAAACATTTGGCAAGAAGGAACTGGGGAGGCAGGATCAGCAGGCGACCTTTTATAGTATGCTGCAAAGGCACAACTCCAGGGGCCTCCACAGCTGACCCTGGGGGACTCTGGGGCAAAGTTTCCGGTGGCTCATGCACATGGTGCATGCACACCTAGAGTGGTATAGACATGAACAGATCTAGAAGCACACTACGTATAGGTAAGAAATCATTTCTTAAGGGGAGATTAGATTGCACTGTATGAGTACATCAAAGATATATACCAGGGAGGGAGAGGAACTATTTTTGTTCAGCACCAATGTGGACACGAGAAATAATGTATATAAACTGGCCATCAGGAGGTTTAAACATGAAATTAGATTCAGGTCTCTATCCATCAGAGCAATGAAGTTCTGAAATAGCCTTTAAATGGGAGCAGTGGGGGCAAAAAAATACAGCTGATTTTAAAAATAAGCTTGATAATTTCATAGAGGGAATAGTATAATGGGACAGCCTAGTTGATAATTGACTGATCTTTGACTCCTGGTGATGGATATGCTGATGGGACATTTGATGGGGTTGGTTCTGAGTTATGACAGAGAATTCTTTCTTGGATGTCTGACTGCTGAGTCTTCTCCACATACTCAGAGTTTAACTTATTGCCATATTGGGATCAGGAAGGAATTTTGTCCCAGGGCAGACTGGCAAACGCTCGAGGGGTTTTTCACCTTCCTCTGTAGCATAGGGCATGACTCGATTGCTGGATATTCTTTATACCTTAAAATCTTTAAATCAAGATTTGAAGAGTTTAATAACTTAATCATATTTTAAAGCAGTGGTTCCCAACCTGGAGTCTGGGGACCCTGAGGGGTCCACGGACATGTTGCAGGGGGTTGGTGGAGCCTCTCCATACAGGGGCTGGAATCCAGCTGCAGCCCTGATGCTCCCCACCAGGGCTGCCTCTCTCCTCCCATGGTTGGATCCCGGCAGGGGGTTGGGGCCACAGCAGCTCCCCAGCAGAGGCAACGGCAGGGGCCATAGCCACTGTGGCTCAGCTCCCCAGCGGTGTGGGCCATGGTAGCGGTGGCACTGCTCATCAGCTGTCCCAGTGGTGCCACCAGAGTGGTGCGGGCCAGAGTCTGCCTGCGCGGGACAGATTACATAATCAACCAGGGGGGCTGCAAAGCTGTTGTGAGTTTTTTTTTATTTTTTTTGTTAAAAAGGGGTCCTCAGCCTGAAAAAGGTTGGGAACCACTGGTTTAGAGGTCTATTTGGGGAGGGGATGGTGAGTGAGGTTCTGGGTCCTGAATTGTACAGGAGGTCAAACTAGATGATCATATTAGTCCCTTCTGACTTTAAAGTCTGTGAGTCTTCTAGGGACAGGCAGCATCCCACTGAAGATTACCTGAGCCTAGATTTCCTAAAGAATCTTCTGCAGCCTGGCATAATCTCCCTTGATACATTCCAGTGAGAATCTAGCCATATCATTTTCTTTCCCACACGAGGGACAACCAGTAGATTATTTCTCTCTGCCATTAGGATCCTTTTCAGCCTCAGAGCCACATCCTATATCATAAGAGCAGAGGCTCCTTTTCAAATCAATGGGAAAATGCCTATCACCCTGAATGCAGGATCAAAGTGCAGGATTAAATCCTCTCTATGTGATTGTGAAACATGTCTTACTAAAATCAGCAAAACTGATGGCACTGGAGATTCAATGCAACTACAATGGTGTGAGCTTTGTTCTTTTCTGCTTCCAATCATCAATTAATGATCAACTCAGTTCAAATTGCAGAGTCTTCCAAAATGGTAGTGATGATGTAAAAGATGGCAAAAATGTGTTTTTGATTTTCACAATCTGACTCTGCAGTGTGGACAACTGAGGAACAGTGTCTTTTCACTTATAAACCATATCAGTTGGATATGCAAGTCTGTCATCATGCAATTCTGCCCTTCTCAGTATAAACATTCATGTTTTATCATTAAAAATGCAGTTGAGATGACTTAGTGGGATAGGTTAGAGCAGCAGGATTTCCAAAATAAATGTCTCCTTTTTAAAGTCAAGGTATATGGAGAAGAAAAGTTAAAAGTTAGAATCCCTTGTACTGAGATTATTACAGTTTGCATGAGTGATTTATTAATTGGGGGTATAGCCAGCTCTTTATCCTTAAATAGACAGCTATTGTCAGTGGTACCAGGGAAACTGCATAATGGGCAAACATCAAAAGCTGAATAGACCATTATGCTGTCAAAAGAAGTGATCAATAAAAAAGCGCATTTACAGCTTTTAAAAATATACACACTATGGTGTCAGATCCAGCAGTGGGACTAAAAAATGTGTTATGAAGATTGCGTCAACATTTTGTCTTAACAGATCCACTGTAATTCTGGTCCTGTATACAGGAACTGGAGAAGCCTCATAACACACCACCTATGGATATCCTGAATATCTTAACAGACATGCCCTGGGAATAATAACCCATAAAATGGTTTACTTTCACTGTGGTACCACAGGAAATATCACAGAATTACTATTGCCTAGGACCCTTACACTTCTGAAATGAGTGTATAGCATTCTCTACTGACTGTTCAGTAGGGGGGGAAAAAAAGATGTGCTTTTCTTTTCCTGTTGAAGGTCTGCCCTGAAAGTTCTTCAAAGGATCTATTCCCTTGAAAAAAAAAAAGTCTTCCCTTTCCCCAACATTATAAGCTTTTTGTTGGTGATGTTATTCAAATACATAAAAGTCATCCAACACAGTCGTAAAGAAAAGAGTTCCCTATCTTTCTCCATACTCACAGACAGCATTACACAATCGTCTAAAATGATGTCATTTGGAAGGACATATTGTTTTTCAGTGTGCAGGCTTTTGGTAGAGGATGGCTTGCTGTCTTATTAAGGTACTAGTTAGTGCCAGAGGAAGGATGTTTTAGTGGACAGACCAATGACCCAATCCAGTGTAGCAAACCTCAGTTCCCTAACAAACAGGTTTTCAGAAGACATCAGATTCTTAATGAAACATACAGGAAACCGTCTCATTAATAATAGTTAATTAGCATCTACTGTTTGAAGAATGAGAGGGTCCTTCTAGTGACATCCTGCAACACTAACTGAAACAGAATATAGAACCATAGAAGATTAGAGTTGGAAAGGACTTCAGGAGGGCATATAACACAAACCCCTGGTCAAAACAGGAACAACCCCAACTAAATCATCTCAGCCAGGGCTTTGTCAAGTTGCATCTTAAAAACATTAAAGGATGGAGATTCCACCACCTCCCTAGATAACCCATTCCAGGTCTTCACCACTCTCTTAGTGAAAATGGGGTTCCTAATATCCAATCTAAACCTTCTCCACTGCAACTTGAGATCATTACTCCTCGTTCTGCCATTCACTACCACTGAAAACAGCCTAGTTCCATCCTCCCTGGAACCTCCTTTCCGATAAGTAAAGGTTACTATCAAATCCTCCTTCATTCTTCACTTCTGCAAGCTAAGCAAGCTTAGCTTCCTCAGCTTCTCCTCATAAGTCATGTGCTCCAGCTCCCTAATCACTTTTCTCTCAGTCTATGTCTAAAGATGGGTCAGAGTGAAGTAGTTGAGTTTGCGTGTATCCCGCAAACACCCTCGCTAGTTAGTAATGACAGCTGTGGCAATTTCTTTCAGCATCCTCAACAAACCTTATTGAATGCAATTTAAGTATTTTAGGAGCTCAATGAATTAAAATTACAAATGTTTTGTGTTATTGCAGAACTGTTGTGACCTCAGAGCACCCCAGTGCCAGAGGGCAAGGGATTTCATGTGTGTAGTGGGGAATCTCAGCTGTCCCTACCAGTTCAGTGTATCTCACACACTGTTATCATATGTTTGTTTAAAAGGTGTCTAGGAATATATCATTAAGAGTCTTACATGAGGTATGTGCCGCAAGTGAGCAAAATATATATATAGAGATGCACTGAAAATATGCCTATACCCAGCCAGTTCTACACAAGGATATAGTATTTCATAGGCTTGACTGCACGTCCAAAGTAAACTAAGGGAGGTGTGATCTCAGACAATAAAAGTATATTTACATGCAAGGTGAACAAAGCCATGAGACAAGCAAATGGGGAAGATGACCACTTAAAAATCTCAACGGTGGACAAAGATTGCACCTCCCCTCTCCCGTCAGTAAGCCTTCCTGCCTCCTAAAGAGGATCAATGAACTTTAGGAAAACATAAGCTGTCAAGGATGTGCCCTGCCCCCTCCCCCCCCCGGCACCTTGAGTACAGAAAGTGGGGCCTGCAACAGGCCTTAAAACCCACTGGCCCATAAAGCCTTGTCTTAAAACTCTCCAAGACTACTAATTTCTTGGCCTTAGAGTGGTATTGCTGCCACCTCCAAATGTAAAAACCCCTTAAAAACCCAGGAAGGTACACTTGGGAATTCCTTCCGGTGAGGTGACCTCAATTACTTTTCTTCCTGCCTCAGGAAAGCAACTGAATCCCAGCTGTGCTATCTGAAAATCTTAGTAGTTGGCTGTGCAGTCTGAGGCACATGGACACAAAACCTTTTGCCTTTTAGGACACAAAACCAGAGATTATTTTAAAAAGGTAGATTTTTTTAATTAAAAAGAACAGATAAGAAACACAGAGAGTTGCTTCTCTGTGATTTAACTTAGGTAGTTACAGGGTAGTGGGGGGGGGTACGTATGCTCAGCACACAGGAATCCAAAAACAAAGAAATATCATGACCACGTCTAGTTAAACATGCCCTGTTTTACTCACACATGGTCAGTTACAGACTTGAGCCTATCTTTGGCAAGGCTGTCACTGGATCCTTCAGGCCTGTCTCTCTGGCCTCCTCCTGATCCTTCCAGGAGCTGTGCTGCCACCAAACAGGAAACCTGCACAGCTGCTGCTCCGATTCAAAAATATGTGCTCCGTTTCCATTGGCTCTCTTAGGACTCACTAACCAGGGTGTTAAGCCCTTCCTCCAGCAACGCTTCTTGGCTTCTCCCATGCAATCACAATGCCCAGACAGCCTGCTGGAGGTTGGGTTTGCAAAGTCCTTGGGGCTGCTCATGCTGGAATTTGCATGAGAGTTCAGACAGGTGCTGCTGGAACCAGAATCTGTTTGTTAAGCTTCTGCTTAAAGCAAAGAAGCCAAATTTAGAGTTGTGATAAGAAGTGGACCTGAGTCTGTATATTAAAAGCAGCAGAGGACTTGGCAGACTTTGAAACAGGGAGGGAGAGAGCAGCAAGTCACAGGGGAAAGTGGAGCAAGGAGAGCAGTGCCTCACAAGAAATGGCAGAGCAGAGGCGTGATCTCAGAGGAAAGAGGAGGCTCGGGAGCATTCTAATTTCAGAAATTAGAAAGCGGGCAACCTTAATTTGCTTTGAAGAAGGGTTCTTCAGTGATATGAAGAATGTCATCAAACAAACGAAGCATGAACTGTCAGAGTAGTCTTTTTTACTCTTGAAGAAGAGGGTGCATATACGAAAGATAGCAAGGGGCTATAAAAATAATTTTATAACACACACAAAAAGCACTTTTCCCCTCATGAGGTGAGAAATAGTTGGCATAACTATCTGATAGATTTATAGGCCATTTTTATAGTTCATTTATTTTGTCACAAAATGTCATCCAGAGAAAACAAAGTTCAAGATTAAAAGGTTAGGTGATATTTCCTTGTGTTCTCTATGTTTTTTATGATTTTGTTCTCATGTTTGAAGAGCTGGGAACAAATTTCTTTTTGTATGTTTGCCTGCGTCTTCCTGTTTCTTATGAACAGATGGAAGCCAGGTGTTCCATCAAATATTTTTTTTGAATCTTTTATTCTCCATCCAGTATTTTTCAACTGTTCCCCCCCCAATTAAATTAATAATTTCTATTGTAAAAAAAAAAAAAGACAGTTGACCACATTAAACAATGACCAAAGATTCCTGATTACAGCACTTTGAATGCCAATCAGCTACGTCTTAAAATCTGAACTATCAGTGACCTTTTGGTCAAACTTCTTTATAACCATAGTAAAGACTATATTTTAAAATCTTCCTTCTCTCTGATAGAAACTTGTTTCTTTTTTTTTTATTCCTGCTGTCATTGAAATCCCAAACTGTCTCAGCAAATAGGGACATAAATCCCACTTATTTTTAGGCTTTACTTGGAAATGTCTATTTCTACTTTAACTGTTATTTATTGCTTGAATTGAATTTCTTTTTTAAAAAAAATAGTCTATGATAGAATAAGAACCATTTCCTTTTAGAATATTTTTCTTTACACATATGTTACTCTACAGTCACCAGCACTTTGCTAGTGTCCTGATAGCTGTCAGGTAAAGTAAAAATATTTCAGAATGTACTTTTTCCCCTGCAGTCGCACACCAGAAATTTAAACTTTTTAAAAGAAAAGATTAATTTTTATTTCAGGTCACATTTAGAACAGAAACACAACCTATGTAATAAACTAATTACAAACAGTTTTAAGGTCTCCTACTGCTCGTATTCTGTATTTTTGGGGCTAGTCCTCCTTAAGAAAATCATTAGGAGAGTTTGTTTTCCTTTTAAGACCAAATCCTTTTTCTATCTATAAATGTATATACAAAACAAAACAAAAACAAAACACACAGACACACTAAAGCCCTTAGAGAAAGAATGTGCTAAATAATGTAACCACCTGAATTCCAACTACATTCCTGGACTGGACTTTAGTCTTTAATAGAGAAGAACCACTTTACCAGAAAGACAAAGGATGAAAGTAAATGGAATTCCACTCTGTAAAGTTGTACAGTTAATAGCAAGTAAAGCATTATATTTTCTGGCACTGATGACCTCTTTGGCATGTTTACTTACAGTAATCATTACAATAAAAATGCATTCATTTATAAGGAACTCTGGGATCTTTGCTGAAAATGAAGAGGTTAAGAATAGACTCAAGTAAAGATTTTCTGCAAGCCTCCCAAAAGCTCATTGTTAAGTTAATGCATGTGGCTTTCAAAGGCTAGTCCCCTCTGAAGATCAGGACAAACTAGTAAAGCAGCATTCTAATTTGGATCTCTCCCAGCCTGTGAAGAAAGAGAAGAGAAAGGAGGGTAACGGTGCTTGGATTCGTTCAGTAATAGGTATATCTGTGCCACAGCGCACAATTGGTCAGAACTTTTTGCCCTAGCCTGTCAAAAGAGGGCTGCCGACCACAGCCTCCCATGCCACCCTGTGGCTATATATGTGGCCACCGCCCGACACCTCCCCAGTTCCTAGGAGTCGCCGACTCCTAGCGTGGGGAGGGAGGGAGGGTTGTGAATGAATCGGAGGAGCCCATCTCGAAAAAGGAGTTACTGGTAAGTAATCCACCATTCTTCAAGCATTGCTCAGATACATTCAGTAATAGGTGACTGCTAGCCATGCTGATGGATGGTGGGTGGCATTGGTTTTTCTGGCTTTAGCACAGCCACTCATCACCCTGGGTAACTGGCCAACAAATAAGGTCCTTGGAAGGTCTAAGGTTGACCTAAGGACCCTGGCCCAGGCAAGATCAACCTGAGAAGAGAGGACCTAACCCAGTGGAGGACAGAAGGCCCAGTTTGCCAGAGTGCTAGCCAGTGTGCAAGGGCAGAATGGCCTAAGGTCACCCTACTATAAAAGTCAGACAAGACACATTATGGCTACGACTGAGGCACGTGTCATCAAGCGAAGAACCTGAGTAGGTGTTAAATGCGGCTATGCTGAGGCCAGAGAGCTAGGTATTCTGGCGCTAGCACCTATCGGGCACAATAATTGTGAAGAAAATAAAGTGATCCTTGAGGTCCCAGCTTACCAGCAGCGAATATAGAATGCTGCAAAAGACAAGAAAAGGGAAGGGCGTAAAAGAATACTGCCCTTTCCTAGTTGTAGAAGATAGAGCACAGGGAGATCAGAGGCAAGGGTGACTGTGTGGATTGGAAGCACTCAGTGCACCCGTTGTAGGAGAAGGGTTGCAAGAAGTGAGGAAGGGAAAGATGAAAGGGAGGCCATCCCCTTCCTAGAGTAAAGGCGTACAACACAGAGGACATGAGATAAGAGATGGCTATGCCTTATGACGCGAGGTGTGGGTAGAGCACTTGAGCTAGCATGAGAACCAAGTGCTTAGTCAAGGCTATAACAAATACACAAACTGGCCATAGCTGAGGCCTTGTATAGCCCTGTAAAGGCATCACTGGAGGCCAACAAGCCCTTCTCAAAGGCATTGTGACACTCCCCTATTGTATGAGGTGAGCTGTCAGCATCTACGGCGTTGCGCTGAAATAAGAAATGATATTATCATTATTGTTATCATTATTATTATCATTATTACCCCTGCCTGATGGCTAACAACTCGCCACAGGGACTGAGCCCAGGGAAGTCGAACACAAAGAACTGCCATGACTAAGGACGGAGTCCAAAGGGTAAGTTCATGCTCCCCAAAGGGGCACAGAAGCCATCCTCTGCAGCTTACGAAACCTAGCACACTTTCGGGATCTTGGACCAAAAGGGCCACAGTAGCGCAGGTCTGACAGAAAAGACATTCTGGGCATGCTCCGTTAGAGCTTCTCTGGGAGGGAGTTTTAATAGCTCCCTGCTCCACAGGAGCTCTGAGCAGGGCCTCTGGCTGCTGGCGCTACGCAGCCAGCAGCCTTCCCTGCGCAGGGGGGCTGCGGCAGGCTGTGCGGCCACACACCTGGGCAGCTTAGAGGGAACATTGGTGGAGAGGGAACAGGAAGTCAGACCCATTCTGGAGAGGGAGAGAGGGTTTAGACATCTGGCTCGAGATGTGCAAGGGCCAGAGTTAAGGTTTTATAGGAAGAGTGTGCGTGTCTCCCAGTATGGGGAAGAGTACTTGGAGAGAAAACCCCCAGTCTACCTCAGGAAGGGCTGGGGGAGGTGCTATACTTTGCAGTATTTACAAAGTGTCCCTGTTTTTGCCCTATGTGCCTCAAGAGGAACCAAAAGAGGCACTGCGTGGGGAGGCTTCCCCACCCAAGGATTACTGAATATAAGGGGTGGTCTAGAAGGAGGAGTTAGGCCTCCTCCATTTATTGACAGCTCCAGTCTGTTCATGGCCCTTCAGGAGCACTGCCCTCAAACTGGTGGCCTTTGGAACGCTCTGTGATTGCAGAGAGCAGTGCCTTTGCCTGCTGAGCCACTTGGACTCAGCTGTGAGCTTGAAGCTGTCCATGAGACCAAGGGAAGATTCCCAAATCAATGGGCACCCCATAGGGCAGGGGGTCTCAGGAGGTGCGTGATAACACCAAACCGGTTGGTTATGAATAGATACCCCGATGGGTGGCCAGGCACTCCCCAGGGAATGGAGGAGTGGACCCGAGAGGGGAGAAATTCCCTACTTGGGATTCAGGCCCAAGCTGTGGTGGTGAGAGTGTTAACTCGCGCCCATAATCAGAAAAGGGGAAGAGTGGGGCTGAGTGTTACTCCCTACGGGACTGGAGGGTGTGGAAGGGGGCCCAAAGGGAGGAGACCCAAATATTTTACCTCTCCTTGAGGGTCGTGGGCAATCCCCAGAACGGCATCCGTCTCTGGCGGGAAGAGAGCTTCCCTGCCAAAGAGGAGGTAAGGATCACTTGTTGAGAGGTAGGGGGCACCCTAGCCTCTCGCAGCCAGGCCACACACCGTAGGGTCACAGCTGAGGCCACAGTACAGGAAGCCATGTCTACGGCATCTCAGGCAGATAGAAGGAGGAACTGGAATGCTACCCTGCCTTCCTCAAGGAAGGCATCGTATTCCTCCCTTGCCTCCTTTGGGAGTAGGTGTCTAAACTTATTCAGTGATTCCCAGATGTCCAACATATATCAGCCCACCAGGGCCTGGTTGTTTGTGACGTGTAACTGGAAGGCAGAGGAGGCATACACCTTCTGACTCCGAAGGTCTAATTCCCTAGCATCCCTCGATGCCAGGAGAGGATTGCAGGGAACTTGTCCCAGGCCTAGCACCGCCTTCCACCATCACTCGGGATGGGACTGAGTGGTGGGTAAGTGATGGGAGCTCCGACACTGGGACTCTATATTTGAGGCCCACTGTGTCTGAAACTGGGGAGATAGAGCCCGGGTTTTGCCAGTGTGAGGAGGCGAGGTCCCAAACGCTAGGGTGGAGGGGAACAGTAATGGGCTCCACTGATGTGAAGACAGGCCCAAACAGGCTATCACCGTGCCTTTCCAAATGTTGGACCTCCATACCCATGTGGGCACAGACACGGCACAGAAGATTGCAATGCATGGAGAGGTCATCTCTATAGGACCATGGCACTGGGTTTAGAGTGCTAGCCGGTGCTGATGGAATCAGTGCTGAGCTGGGCGCAGCAGTCTCTTGGGGGGACCACTCATGAGGCAGGTACTGGAAGGGTGATGGCACCAGAGGCTGGCGTCGAGGCTGTTTAGTTCCCCTTGAGACCCCCTCCCCCAGGCTTGAAGAGGTGGAGGCCCCATGGGACCATGGAGATGGTGCCAGGGATGGCAGGGTGATGCAGTGCTGGGGTGAAGGCTCAACGGTACCTGGGCTCTGGGGGGTAGCAGGTTCTGGTGCTGGGGAACTTGGCACCGACACTGGGGACAGCATTAGGTGCCACTTTCAGTGTGCCCAGACCTTTGAAACAAAGCTGGCTCGCCCCTTTTTCTAGCGAGTGCTGGGGAGGGTGGAGGAGGCAGTAAGAGGTGCACCTTCACTGCCTCGAAAGACTCTGGAGTCGAGGGAAGCAGCACCGACTCCTCTTGGTCTTGTGGGGAGTGCCTTGCGGGAGACCCCGAACAGTGCCGATGCCGAGGTACCAACACCGGTACCGAGCTGGTCTTGCATCCTCTTGGGAAGCGGTGCTGGGAAGGTTCTGGTGCTGAGCCAGCACACAGTAACACACAAGACCTCGAAGCCTCGGGGGTAGGCTGCAGTGCTTGCCCTGAGGCCAACACATGGTGCCTTTGCTCCCTGTCCTTGATTGTCCTAGGCTTAAAGGACAGACAGATGGAGCAGGAGGTGACTAAGTGGCTTTCACCCAGGCACCGGAGGCACTTCTCATGGGGATCATCCTGCTGGAAGGCCTTGCAGCATTCAGCGCAGGGTTTAAACCCTGGCATGGTGGACGGCAGAGGAGAGCGATATCAGTGCTCCAAAGAAGGGTGCTCAAGAGAGGGAACACTCTTTGGTGGAACCAGGTCCATGAGAAGGTGCTCCCAATCAAGCAGAAGGCTCACAAACCAGAAAAGCCTGGCTGCTTGCTAAATGCAAGGAGCGGGCTGTTCCACAAATTGTTGCTGAGGGGGACAAAATGGAACTAGGGAGGGGTCGGGCGGCGGCCACGTATATAGCCACAGGGTGGCATGAGGGGGCAGTGGACACCAGCCCTCTTTTGATAGGTTAGGGCAAAAAGTTCCAACCAATCATGTGCTACGGCACAGATACACCTATTACTGAATGTAACCGAGCAGTCCTCAAAGAAGAATGCCTGTGGCCCCATGCATCTCTGTTCTTCTGAATACATGCTTTTTCATAGACCATAGGGGGCCTGGCCTGGGACTGCGCATAGTCTCAACCACACAGACATCAAATTCCACTGCTGAAAATAATAAAACCTAAGCTTCTGCATGCTGAGAGAGCCCTAAGAATGGAAGGGTTCCAAGGGAAATGACTATGGCCTACAAACTGCAAAGCCATTCAGTCAGAGGAGTTGAGGGAAGAAGCACAGTGGTTGTGAGACAACGTGGACCTCCAGTACTTCAGCATAGATGGGCTCTGGCCCCTTAGGGAACCATTAGAGCTGTTCAGATCTCAGGGGATCCATGAGCTCAAAGGGTCAAATCCCAAGGCTGATTCATGGGATGCAAACACTTTCCTCTGAAGAAACAATCTAATGGAAATTCCACAAGGGTAGGGTTACCAGATACCAAAGCATGAAAAGGAGGACACTGGAGGACACATACACATCCGGGGCCCTGGGGCCCCATCATGTCCAGGCCCCCTTCATCCACTCCAACTATTGCCCCCCCCCCAGGTTGGCCCCCCGCATCCCCCCCCAAAATTTGCCCCCCCCCCCCCAAATGCCTGTCCCCAAGGCCCAATAGGAAGTGTGAATCTCCTAGCTAAGAGACATGGGTCAAGATCAGTTTGACAGGTGGTATCACCATGGAGCAAACCAAGACGAATAGCACAGCCCAAGGCAGGGCACCTGGTTTGCCCATCTCTCCAGCGGGAGCTCCGGGAAGCAGAGATGGAGGTGAAATCCTAGTGGTGCGAGTTCCAGAGGGATCACCTCGTTTGCCTAGTTCAGCAAAACAAACATGAGTCCTGTCACTGTATGATGCCTTTCTTAAAGCCCCGGCTACGGGAAGCAGGTGATTATGAAATGAAAGGGAAGCCTGTCCTTGCCTCTCTCTGCGAGATAACAACTCCCTGTTATTAGCAAGTTGACCCTCTGCACTCCCAACAAACCTGACTTACAGTCGTCATTGCTTACAGTTAAACTCGCTCTTACGGGCCATTTTTAACTCTTGTTTTTGAGCAAAGTTGCACAGAGCTACAGAGACAAGGAAACCAAAGAGAAAAGAGGAAGCCTGTAGGAGAAACCAGAAACAAGAGCTGTGGGGCAGTGGGGTACAGTCTGAGAAGAGTGCTTACTTCCAGGTATCTCCATGCCCATCCTCATTCACATGTGGCTTCTAAAGTTCTTAAGCAGCCCGCTCAGCCAACTGGCGTATCTCTGTCCCTGAGGCAACTAAATTTTGCACAGCCACATTGGCATCTCCCCACCCCAGGAAGTCAGGGTTAGGGATTTCCCTAACACCCCCTTATAGCCCCCCCTGAATTTCCCAACCCCTCCCCCCAGTTGTCGGCTAGTAACAGTGTTATACCAATTTAGTGAGCACCCCCAACACCCCTCTACAACTCCCTCTACACACCTCCTAGTTTCAAGTCCTGAGGAGAATACTGGTCAGGGTCCAGATATTTAGCATAAAAGAGAGCAGATGCTTTCACCTTGAGTTCCAAGGAATCTTCTTGAAGAGGCACCAGCCCTATAACATGTTGGCATCAGCCCAACCACAGGGCCCGTGTGGATCCACTGTGCAGCCCAGCAAAGAGCACACATGGCCCACAGGCAGCCACATGGGTAGAGCCATGGGGGTGGAAGGGAAAAGAGGACAGGTAGACTGGCATTGCCCTTTTAAGACCACTCCTCTCTATTGCGCCTTTAATAGCACACCTCCAGCTCTGTTCAGCCTTGCTGTGCAGATCAATGGCTGCCCTGACGTGAGGGGTGGTTCTCAGTGCTGAGAATTGACTTCAACTCTGCTCAGCTCTGCAGCTGAGATTGCGTCACTGTGGGTGAGATCCAAGTGGCAAAAAGCTGGACAAAAGCCACTTTTTCTCAAATGCCTGGGGGATGGAGGACATGCAAGCAAAAGAAGGACATGTCCTCCTTTTGCTGGATATCTGGTAACCCTACACAAGGGTAACCCAGTGACATTGTGCTTCCCCCCATCCCACCCATGTTTATTTCCAGTAGGGAAGGATCTGGTCATAAATGATTTGTAGTCTGTAATGCAGTCTACAAATCTTACTTTTTTTGGTCATATCATTTAATTGGACACTGTAATGGAAGCCAGGCTCTAAACTTAATTTTTGTATGGTAGCTGTTTGCAAAGTTTTTTTAGTTATCTACATGTGAGTTTATTTTAAAACATGTAGAAATAAAACAGTCCCATGACTTGGATACTCATGGCCAGACCAATGATAACTAAATCCAGAGGAAACAGCATTGCCGAGGCTGAGCATTCAAAAATCATGAATCAGGCACCTAAAAGTCATAAGATTTTTTAAAAATAGTAACCGTTAGTTTCTTTTTTAATGCTTCTTGGTTTTGACCCTGTTGGGTTTATGTTTATATTTTCAAACCTGGTTTATTTAAAAAATAAAAAGCTGAGATTCTCAGTTAACCACCACTCCAAGAGCTGGCGCTTTAAGAAAAATATCAAATGTTATGAGAGTTGCAATAAAATTATGAGGCTTGGCAAAACTAAAGAATTTAGACTGGTTCATATATGAAACACATACCATAAATCATGCATAGCACTGCCTTATCTCTGTCCATGCACTACGTGTGCATTCTTCCCATCACACAAATGTTTATGACCTAGAGCAAAGTTCTATGTAATCTTGAGAACTTGTTTCTCACACCAACAGAAGCTTGTCCAATAAAAGCCATTACTTCACATAATTTGTGTCTCTATGTATAGTTGTTATTTAAAAAATAAATCAATAAAATGTAATAAAAAAGAAGCATTTGAAGCCAAGAGCTATGGTAGGCATCTCTTAAATGCTGCTGGCTCTCCATGCATCATCAATTAGGCAGAGCAAAGTAATTAGTCCCAGAGCATCAATAAGAAGAGGAGGGTTCAGTATATGCAGGTTTAATAACTGTGGTGACAGAGTGTGGTCATTGTTCCTTTTGGGATCTGCAAAATTGCAACGTTCTGTTGAGTGATTTAAAAAAAAAAAAATCAGTGGAACCAGTTACAGTTGGGTTTGATTCTGAATATGGTATCCAAGAATGGAGTGGCCTGGACATAACTGGTAAACAAATACCCACTGTACTAATTGGAATAATTTTGGTTACTTTATTTTTGACCTTATTTACAACCAATAAAAGTTTCTGAATTTAAATAAAAAGTCATATTTGCCTTATTGCATTTCAAGATGTTTAACAAAGTTTAAAGGGACTTTGGAGGCTGTATGAGCAATAAGGAAGGTGGATTACTGGCTGTAATCTCTAACGGGTTTGGAAAATTATTCAAATTTGAGCTCAGGGAAAGCTAGCAAATGCTGAAGTGCACTCACATTAGAGTAAAAAAAAAAAAAAAGATGCACATGGGTGCAATAAAGCACCAAGAGAAAAAAAGTACAAGTTAAATTCTATATTTCTAGCACCAAAGGTGTGACACTGGCTGGATTAGGGCAACCATTTATAATGTGATTTAATATCAATGTTTCAAAATTACAGTGGCCACATCAGGTACCATTAGAAAGGTGGTAAGTTGCCAAGTATGATGGTACTGTTTATGTGTATGTGTCTTATTTGTATTGGAAGTTATGGATCTGCATGCTGTATCTGTGTTTCATATTATGATACGTGTCTGGATGACACTCCAGGCAGGATGGCTGCAGCACTAGTCTGCAAGTGAACTCAAGGGTACAATAAGCCCAGCAGAGAAATCCTGGGGCTTCATCTGATGCGTTACCAGAACTTTCTCATGTGACCCTGGATTTCATCTTTTTCATGTAAATTTCCACAAGCACTGAAAAAGCCAAGGGACATAAAACACAGCAGCACCACATCCATTTTCTCTTCGGTCTACAGCAATGGTTCCCAGCGTTTTTCAGGCTGGGGACCCCTTTTTAACAAAAAAAAAAATTTTTTTTGCAGCCCCCCAGCTGATTATGTAATCTGGCCTGCATCACTCTGGCAATGCCATTGGGACAGCCAGCAAGCAGCGCTGCCACCACCATGGCCTGCACTGCTGGGGAGCCGAGCCACAGCAGCTATGGCCCCCTGCCCTTGCCTCTGCCAGGCAGCCACTGTAGCCCCATCCCCCTGCCAGGATTGGCCACGGAAGGGGAAAGACAGTCTGGTGGGGAACACTGGGGCTATAGCTGGATTCCAGCCCCAGTAGGGAGAGGCTCCGCGGACTCCCTACAACATGTCCGCAGACTCCTGAGGTCCCTGGACCACAGGTTGGGCACCGCTGGTCTACAGTGTTCATCTGCTTCTGGATCAACTCATCTGGAACTGAAGCTGTGAAAGAAACTAAGACCCATCCAGCTACTGGATATACACCAAAAAGATTCCATTTAAGCCTCTCTCCATCTCTCTCTCTCTCTCTCACACACACATACAGATTTTCAAATCATTTCCATGTATCTGATTGCTTTATTCATTTAATGTTTCTCTTATACTTTGTTTCTTTCCTTTTATAATAAACCTTTAGTTTTAGTTACTAAAGGATTGTGGTATTTGGGTAAGATCCAAACTTACAGAGATCTGGTAATATGGCTGATCCTTTGGGGGCAGGAGAAGCTTTTTGGTAAAAAGCATAGAGTTTTAAGTAACTTATCTCCTTACTAGACCCAGTGGCTGACTGGGAGCTAATGACTGAACTGCAGTAAAAAGGGGGCTCTGTATATTTTTGTTTTAGCTTCTTGATAACCAGCATGGGGAATGAGAAGCATTCTTTGTGACTAGTTGGAAAGTTTGACTTCAATGTCACCCACCAGTGCTGAGGGAATTTGCTTTCCTTTTCCAGCCAGCCCTAATGCTAGTATTTTCAGTTGACTACCCTGGATGTGGACAGGTCACAAAAGGAAATCAAGGGAAGTGTAATAAAGGTGTTGATGCAAGGAATTGCAGTAGTTCAGCTGAAGAACCTGAGTAGTAATAGCCATTTTGCTACGAACAGAACTTACAGAAAGATGATTGAAATATAGACCAGGCTGATGTGAAATATATGGATCTGGAAACATTAGCAGTATCGGTGGTATATCCAAGATGTACTGGGAATGATAAACCTCAATAAGCTATTGTGAAGGCTGTTTCCCCACTCTGGCACTCTGAGTGCAGAAGGTGGGGGGCTGCAACAGGCGTGAAAAGCCACTGGCCTTAAAGCCTGCTTTTAAAACTCTCCAAGGCCTCCAGTTCCTGGTCGCGGAGTGGTATCGCTGCCACCACCCAAATGCAAAAAACCCCTTGAAAACCCAGGAAGGCGCACTTGGGAATTCCTTCCTGTGAGGTACTTGCAATCACTTTTATTCCTCCCTCAGGAAAGTGACTGAACCCCAGCTGCAATATGAGCTGGAACTGAACAGAGTCCCCTTCAGTAGCTGGCTGTGCAGTCTGAGGCACATGCACACAAACTTCTTGCTTTTCAGGACACAGAACCAGAGCTTACTTAAAAGGTAAAATCTTTAGTTAAAAAGAACAGATAAAAACACAGAGAGTTACTTCTCTGGGAATTAACTTAGGTAGTTACAGGGTAGTGTGAGGGGGTACATGTGCTCAGCACAGGGAAAGCCAAAAACAAGCCAAAAACAAAGAAAATACCCTGACTGCATCTAAGTAAACATTCCCTGTTCTACCCACGCCTGGCCAGTAACAAACTTAACTTATCTTTGGTAAGGATGTTGCTGGATTCTTCCTCAGGCCCCTCTGGCCTCCTCCTGATTCTCCCAGGAGCTCTGCTGCATCCAAACAGGAACAGGCAAGGCTGCTGCTCCAATTAAAAAACCTGGACTTTGTTCCTATTGGCTGTCCTGGGACTCACTGACCAGATTGTTAACCCCTTCCTCTCCAAGGGCTACTACAGCTATCTTGACTTCTGGCTATAGTGTTTGTTAAGTTGTAGAAGACGGGATATAGGTAAAGTTGCATTATACATAATTGGAACAAGAAATGTCCTTGTCATGGTAAAAGAAGAAGTAGAGTTTTAAAAGATGTACCTCTTCGTGCAGCAAAAAGTCCATATCAGGCAAAAATATCTGGTGTTCAAATCAACTGGGCAAGGAGCATTTGCCTTTTGACTGTGAAGTCTGTGTGACTTTTATGTCTAAAACCAGGAAAGAATGTTTCTCAGTGATATGGGATGCTACTTATGTCACACAGAATTAGCCTGCAGAAATCACTGCCTCAAGGATCAGACTCAAATAATCTGGTGAGATTTAGTGACAGAGTGTTGTGCAATAGCAGCTGATCCAGCACTCTGGTCACTGAAACTCCGGTTAGTTGCTTCAGAGTAGACAAAATTAAGAAGAGCTGTGCCTAGCTGATGGGTTGGGATGGGCTAAAGAAAGCTAAGAGGCCAAACAACCCCCTTGGCAGAAGATAGAAAAGAGGGAGAAGATCCCTTCCATACCCCCTCCCCCCAAACCCCTTCTTGGCCAACACATTTAAGGATTGTATATTATTGCAAACACTGACTGCATGAGTGTGCAAAGATGGCAGGAAGAACATTGTGAAATAAACCACAGAAAGGGTATGTCTACACTGGAGGCTTAAGTCAACTAAACCTGGCTTAAGATGAGTTAAATTACTCCAGGGCTATATTTAGAATTTAAGTCAACTTAAGCATTTGCCCAGAGCCCCTTGCCCCTTGCCTGCAGCAAGAGGCTTGGAGTTGGATCAGCTCCTGGCTCCCATCACCTGCAGCAAGGGGCTGGGAGCTGAATCGAGCTCCCAGGCCCTGCCACTTCCTGCAGGAGCCAGCTCCAAGTCCCCCGCCACCAGCAGCAGGCAGCATGGGACCAGATCTAGCTCCATGCAAATTACCGCTGGTGGCTGGGGCCAGCTGTGAGTCCCTTTCCATTTGCAGAAAGGGGCTCGGTGTCAGACCCGGCTCCTAGCCTCCCGCCAGTGACAGCAGGAGCCAGAATGGGCTCCTTGGACTGGACTGGGGCCCTGAAGCCAGGTCATGGCCCAGGGCGGAGCAAGGCCTGAGCATGGCCCGGGGTATGTCTACTAGTGTAGACATACCCCTAAGTTGACTTCACAAGATCATCTTAAAGTTGACTTAAAGTCGACGTCGTAAAGTCAACTTAAAACAGCCCCCAGTGTAGACATAGCCAAAGAGCTTACCTAAAGAAAGGCTCCAGATTGATTGTAACTTGAAAAGCCACCCTGTCACAGATCTACACAGGGATAAATAATTTCACATGCAGCAAAAACAGTTGTATAGTTATGCTGAGGATTGTCAAGTCCCTGATGCCACCTAGGCAAATTTATTGACATCAATACTAGCAGACAGGATCCCTCCCATCACATAGATTTCAGCACAGAGAATGAGGAAAAGCCATAAAATCTGCACATTCCAAAAGAAAGTTCAAAGCAGCTGTGAAGTCTAAGTTTCAACTGGAACAGTACCAGAGGAGGACTTATGGGTGCTCTAGACACCATAAAAATTTGCCTTAGTTCCCTTGTAGCCACTCCTCCCAGAACAAAGGTCAAACATTAGGCAGAAGTAAGAGTAGCATGATATGGTACTACCATCCTTACTTGCTGCTGGTGTTCTGGAAAAATTATTCCCAGAAAGGGATTGGGATACTTGGTGCAATGACAAACCCTTTGAGCGTCTATCAACTCGATGTTAGCTTGTTGGAATAATCACCAGGAAACAAGGGGTTCCAAAACAAGCACAGTTTATTAGTTGCCGACACCCCACTGTTACTAAACACAAGCCTAAGCGCACTAAAGAAAATAAGTAACCCCTCCTGCCACAACCTAACTACCAACCCAAAAGGAAAAGGAATTAGAGAACCTACGCTTGCAACCTGATCTAAGCTGGTCTATTTATGGGTTTTCTTCACCCAAGCAGGGCATTGGCCTACGATTCCTGCATCATCTTCAGGCCTCCAGGCACAGGCCAAATTCCCCCACTGCAAGGAGCCCAAAGGACTCAACTCAAGCAGTGGCTCTCAGGCCACACAGAGTCCCTACTCCACAGACCGTCTGCTTCTAGATACAGGTCTGGTGTTCTCCAAGCGTGGACCGTCTACTTGTGGACCGCTTCTGGTCTGGTCCTGTAATGAGAGTCTATCCACCCTAAGCCCAGGGATCCCAGCCTCCCAGGGTTGAGCACGGCACTAAGACACAGTCCTAGGCTCCAAACCTGAGGCTTCCAGGACGGATCCCGCTTCAGGGTCTCCCTTGTGTCGATGCACTGAGTGTCCCATGACGATCCCTATCCTATCTGCGCTCAGAGCTTCCCGGTGCCTGAGCCAGAGTCCTCAAATAGCAACAGTCACAGTCTCAGTCCTCCTGCTCTGCCTCTTGCAGCTAAGGGCTTCCAGGTGCCTCAGCCCAAGTCCCAGCAACAGAGCAAGTCTGCATTGTGCTTGGAAGTGTCCTCTAACAGCAGCAGCTGCACACCAAATCTAGCTACCCTGCTGCCAACACGCTCAGCTCTGCTAGCACTCCCTGCAGGCTACTCAGCAAGAAAAAAAAGGAGTCGTGTGGCACTTAAAGACTAACAGATTTATTTTTCGCATCAGCTGCTCTGATTTACTGTTACTGTATGACCTGATCCTATGTTTTATGCTCCCTTGCATTTATTTTCATTCCATTCTGTAAGTTCACCCACCTTTGAAGCATCTGATGAAGTGGGATTTTCTCCCAAGAAAGCTCATGCGAAAAATAAATCTGTTAGTCTGTAAGTGCCACATGACTCCTTGGGGGTTTGTTTTTGTTTTGTTTTGCCTTTTTTTTTTTTTTTGCTGGACGAGACTAACACAGCTACCCCTTTGGAAATTACGCAGCAAGAGCCACCTCGTGTGTGCACTGGTCTTCTGGTATTCAGGGCTCTTCCCAAAGCCCTAATCCAAAAAGAAGCACCAAAAGGACCCCTCCCCACAGCGGGCAACATACAATAAACTCTGTGGCCCATTCAAACTGCCCAATCAGAGAGTAACATTCTCTCGCTGTGGAGGATCCTACCAATCACTCACCAGAGCACACAGAAGGTTCCAACAATAAGCAACCTTCCCCCAATCAAATACAAAGCTTCATGGAAGTTTCTTGCATCCCTTCAGCCTGCCTCCAATCAAAACACAGGCCTCCAAGAAAGTTCTCGGGCTGCCAGGCAGACTCTGGCTCTTGGCTGCCGGCCAATGTAATATATCTGTTACATGCTGGATTGTGCAACTCTGCTAGTTACATAACCAAGCCTGCTGAGGCTGGTTAGGTGCACTACTTATTTCAACACCCCACTATAACAGGCACAAATAGTGGGTTCTTAACAAAATTATCCCAACACTGGTGGCAAGGCCACCTTCCAAGCTAGGCACCTAGCCACAAGCCACTGCTCTCTGGCTATACAGCTCTGAAGGCAGCACTGCCACCAAGCACAGTATATGCCAAGATATGGGCCTATGAGATATATAGCACAGCATCCCCCTCCCAATTTTCTCTCTGGTCCACCTAACCTCCTTCTGTGCCCCCCCCAGGCAGAGGCTGGTGCCAGCCCTGCCTTTCAAAGACCCAGTCCAACTTCTGACTTTCAAGAAACCAGTACAGCTCCCAACTCAGTAAATGGCAAAATTCCGATTACCTCCAGGATCAAGCCATGATGCTTCGCAACATGATCTGGGTTGTCAGTCACCTCACCCCCTTGTCTTAATGTGAGGATGCCTTGTATGTACCAGCTGTGGATCAGCTGCTTGAAAATACTACCCTCTGGAAATACAAGCACTGCCTTTCAGGCCTCAATAGGCTTCACTCTGTCTGTACAGCTTAGCAATAAGCACATGCCAATCCCTGAGTCTTCCAACAGTGCCACTGGAGTGTTCAGCCCATTCCACTGAAGACTCACAGAACTGTAAGATTAACTAGTCCCAACGGGTATGTCTACACTTAAAATTTAATTTGAATTAATGAGGATTAATTCAAATTAAATTAATGCAAGGCTACACTGGCTTTCATTAATTTGAACTAAGGAATTCCTTAGTTTGAATTAATGAAAGCTTACTTTGAAGTTATAAAACCTTGCTTAACTTTGAAGTAATGGTTAATTCAAACTAATAAATTTGAATTAACCCAGTGTAGCCATGTTAATTCAAACTATTCGAATTAATGCTTTTTGACCTTCTTCCTCCCAGGGTGCCTTCCTCTTTCTATTTCTGATTAGTTCAAATTAAGTTAACCGTCTCAGTGTAGACATAGTGTCTACACTGAGACGGTTAGTTTGAATTAAATTAATTTGAACTAATAAAGATTAGTGCTAATTAAGTTAACTGGAACTAACATGGCCTCACTAGGAAAACCAATTCCAACTAGCATGTCCATGGACAGGACTTGCTAGTTTGAATTAGTAGAGGGCACCATGGGAAGTGTGGCAAGATGGCCCCCAAAGAAGGGCCATGCCCCCACCCAATGTAGAGAAACAGGAAGGTACCCTGCGAGGAAGAACGTCAACAAGTGTTAATTTGAATTAATGGTTAATTCGAATTAACATGGTTACACTGGGTTAATTTGAACTAATAAATTCAAATTAACCATTACTTTGAAGCTAAACTAGGTTTTATAACTTTGAAGTAAGCTTTCACTAATTCAAACTAAGGAATTCCTTAGTTCAAATTAATGACAGCCAGTGTAGCCATGCATTAATTTAATTTGAATTAATCCTCATTAATTCAAATTAAATTTTAAGTGTAGACATCCCCAAAGGAACAGTATATGTCAGCTTGCAAGATTCAGCTCAGTATCACCACTCCAGTTACCATACAGCACTTCAGAGGATGTGGATATATAAACACAGATATAATGAAAACAAATAAATTTATCCAAGAACTGAGGTTTGAGTAAGGGAGTGAGAATACAAGGGGAGGGGAGGAAATGATTGCATATAAAACAAAATCAAAATCATAATTTGCTTTCTAGAATCTAAACTTAAAGAGCAAGGCATTCCCTTATCTAATACCTAGAAGACAGCGTACTCCACGTCCTTTTTCCAGCATTTTCAACCAGGCTGGCAATGACACTGTTTCTTAAGATCAAGCCCACTGATGACGTGTCCTCACAGAATGAAGGAACAACTGGTAGTTCATCTGCACCCACATGTAATTTCAGAAGATCATTGTCTTACTCCTAACCAGCATAACCCCAGCTATTTTAGCTTGTTTGCTATAAGCTCCGTAAGCTATTGATTAGCTTTTTGCTCAGATTTATAAATGTGCATGCACTGTGATCCTTACAATATTGAATCTGCACATAACCGGTCGGCATGAAATAAGCATCGCTTCCCCCTTCCCAGCAGACAGAAGTATGTGGAGCACCTTTTTGTGACTCACCTGAGTTCACTGACCTAGAAAACAAAAGTTTTAGTATACATTCCTATATTTTCCATACATATATGTGACAGTATTGTGTGAAACAGTATGGCGCAGACTTTCCTTAAAGATTTTACATGGCATGCTTTGGTGAACTAATAGGTAGAAGCCTGACCCAGGGATCTTTGTACCCCTTATGTACCCCACTGTTCTCTACCAGCCTGGAATTAAGAGGACTTTGGGTCATGGAGTCTCTCTAGCTCTCTTCAGTAGGAGTGTCACATTAGGACTGCAAGCCTAATGAAACTATTTTCCCCCTTTGGCAAATTAATGAAAAGTTCCTTATCACTCAGCCTATTAAAACAATTTGTTATTTTACAGAAACCATTTATTCCTAATAGTAATACCTCATTTGGAATTACTTGCTTCAGGACCGCAGTATGCTTTGTATTAGGCCTGATTGTTCAAAATGGCTTGAAGGAAAATGCATCCACATTTTAAATTTGATTGAATTGTTCTTTATCTTTGAGAAGACAGCTGAAGATGAAATACATTGTTTCCCACTAGCACTGCACTGTTATCATACACTTTGTTATCTGCTAGCTTTTTTCTCTTTAATTTGGAAGTTTTAATTTTGATGGACTGATCTGAGCAGTAATACCTTTATAACTTAACAAGAAAAGACATTTTGAATGCAGGCTTAAACCTTTCAGAGGACTAAATGAAGGGAAAAGAAGATTTTTCCTTACAAATGACCTTTAGCGAGAATGAAGCATATGGAGAGTCTGTACCTACAAGTGCCTTTATGGGAATGTATGTCTAAAAACAAATATTAAGGGTCATATTCTGTCCTTCAGTGCACATACAGGGATCCCATTGACTTCAATCAGAGCTATAAGTCCATATCTCACAGCAGAATCTGATTCAAAGTAACTTCTGCAAACAGTGGGCCAGATTTTGCCTTCCAATACACATGCATAGTTCCCTGCAACTTTTCCTCACTGGGAACCCTGGACTTTCTAAATCCAGTCTGTATAAAGTAGGTACATAGCATAGCAGTAGTAAATAGTCTGCAAATATAGTCTAATATTTCCCCAAAAGTAGCATTTACAAAACAATCTATAGAGTAGCGTGAAATCTACTTCTCCTCTCTCGAAGTCTCTATCAGGCACTTCATAACAGTGTCCAAACGAAGAAAACACCTGGTGAAATTCTATCCCAAGAGCTATGTCACATCTCAGAAATCATGTCAGCATGATCTCAGGTGACAATAGGACTGATTAAAATAAAATATATGGAATGCATTCTTTAAATTCAACACTTAATTCAGAATTAGGCCAAATTTTGCTAGAATTGGTCTCAACTGAGTGGTAATTAAAAAAAAAAAGACTGAGAAAAATCTATTACTCCATTTTTAAGAACAGTATATAGGGATGAAAAACTATATCATTTCACAGTCATGTAAATAAAATATAATGATAATAAAATAAAAATCTAGTTTTCCTGCACACACATAATGCAAATATGGCTGAACTTTCCACTTGAAACTTTGCAAGTAGTTAGCTGTAACTTTAGTTGCCATACAAATTAGAAAAAAAGCACAGTATTATAAATGACAGAAAAATTAGTTATGTACATGTGTATGACATAATTTGTACCAAGTTCAGATTTGTCATGCTACCAAAATTAGTGGGGATTGATGTAAATGGATCCCACATGTAAAGTATAAGTGTGTTGTGGAATGACAGCAAAGTGGCAGTGTTAGGTACAAGGTTTCCTTTGAGAACTGTATATGGTAAATGTGTATGAATATTTAGAATGTGGGCCTGTCTGATACTCTCTTGGACTTGACTCTGTTAAGTCATGAGCCGTTATTTTAATTCACAAGTGGGGTACAGCTGCCTGCCTATTGTCTGTATGGTCAAGCACATTCTCACAAAACCACTGTCTCCTGATACCTTTTAAGATATAGATGGTAAATTAACAAAAGAATGGATTTCTGGTTGTACAAGGGGAGAGTTTGATTGATGTGGTATGGCAAAATTTTGGTGAGGAGGAAGGGACTGGAGGCTGACTAGCTCTGGGGCAGGAGTGATGGTAGTAAAAGGGATACCTTCAATAGAAGGTGGCAAACTGCGGGGCAAGAAAAGTCCCCTGAGAGGGTTGCCAACATTGGTAGAGGGGCAGTAATGTGCTGGGCCACTGTGACCACAATGTTGAAGGCTTAAACTATACTGGTACCATTAAAACAGACAGAGGAAAGTGTAAATTGATTTTATCAAATTTAAGGACTTGTATCAGTAATATTCTCACTCTCTGTGTGAAATTAAAACAAAATTTGCATACATGGCCATAAAAATCTTGCCATGCCTGTGGCAGTTAAAGTGATAACTGCTTTAGCATTCCTGAAAACAGAATCATTTCAAACAACCAGCAGAGACAGCAGGTGTTAGTCAATTAGTTCCCTCCAGGTGCATTGACCAGTTTATTGATGAGACTCTCAAATGAACTAATAAATTTATTAGTGGTCCAAAAGAAGTACTGCATGTGCATGAAGTTATGTATGAATTTTATGGCATTTAATCTCCAACTTTTCCATCTGTCCTGTTTGCTACTGACCGTGCAAATGTGTCTGTTTAGTGCATGATCACATAATGAAACTATATTTAGGAACTGGAAATCATTTAACTCACTAAAAATGCATGTGGCATGCAATCCAAGGTATCAAATAACAGATGTGATATTTAAGTACCCAAGATCATGTCATGATTCATTATTTGAAAACAGGTTCATAATTCACAGCTTTTTGAACATCGTGATTTTTAAAGTAGTTAGCTTTTAGGTAACTCTTATTTAAAAATTTAACTTAAGCATAATTAGCTGTTTTGCTATAAACCTTTCTTTATGCCTAGAACAGTAACTACCTACTGAAAAACTGGCTAATTATTTCATTTTTAACAGCCGCAATCTCTCATAGAAATAAATTAAAATTAGTTCTGTAATCTTACCAGTTTAGCTAATGAAAGAACTTTAGCCTTCTTAAAAATCAGATTCAGATGCCTAGACATCTGGTGGAATGTTATCATCTTGCCCTCAAAAAGTCTGGGAGATATTCCCAACGTGCTATACCTTGCATAATATTGCCATCAAAAGTATTCTATGTAGGTAGAAAGTAATGAGTCAAAAAATAATAATTTATCAAAGTCAGAGGAGCTACGTTTGACCAAACAAGGTAATACACCATTGAGTCTTCTTAAAGTACAGCCAGACTAGCAGGATATGTGATTAAAGTTTTCCACAATTGCATACAAAATCATAAACATCAATCTTAATTTTTTTCAGAATCAAATAACATTATCTGGAATACTGTTTTTCACTTTTACTCTTTTAGAGCCAAAATGCCTTATTGTGTGTCATCTTTGTGCAGGAAAAAAATATTGAGCCAATATCACATCATATATCTCTTCCAGCTTCTATTTTGTGAAAATTGAAATGGATCTCATCTCTGCATTCTTACTTGTGGGTGGCATTTTTCTGCTGACCATCCTGTTCAGAATAGTACAGTGAACACTGTTATTGGTAAGCGTTTGTAATGTTAACTATGGGATTAGTGGCACTATCAATGGAATCAGCATATTTATATGAAATTTCTCTCCTTATTAACCTGCTTCTTCTTAGCAATTGGGGTTTTTTTCCCCCTGTCATTGTATGTCCCTGCAATTACTCACTTAGTGAAATACTTGTTTTCTATGTGCCTTCTAATTGCTAATTATTTATGATACATTCTCTTAGAGAGATATGCTCTGGTTGACCAAGGAGTCAAATCTCCCAGATTTCATATTTCCTTTGTCTCTGGCTTCATGGGCTCTCATGAAGCCTGAGCTTCAGACTGAAACTAAAGATCAATGACACAGTTAAACCACCCTGGTCCTAAGCCCCATGAGCCCAAGTCAGCTGTTATGGGCCAGCCACCAGTGTTTAATTGCAACATAACCATCCCCTTAGGGGTAAGTGGCCCTTGAGGAGCAGCCCAGAGTAAGAGGTAATGCAGAGGTAATGCAGACAGCTATGCCAGTCCAGAAGGAGTCCTGAAAAGGAATGTCATGCTCAGGCTCAAGTTTCACCCTGCTTTTGCTTTGTTCTTGAGATGGAAGTAGCTTACTTCCCTCTTCTTGTCAGCTTCACTTTGTTGGCTAGCACATTGGAGAGGTAAAGTCTCTAACTCTAGCCAGCATCTACTTAGGAGGGAGTACTACTCAAGGAGTGCCTGTTCTTCTCCCACCCCATATGAAACTGCCCATTGAGGAGTGGGGTTTATTCCTATTTGAGGTTGCTTAGCACCCCATTGTCTCCTGCCAGTTTTCCATTTCTCTTCTTTATTCTCCTTCTCTCTCACTTCCAGCCTTTACCTTTCTTACCTTAGCTCCTCTCCTCTATCCTTACAGTCTCCTCTGTCCCTCCAAGCCCTCCATCTAGTCTCTTTCTGAGGTGCCAAAAATCTTTTCCCTCCATTAGGGGTTAAAGTATCATTTGGCGGGCTTCACAACCCTCCTAAATTTCCAGGCCCCCTTCGCCCACCTCAGCTACTGGCCCCCAAATACCTGCCCCGCTATCCCAGCTACTGCTCCCAGCCCCAATCTCGCTGCTGATCCCCTAAACCTTTCTCCAACCCTCTCCCAAACCCCCCATCTTGCCGCTGGTCCCCAAACCCTTCCCCAACCCCCGCCAAGCTGTGCCATCTTCCCCCACTGCCCCAGTCCTACCCCTCCCCCATTCCCTTTTCCCTCCAGGCTGGATCGCCTGTCCCGACCTTCCCCAAAGCCCCCTTACCTGGCCGCCATGTAGAGCGGCCCCAGTTGGAGCTGAGGCCCGCACCCAGAGCCTGCTCTGACTGAGCGTGCTCAGAGGCTCTGAGCATGCTGAGTCAGAGCAGGCTCAGGGCAGGAGATTTAAAATCTCCCTACCTGATACAGTTCCCTGCCCTACCAGAACACACATTCCAAGGCCTGTTATTTTTAGGGGCTCAGCATTTGTCAGGCCCCTAAAAAGAGAAAATGGAGCCAGAACGCTGCGTTCCAGTGCCCACTGTTTTTAAATGGTGGGCCCTAGAATGCAGCATTCCAGCTCTATTTTCTATTTTTAGGGGGCCCAGAACGCTGTTCCAGCGCATTCCGGCTTACTTTAACTCCTGCTGTACATCTTTCAGTGAGAAGTGAAAAACTTCATTAGCCATATTTTCTGTCTCCCCATTTTCCTTCTATAGGAGGAGAAAGAGAATACACTGGGCCACCGTGTGGAACCTACTAGACAGTCAAGGAGCCCCAGGGCACTTAAAGACTAACAAATTTATTTATTGCATGAGCTTTTGTGGAAGAAAATCTAAACATTTGACAAAGTGGGATTTTCTCCCATGAAAGCTCATATAATAAATAAATTTGTTAGTCTTTTAGTGCCCCAGGACTCCTTGTTTGTTTTGCTGAACTAGGCTAACATGGCTGCCCCTTTGGAACTTACTAGACACTCAACTCTTTGCTTCCCATGGAGGAGCTAAAGGAAACAACATTTACAAAAATAGTCAGGACATGATGGAGCAGGAATGGTGACTACAGCTGTGGACCAATATTTCCTCTAATTTTTCATAGTCTGTGTGCGCAAAAAAATTCTTTTGTGCAAATTTTCAGAACCAGTATCCAAATTTGTGCGCACTCCAGTGAGTGTGGTCAAACTTGTGAGTGCAACAAATCAAGTGTGTATGATGCAAATAATATCTAAATTTTATTTTGATATGGTGATGGAAATTATTTTTATAAATTACAAAACCTTATTTGAAACATGCTATTTAAAACAGCCTTCTTAAAGTAGCACAAAAATATTAGCACTGTTGAAATTTTTTGTGCATGCTTTATTTTGTTGTGTGCAGGGTCTTCCCAGCCTGTGTGCGCGCGCACATGCACACAGCTTAGAGGGAACATAGCTGTGGACATGCTATATATAAGAGATAAGTATGTGGTAACATGTCAATATTTAAAATGAAGAGTGACATATATGTACTGTTCATAAGTAAGGTTCAGTAGTTTTTGATGGCATGCACTGCAAATGGCTGCTTGAGTACAGCTTTTAATATCTTTCCTATTGTGTCTCTCCAGGGCTGTCAAACCTGCATCTCCCCATCTATCTGCTGTTAGTCTTAGCAAAGGTTGAGGAGTGGCAATTCTAAACTGACCATAATCATGTAACAGTATTGGCAGGCTTTCAATACATGTATGCAGAGGTTTAAGTATAATTTGGTGGGCACTGGAATCCTACTAATCAGTGGGGCCACTTCCCACACGTGCAGGCTCCAGCCCAGGAAGGATGAGGGTACGGGATGTGGAGGAATGGAACAGGGCAGGAGGTGGGGGTGGTGAAGGGGGCAGGGCAGGGTCAGGAAATGGGGGCACAGAAGGAGTGGGGGGCAGGAGATGGGGCAGAGACGGGGTGGATGGTGGCAGGAAGTAGGATCAGAAAAGGGGTAGCTGGTGGCAGGAGGCATGTTGGTGAAGGTGGCAAGGGCAGGAGATGGGGCAGAAAAAGGGTGGATGGCAGCAGGAGGTGGGGGCAGGGACAGGAGGTGGGGGCAGAGAAGGGATGAGCAGAGGAGTTAGGGCGCTGAGGCTATACAGGAAGGGGACACTGCACTGCTCATCCAGCCAGCATCTCTCTACAGCCACAGGCAGTTGAGGGACCCCAATCAGGGCCAGCCCGGCAGGAAAGAGTCCACCCCACCACTCCCTGCAGCAACTCCAGCCCCAGCCCACATTGCTGCCCTGGGGCCTACACTGCGGAGCTGGAGCAGCCTTGGACTCATGCTCTCAGCTCAGGCCCCAACCCTAGCTCACCTTGCGGCCTGGGGGCCTGCAGACCCAGAGCAACCTCGGCCCCATGGTCCCAGCTCCTACTCTTCCTCCAGCCCTGACCCACCCAGGGGCCCCTTAGCTGGCCACTGGAGCAGAGCAGCCACCCCACAGTCTGTTCCTCCTGCCCTGAGCCAGGACTGACTAAGCATGCTCAGGGGCTCTGAGCATGCTCAGTCAGAGCAGGCTCAGTGCAGGAGATTTAAAATCTCTCACCCTAAGGGAAGCTCTCTGCCAACTGGGATGAGCCAGAATGGTGTTCTGGGGCCTACTATTTTTAGGGGCTCACTGTTCGGCAGGCTCCTAAAAATAGAAAATGGAGCTGGAACTCTATGTTCTGGTGCCCACTATCCTTAAATGTTGGGCCGTGGAATGCCATTCCAATGTGTTCAGGCTTACTTTGACCCCTGCATGTATGCACATTTCCCCCCCCCACATATATAACTACCCATGATGAGCACTAATTAAACCCCCATTCCCTGGTTGCTTGGTACAAAAAGCCAGTTTCTGCGCAGGCTCTGCTCAGCTCTCCAGTTACCCACCAGATATCAACAAGAGGAAAAGGGACCTGAACAGATGATCAGCCTGATTCTCTTGGAGGTTGCAGTTTTGTGTGTTTGATGTAGATAACATTCATCACTCTTTCCTCTGCAATTTCATTCCTGAAAGACGTAGTAGGGGCCACACCGCAGGAACAGTAGGGAAAAGTCTAAATTAGCTGCCCAGAGCTTTTCTTGTTTCTGGAACACAGCTACATACAAGCCATTTAAGAGGAAGGTTGACAGATAAATCCAATATCACCCTGCTTCACTTTCACCACTGTGCTCTTCTCTGATTTTCTCAGTCTACCTGGGGAATCTAATTTGCCCAGGTATTCATGTCAATATCTATGCCACTCCTAAGCCAGTCTTGCTTCTACTGCAATCACAAAGAAAATCAGAGTCCCTCTAGTCCAGTAACTACTAGTGCAGGTTTATTTATAAACTGTGCTCCCACCACCTTTTTCCATAAGCAGCTTACCCCTTTACAGCGACACCCATGAGGGAAGAGCCACTACTCTCTGTCTGCCCTTTCTCCCTCACAGCTTGTCTTTCAGCCCTATATACAGCCCCAAGCTAATTGGGCTGGCCTGGCAGCTGTCTCTGGTGCTTTAATTATGTGCTGGTTCACTCTAGGAAGCTCCAATTTACCTACTTAAATGGGAGCTGACTTAGCAGTCCTCGCCCAACACCCTGTCACAGAATGCATCAAAATAAATGAGAAATTATTTAAAAAGAAATCTATGAACACTTACTGTGATTAATCTCCTCATGGAACTTACATCATAGTCTAGAATTTGCAAGTAAATACCCACAATTTCCAATTAGGTTTGGGAGCTCCACTCCATGTGTGACATGCTGGTTTATTTCCAGAAACTGCATTTTTTGTTTATATGGTGCATTGGGAATATAAAAATTGCAAAGCCTATTAACAATAATGAGCATTGAAAACCAAATTTGGGGTCTAGTTTTGTAAGAGCTTTTGATAACAACTAAATGGCCAGGCATATTTGAAACTGAAGGAGACAATAAATGTATTAATGAACAGGTTTTGTCATTTCATTTCTCTCTTTTTTATTTATTATGCTTCTTCATTCTCCACTGACCATAATATATTGTCTACCCTCAGCACAAAGACACTGCTACAATTTTAAACTGAATCTGGCTACTTTAATTTGCATTAAAGACTGTTAAAATTCACTAACAGCATGGGATCAGTTTAAATCCTACTGCTTTTAACAAGATATAATTGAAAATAGTAATAGATGTAGTTTTCAATTTATTTTAAAACATATAAACAAAATGAGGTGCTTTATCTTATTGGGCATTCATGACTAAATACATTTAAATTAATCAATACCCACGGAGGGCAGTACAGTTTTCCAATTTACAATAAAAACAGATGAAAACAACTCAATAGATCTGCAATAAAAAGCTCCTGAGTCTTATTGCCTGATCATTTGGCAAAAAAGGCAATAGACAGCTGACGTGCTTTCATTTGTTGGGCTAATGATGAAAGGAGGCCGTTTTCATTAAGGTAAAGTTGGTTGTTTAGATGAAGTGTAAATTATAAAACTGGAACTATGTTGTTCATAGAAGAGCTGCATATCCATCTGACTTCAGTGATTGAAATGCTGACACTAAGCTGTTGTAAAACAAAGTCATAAATAGTTCTATTGGGGCTGAGAGAACCTTAAAAGATTGCACGTCCTAAAGCACCCAAACTTTTGTAAAAGTTGTAATGTTCACAGTGGGAGAGAAAGTGTTCAAAAATATTAAAAAAATACTTTAAATGAGTTCCAGACTTTTGTTCTAATTTGACTGTTTTGGGTCTGACAACAGCATGATAAATCAACAGATTGGTGGATTCCTTGTTTGGACAGCTTCTGAGTTGAATCCTACAATTTTCCCCCAGACACTGTAGTGATATGCTTGTAGAAGGTTGTGAATTCAGAGACACTCCCTAGCATGGGCCATTGTTGTGTAAATTGGGAGACGTGCCCCAGAAAAGATTTAACATGGCTGCTCCCAGGTACACACCTGGATACCTGTCTGTATGATTAAAGTTCTATTCCTTACTCATTCAGTAGTATCATCTTTAATGAACCCTCAAGATCATTACAGACACAAACTTTTGTTCCTTACATCCCCAGTTCTTCTTGTCTTGGGCAACTTTTCTCTATATTGTGCTTGTAGGATGGACTGTGTGGATACACACAGACCAGCAGGACCTCAGATACCATGGAAAATAAGTATTGTATATAGATTGGATAGATGCCAGAGGCATTATGTCTGAGGCAGGAACAGTTTCTACAGCAGCTTTCCAGCGCTCAAGCCTAAGTAACTTTTCTGCACATTTGTACGTGTTTACATTATGAGCTCTACTGAGCATGTCATTTCCACTGTTGTATGATGAGGGGGCTGGGGTTCAGGCTGGAGTTGGCTACACTGATGGTGAAGAAGGAAGAAGAGAAGCTGCAATTCACAAAAAGCAAGGAAGTTTAATTATCTGGATAGAATGAGTTGAGGACACTATGGAAAGACTCATAGACTCTAAGGTCAGAAGGGACCAATATGATCATCTAGTCTGACCTCCCACACACTAAAGGCCACAATAACCTCACCCACCCATTCCTACAATGAACCTCAAACCCATAACTGAGCTATTAAAGTCCTCAAATCATGATTTAAAGACTTTAATACAGACAATCAACCAGCAAGTGAGCCATGCCCAATGCTATAGAGGAAGGCAAAAAGCCCCCAGCACCCAAGGCAATCTGCCCTGGGGGAAAATTCCTTCTCGACCCCAAATATGGAAATCAATTAAACCCTGAGCATGAGGGCAAGTCCACAACGGCCAGTCAAGAACTTCTCTGAAATAACTCAGAACCCACTCGATCCAATGCCCCTACCCAGGTCACTATCATACCCATCACCAGTACTAAAAGACAGACAATGGCCAAGCTACACTGTCCATCATATCATTCCCTCCATAAACTTATCAAGCTCGGTTTTGAAGGCACCCAAGCTTTTTGCCCCCACCACTCCCCTTGGTAGACCATTCCAGAACTTTACTGCTCTAATGGTTAGGAATCTGCGTCTAATTTCAAGCCTAAATTTTCTGAAGGACAGTTTGTGTCCATTTGTTCTTGTGTCCACATTAGCGCTGTATTCAAATAATTCCTCTCCCTCCCTTGTATTGATCCCTCTAATGTATTTATAAAGAGCAATCATATCTCCTCTCAGCCTTCTTTTGCTCAGACTAAACAAACTAAGCTCTTTAAGTCGTCTCTCATAGGAAAGATTTTCCATTCCACAAATCATCCTTGTAGCCCTTCTTTGCACCTGTTCCAGTTTGACTTCATCTTTCTTAAACATGGGTGACCAGAACTGTACACAATACTCCAAGTGAGGTCACACCAGCGCCTTGTATAACAGTACTAACACCTCCCTATTTCTACTGGAAATACCCCTTCTGATGAACCCCAGGACTGCATTAGCTTTTTTCACTGCCACATCACATTGGCTACTCATTGTCATTCTGTGATCAACCAGTACACCCATGTCCTTCTCCTCCCCCGTCACTTCCAGCTGATGCATTCACAATTTAAAAGAAAAATTCCTGTTATTAGTCCCTAAGTGCATGACCTCGCACTTCCCATTGTTGAATTTCATCCTGTTTCTAATGCTCCACTTTACAAGGTCATGAGATCATTCTGTATGCTATCCCGATCCTCCTCCATATTGGCAATACCTCCCAGTTTCGTGTCGCCTGCAAACTTAACTAGCACATTCCCACTTTTTGGCCAAAGTCAGTAACGAAAAGGTTGAATAAGATGGGTCCCAGGACCAATCCTTGGGGAACTCCACTAGTAACCTCCTTCCAGCTAGACAGTTCACCTTTCACTATGACCCTCTGTAGTCTCCCCTGTAACCAGTTCTTTATCCACCTTTCTATTTTCATATTAATCCCCATCGCCCCAATTTAACTAATAATTCTGTGTGTGGAACTGTATCAAATGCCTTGCTGAAATCTAAGTAAATTAGGTCCACCACATTCCCTTTATCCAGAAAATCTGTTATCTTCTCAAAAAAGGAGATCAGGTTGGTCAGACATGATCTACCTTTTGTAAAGCCATGTTGTATTTTATCACAGTTACCATTTTCCTTAATATCCTTAAGTACTTTCTCCTTCAAAATTTTCTCCAAGACCTTGCATACTGCTGAAGTCAAACTGACAGGCATGTAGTTATCTGGATCACTTACTCCCTTTCTTGAAAATAGGGACTACATAAGCAATTCTCCAGTCATAAGGTACAACCCCTGTGTTCACTGATATTTTAAAAATCCTTGCTAAAGGGCTGGCAATTTCATGTGCAACTTCCTTCAATATTCTTGGATGAAGATTATCTGGACCCCCTGATTTAGTTCCATTAAGCTGCTGAAGCTCAGCTTCCACCTCAGATATGGTAATTTCCACTTCTACGTTCCCATTAGCTGCCCTACCTCTGTCCCCAATCTCACCATCACTCTCATTAAAGACAGAAGCAAAGTACTTATTGCGGGTTGGACTCGATGATCTCATGAGGTCCCTTCCAGCCCTATGATTTGATTGATTGATTGATTGATTGAATAGGTGCTGTGATATTCAGCCATGCCTAGATTATCCTTGATCTCTACCCCATCTTCAGTGTATAGTGGTCTAACCTCTTCCTTCTGTGTTTTCTTTCTATTTACATGGCCGAAGAACCTTTTACTATTGGTTTTTATTCCCTTTGCAAGGTCCAACTCTCCTTGGCTTTTGGCCTTCCTCACTTGATCCCTACATGCTCTGACCTCTAAAAGGTAGTCCTCTTTTCCTATCCCTCCCAACTTCCACTCCTTGTCTGCCTTGTGTTTCCTCCTAATCACCTGTTTAAGATGTACATTCATCCAACTTGGTTTAGAACCCATGCCTGAAATTTTTATCCTCTTCTTTGGAATGCAGGCTTCAGATAGTTCCTGAAGCTTTGTCTTGAAGCAGTTCCAAGCATCCTCAATGTTCATATCCATGAATTCTTTGGTCCAGTCCACTTCCCTAGCTAATTCCCTTAATTTTTTGAAATTAGCCCTTTGGAAGTCAAAAACTCTGGTCACAGATTTATTTTTGTTTACCCTTCCATTCAGTTTAAATTGGATTAGCTCATGATCACTAGAACCTAGGTTGTTCCCTACGACTAATTCCTCTATGAGGTCCTCACTACTGACTAATACCAAATCTAAGATCACGTCTCCTCTTATTGGTTTGGAAACCACTTGATGGAGAAATTCATCTGCTATCACCTCCAAGAAAATCTGGGCTCTTTTATTGCTGCTAGCGCAAATCCTCCAGTCTATATCTGGGAAGTTAAAATCTCCCCTAATCACACAATTCCCAGTAGTATTTACTTCCTTAAAGAGTTATCTATCCATGTCCAAATCAGATCCCGGCAGTCTGTAGCACACCCCAAGCACTAATGCAGGAGCAACTCTAGTAGCTTTCTTCTCCAATGTGATTTTGGCCCAGATAGATTCTGTCCTGCAAATTTCATCACTCTGAATTTCTTTGCAATCTATTGCATCATTGCTATACAATGCAACACCACCACTTTTGCCATTACATCTCTTTCCTAAAGAGCACAAAGCCTTTAATACCTGTACACCAGTCATGACTACTATTCCACCATGTTTCTGTTATCCCTGTAATATCTGGTTTCAATTCCTCTACTAGTAGTTCCAGTTCCTCCATCTTATTACCTAGGCTTCTCGCATTGGTATATAAACATTTGAGCTTTTGCTGTTCAGCTTTGTTCACATTCTGTACTCGACATGGCCTATTATTACTTCTGCCAGCATCTCCCACCAGACCAGCATTTGTGCTTCCCTCCTTTCTAGCATCTATATTGTCTTTTCTGAATCCAGGTTCCTGCCTCTCAATGCTAGTATCAGGCATAGAGATTGTCCAAGCATCTCCCAACCATCTCCCCACACTCCTTAGTTTAAAGCTCTCTTAATCAGTTGAGCTAGCTTCACTCCCAGAAGTCTGTTACCTTCCCTTCTCAGGTGAAGTCCATCCCTAGCAAATAATCTTCTGTCCATGAACACCTCCCAGTGCCCATACATCCCAAAGCCCTCCTTGTAACACCACTGCCTGAGCCATCTGTTAACTGATAATCTTCTCACAGCTGTGTTGCCTTCCTCTAGGGACAGGCAGAATCCCACTAAAGATTACCGGAGCCTCCAGCTCCTTGAGAGTCCTCCCCAGCCTGGCATAGTCTCCTTTGATACGTTTGAATGAGAATCTAGCTATATCATTCATACCCACATGAAGGACAATCAGAGGATTCTTTCCTGCTCCCATAAGGATCCTCCTCAGCCTCAGATCCACATCATGTATCTTAGCTCCAGGCAAGCAGCACACCCTCCTGTTCTCAGGGTCACTTCTAGTTATAGGCCTGTCTGTCCTCCTCAGAAGAGAATCCCCAATCACATACACTTGCCTTTTCCTGGAAACAGTGTGCTTCTCCAGTCTATCCCCAGTTCTCTCGGTCTGAGAGTCTGGATGTCTACAGTTGCTGTTCGCAGTCCTCTGCATCCGCTTCTGAATGCTCCTTGGGCTCTTATCTATCTCCAGAGGCTCAACTCCCCTTTGAATGGGACTAGCTGCTCTCCTCTTCTTCCTCACACTCCCACCTTCAGTGTTCCCCTGCTTGTCTCCTTCACTTGCTAATTCAGCAAACCTGTTATTGAGTTCTATTTCACCTTCACTAGCTGGTCTTTTTCTCTGCCACCTTCTCACAGTCACGTCTTTCCACTGCTCACTTTCCTCACCTAGCAGTCTCCCCTCGGAAGTGGTTGCTCTAGTTTCCGTCTGCACGTCTGAGTTTTTGTCTCCAGCCTCTCCAGTTCTCTGCTCCATCAACTGTTCAAACCCCCTTCTAAACTCAACTACAGTTGCCACCTGCATCTCCAACCCTTGGATTTCCTCCTCCAACAGCTCTATGAGGCAGCACTTCATACAAACAAAATTCTTTGGGGTTATACCATCCAAGATGATGTACATCCCACAGCTTCCACATCCTCTCATCTTCATTGTCTCTTTCCTTGTTGGAGTGATTTCTGCTGCTACCTCAATCTCTGCCATAAGCCTTTCTCCCTCCAAACTCCCTGACAAACTCCCTCTCAAACTCCCGTTAACAGCCCTGTTGCCTGCTCCTGGTGCTGCTGCTCTAAACTGAAGAAATGGGAAGGAGGAATCACAGCATGAAAGAAGCATTGCAACTTGCTGCTGGAGCAGGAGCTGAGGTTGAGAGCGAGGAAAGAAAGAGCAGGCAAAGTAGGGAAGTGCAGATATAAACAAGCATATTCTCTGCCACCCGTCCATTTACAGCCAACTTCCTATCAACACCAACCCACGAACAATATAACTGCCCAGACAGCTACAAATGATCCACTGACTGATCCCCCATTCAGCACCACAGCATCTGAGCAATTAGACAGCCACAGACACCTGAACCTGCAGCAGTCAGTCACAGATATGCAGTGTGAGCCAGCCAGGCATAGGCACACACTAGTGATCAGTCATCTAGAGCAGTGTTTTTCAAACCTTTTTTCTTGGGACCCAGTTGAAAAAAATCATTTATGCCCATGACCCAACAATTACATCTTTGAGCAATGCATTCCAGTATTTTGGCAGCAGCAGCAGGGAATGCTGTGACCCAATACTGGGTCCCGACCTTAAGTTTGAAAACCACTGATCTAGAGCAGTGTTTTCCAACCAGTGTGCCATGGCACACAGGTGTGCCTTCAGGCCTGAGCAAGTGTGCCACAGAATTTTTTGAAAGACTACTGCAAGAGTTTTGAATTGGTTCATGAATATTCATGAGTTCATTTGGAGACTGTATGATCATATGCCTCAAAATAATTCAAAGTATTAAGGTATGCCATGGCAGAGAAAAGGTTGGGATCTACTAATCTAAAGTAATCATAGCCAACTCTTGGGATTTTATCATGAGTCTCATGATAGTTGATGCTTTACTTAACCCCATCTCCTGGAGACAAGTGGTTGTGTGAGACTCACCTTTCCTTATAAAAAGGGTAAGTTTGTTGCGCTCGTGGTTGTGAAGGATGGCTTGAAGATGCAATCCAAAAGTTCTCTAAATTCTTAAAATCAGAAGGCAAAGAGCCCAGCATTTATTCTTTCATCTCATGAATTTTAAGCCAATTCATGAGTTTTAGTGGTCTCATTCACAATTCTGGAGTGTTTGATGAAATACTGAATGTTAAAATCACAATCTTTGGAAAAGCTTTTAGATCATTTTAGAGATTTTTATTGTTACCTGTCCCAGTTTCTCTTCCCCAAGGCCTGCAAGGTTCAATACATTATCAAATGCAAGCTGTTTTTATAGGCAGCAGAATGTAAATTATGATACCAACAAAAAGCTTGAAAATTCTCAAACATACACATATGAAAGCTGGTTGAAAAACAGGAATTTTTCCACAGGAATTTTCACTCAAAATTTGCCCATCTAAATGGTTTTCCAAAGCAAAAAGTTAAGAAAGTATTGAAAAAGATTCTTTTCCCCCATTGTCCTACTTATTTCAAGCACCTGCTAGTTGGAGAAAGGTGACAAAGTGTGAAAAGTAAGTTCCACTTTCCATTTCTTCATACTTAGAAAACAATCAAACTGGAGAAAATGTCAAAGTTTTACTTTCTTTAAGTTGGAGATAAAAGTAAAAAGTGTGAAAAGTGTCAAAGAGCATGACTTTTAAAAATGAAAGATAAGCTATCTATTTTTAAAGTGTTCACCTTCCTCCTTCTGTATGGGAAAAAAGTAAAGAACAGAGTAGGTAAACATTTCCCCACAATATCATCAAATCATCTAAACTGCCCCCAAATTGTCTTTTCCTAAACTATTTCATTCAGGAATTTTAAAACAACTGTGTTAAATTCAATTTAAAAAATCATTTTCAAGCAATCCCACTTTTTGATGAAAACATATTTTGTTAAAAAAGTTTCAACTAGTGTGTATGTCTATATGTATCACACAATCCTACAGGAATATTACATAGAGATACTGTCATTTGGCTGCCTAAACAGGTTAACATTATCTCTTTTTAAGTCAGATATACTAAGAAGAAGTGTGACCCTGCCAGCTTGGGCTAACCACCTGAAAATGTCAAGAGCAGGGTGTGATCCGGGCCTTGTGGGATAACCTTCCAAATGTGCCAAAATCAGGGCAAGCTGCAAAAACCAGGGGCCAAACCCCTAAACTTCTGACAGGTGGTACTTAAACCAGTCTCCCAGTCAGCAACAAAACATGCTTCTGATTCCCCACTCTGGCCACCACCAAGCATAACAAAATAGAAACAGCCCCCTTAGGGCGCATCAGTTCCTATGGTCCCCTCTAGCCACTGGGTCTCTTAAAGATACAGGTTCTCCTGACCCCAAAGGGCCAGCCACATCACCCAGAACAATATAGGCTTGGATCTTACCCAAATTACCACGCTGCCAGCCAATCCCTTAGTAACTACAACTAAAGGTTTACTATAAAAGAAAAACAAAATATGAGATATGTTAGAGTCAAAATGAATCACATACATACAAGTGATTTAGAGTCCATAGAAAACAAATCCTTGAAGATCCTGTAGTTTGCAGGTTAGTCCCACTCCTCTGGCGTGCACCCAATAGCAGCAGCTGGGTGGGTCTCAGTCCTTTGTTCAGTCCCAGAAGAATAGTTCCAGAGGAGGGTGTTGGTTGCAGACAGACTGTAGACTAAAGACAAAATGGAGATGTGTTCCCAGCCTTTTATCTCAGAATCCTTGCCAAATCAAATGGAGTTGGGCCACATGCTCAGTCTGGATAAGTGGTCAAACAGGTTTCTTCTTGGGCCCACTGTAGATGGGAGCCCCCCTGATAGGGGCCATCAAGAGGAACAATAGTTTTACAGACACTCAGTCTGGGATTACCTTAAGAACAAATCACTGGGAACACACATAAAAACAAACAGATTTCTAATTCAGGCATGCTACCTAAATACAAACCATAAATCATTCTTAGCAGATTATAGCCTTTCTATTGACACCAAACATGGTATATCACATATGGATTATTGCAAATATGAAATATTAATATGAAAAATAATCACAAACAGTCCCCTAGACCCAGAAAGCATCACAAAGGGCAGGCTGCAAAGTGGGAGCAAACTTGCTTAAGTACTGATAGGTGACACCGAAGTCAGGCTACCCAATCAGTCACAAACAATGCTTCTGATTCCCAGCCCTGGTTATCAAGAAGCCACAACGAACTATAAACAGCCTCCTTTTTTGCATTTCAGCCACTGGCTTCCATCAGACACTGGGTCTAGTAAACAGATAAGTTACTGAAAACTCCATGTTCTTTACCAAAAGTGTTCTTCTGACCCCAAAAAGGTCAGCCATATTACCAGATCAGTATAACTTTGGATCTAACCAAAAAATAGCTGCCAGCCAATCCTTTAGTATCTAAACTAAAGGTTAATTATAAAAAGGAAAGAAACAAACTGAAAAATGTTAATGGATTAAAGCAAATTACATACATACAATTATTAAAAAGTTCATATAAATCAAGCCCTTGGTAGAACTTGGAGTTTTCAGACCTGTATAGTTCCTCTGATGTACATCCAGTACTTGAATGCGTCTCAGTCCTTTGTTCACAGCTTCAGTTGTAGATGAATACATATGGAGCAACATTCCCTCTAAGGGGCCAACGCAGCTGAGCACCATGTGTTGCTCACTGCGCGACCCCTTGCATGTGGGCCCAATCCTCCCCCCCTCGCTCAAGCTCTGCTGCACACCCCACCTCACCGCAATGGGGCGGAGCAGCCAGCCCAGCCTACCCCCAGCCAGCTGCACCTCCCTGGGGGCGGACGGGGACGGTGCTGAGTTCTGGTGTGGGGGTGAGGGCCCTGGAGTGGCTTGCCCCGCTCCCAAAGAGTTTGAGCCACTTCACCCCTGGTCCCCCACCCTGGCCTGAATGGGCCTGCTCCATGGCCTGTGTGTCCAGGGGCGAAGCAGCCCAAACTCTCTGGGAGCGAGGTGGGCTGCTCCAGGGCCCTGACCTCCACACCAGAGCTCAGTGCTGGCCCCCTCAACCCTTGAGAGGCGTGGCCAGCTGGGGGTAGGCTGGGCTGGCTGCTCCACCCCGTTGTGGTAAGGCTGGGCAGGCAGGCAGGCGGAGCAGCCTCTGGCCCCCGTTTCCCCCGTCCCTGGGAGTTGGAAGGGGGGTTAGGGCCCCCTTTCCCGGCTGCCAGAGTGGCACTACCAGGTCCCCAGCTGCTCCTCCAGCCAAGGGAGCTCTCACTGTGATTTTGGATGCCTCCGTTTTTGGCTGCTCAAGCTGAGACACCTTAAAATGCCTACTGATGGTCTGCATTTCTGAATATCAGTCCCCTTTAATGCTACCCAAGGTGGGTGTCCAAAAACTGAGGTGCCAATACACACTACTGATTTTGGAAACATAGCCCTAGAGCTAAAAAAGTATTAAGTCATCTAACTACATACCCAAGTTTGCCTTTCCTTTTTACCATCATAGCAACTAAGCTTCTGTCACTTCATGTTTCTGGTCATTTGCTGTTATGGCCTAGAATTACCCCACACTCCATGAAAAAAAAACAGAGGAAACTTTATGTGAAAATCTCAGGAAGGAAGACCTCGTAGAAATTCTGTAAATCTAGGCTCTCACTCCTTCAAGCCTATTGCTTTTGTCAGGGAAAACATACACTCAAACCCAGATGATCTCCTGGACCTATGATCTGTGGGAAGCAAGGCTATATGAAAGCAGGATCTCCAGCAGCAGAAGTCCAGCAATGTTTCAGGCAAGACTGCCAAAAACCCTCTCTGGCCACAGTTGTCCTGTCTGAGGATGAGGGGTTTTTTCAAGAGTTAACAAAACCCACCCTTATTAATATATAATCCTCCCTCCATGCAAGTTTAACAGGATCGTCCCAGCCCCTCTCTTCTCTGATCTGCCACAACTCCACTCATAGATGTGGACACAAGACCAGTGGTTTTCAAACTTAGGGTTGGGACTCAGCACAAAGTCACAGACCCTCAGGTACTGGGTTGTGGCCCCCCTGCTGCTGCTGCCAAAAGACTGGATGGCATTGCTCAACTACATAGTTGTTGGGTCTAGGGCATAAGTGATTTGTTCCAACTGGGTCCTGAGAAAAAAAGTGTGAAAACCACTGTGCTAGACTATGCAGAGATGTTTTGTGGCAATCAAAGAGATAAGGGGGAAATAGTGCTGTAAGGCCCCCTCCTGTGTGGAAAAGAGAATGTTCTTGCATAGAGAACCCCCCTACAGAACAATCTAGGTGCAGGGCAAGGGATTGAGGGGGGACAGAAGGGACTCTAGGCTAATGTGTTTTTTTAATACTTAGCCCAGTCCAGATGCATCAAATAATGTTGTTTTCAGTCTCTCACTTACTAAAAATAGCCTTCTATTTTTAAAATATTCATCTTCAATTTTCTAATTCCTGTTCCAACCCATGACTTCTAGACATATGTGATTGCACCACTGGGAGCTATTTATTTTGTTGGTTTGTGTGCATCAGATACTCCAGTATTCTGAAGTTCATCTATCATTATTACAAGGATCTCACACAGACCAATTTGAAAATGCAAATGCACCCTTTAGCCTCTTTTGGAATGCAAACACTTATGAAAAAAAAAAATCTCAGGATGCTGGAGAGGCATTCTTCATTTTCTTTTAATTCTGTCTCTGCCTACTCTTAATCTTGTACCTCAACAGACAAAGAGCTTTCAGGGCCACTTAACAGACCAAATTTACCAGACTGCATATTATCTTATTTATAACAAATTTACACAGTGCCTTAACGTGCTTCTTAGACACCATGGCTTATTGTGAGATAGGCTTGAATGTAGATTTAGTGTAATTATTGAATGAAATGTGAGAGTTTCTTGGTATAATATTAGAATAAAAACACATAGAAAAGGAGAATTTAACAAAATACATGAACCATGGTTGATAACAACAGATCAGTCTTAGAGATAAAAGATGCTATATGAAAATTTAAGATGTTATTAATATTGATAAAAAGCCTTTTTAGTCCACCTCACTTATTTGGCTCTTGCAGTGCCTGTACCTCTGTAGATTAGTCTTCACAAGGATGAATTCATATCAGTCTTCAAGGAAAAAACAAAGAGAGGACACTCAAGGCTATTATTCATATGAAGTACTGCTTTTTTGTATAAATAACTAACAAACAACATATTGCTCAGCTCTTTCCAAACCTGGGGAAAATGATGCCTCTAGTTTCTTTTGTGAGTGGCTCTCACTGAAATATGAGAACTCAGCACTTCCATAAAGCAGGGTGGTTTTATAGGTGTAGAAGACTCAGGGTCAGGGAAAATGAAGCAATACAGTCAAAGTTATAGTTACCTTTATATTACTAGTGGAATAGGTTATACTTGCTATACAAAAAGAGCAATGGTATACTTTCAGCCATATATACTTTTACTTTAGAATAAATGAAGCAAATACACAAGAGAGCTAAAGTCCTCACCAGACAACAGGACATTTCTCCCCTGTTCTCCCTCACAAAATGGCAGTTATGTTTGCAGACAGAAACATACTAAGAACACAGATGCAATGCATCAATAAAACAAAATCCTGCCTACACTGTCTACATACATTGGCAATGCATTAACATTTAAAGTGTTTTGATGCATTTGGTTCTGTATTTTCATTGTGGCTCAAGGTGTTTGTTAAAAAAAAAAAAAAAAAAAAAGGCATTTGAAAATGACTACCTACCAGGTCCCTATCTATATTTTCAGATTTGCCTTCTGCATTTTAATTCATATCATCTTTAGGCCAATAAAGAACACAATTTTATTTGTTACATAAGTTTTTGTGAGTAAAATCCCACTTCATCCGATGCATGAAATGGAAACTACAGTATGTAAGGGAATATATAATACATGGAAGGATAAGTCATAAGGTCAGTTCAGACTTTTTCAGCCAATCAAGCAAGATATTTTAGAACAATCAGCATGGAACAACAGATAAGAAGGTGGGAAGGTTGAGAGAGGGGAAAAAAAATCATCTTATGTAATGAGAGTCAACCCAAATCTTGATTCAGGCATAATTTAATTGTGACAGATTTGCATATGAATTTTCTCTGCAGTTTCCCTTTTTACTTAAAGTGTTTTTGTTGAAACACTAACATGTCTTTCACAGACTGTGCAGAGAGGTTCAAGTGTTCCCCTGTTAGTTTTTGAATGTTGTCATTCTTGATACTTGATGACACGAAAAAGATTTTCAATCATATCAAAATCAGATCCCAGTGGTCTGTAAAACACCACAAGTACCACCTATTAGGGGAAGTTCTAGTAGCTTTGTTCCCAATGTAATTTTTGCCCAGACAGACTCTTATTCATTCCATCACATTTAATGCCTTTACAATCTGCCTCACCATTCATATACAATGGTGCTCCACCACCTTTAGCTTTGTTTTTCTGAACAGCAAATATTCTTCAATACCTTCACGCCAATCATGACTACTATTCTACCATGTTTCTGTTATCCCTATAATATGTGGTTTCATTTCCTTCACTAGTAGCTCTAATTTCTGTATTTTATTACCCAGGCTTTTTGTATTAGGATACCAACATCTTAATTTTTGCCATTTGGCTTTGCTCACATTCCTTATCCATTTGGCACAGTCATTCTACTGCCAGTAACACTATAAGACTGGAGTCTACACTACTGTTCCTCTTAGGCTATGTCTACATCTACAAATTTAGTTCATAGTTGCTAGTCTGAACTGAATAAGTCTGAGGTTAGTCCAAACTAACCTCGGACTAATTCGAACTAACCCAGACTTTTAGTTCAAACTAGCCGTGTGTTCTAGTTCTAACTAACATTTTAATTCAAACTAGAATGCACGGTTAGTTCGAACTAATCACTACTTAGAGTCTTGCCTGTACTTAGTTCAAACTGAAGTTTGAATTAAGCACAGAAGTCTACTTTGAACTAACCACCGGGTCTTATTAGTTCAGACTAAGTTATCCCTAGTCCAACCTAAGAAATTTCTTAGTATGGACTAGGCAAAGCCTAGTGTGGCCATGGGCCAAATTAGTCCAGACTCAGCTTCCTTAGTCCAGACTAACTTGGCACTGTAGACATAGCCTTAGTGTCCATTCTCCTAACCAGTGCTGCATCCTTCAACTACTTGAAGGGTTGCTCCAAGGAGGATGGAGCTCGACTGTTCTCGGTAGTAACAGAGGGCAGAACGAGAAGCAATGGTTTCAAGTTACAGCTGGGGTGGTCCAGGCTGGATATTAGGAGAAACTTCCTTACTAGGTGAGTGGTGAAGCATTGGAATAAGATGCCTAGGGAGGTGGTGGAATCTCCATCTCTGGAGGTGTTCAAGGCCCAGCTGGACAAAACCCTGACTGGGATGATCTAATGGGAGTGGTCCTGCTTTTTTTGGCAGGGGGTTGGACTAGATGACCTCATGGGGTCCCTTCCAATCCTATGATTCTATGATATGACCATTTTGAAATAACGACCATTTCAAAAACATCGGGGTTTAACTGTTTCGAAACAACAATTCTTATTTCGAAAGGACAGGATCCGTCCTTTTGAAATAAGAAAACGTCACGTAGACTAAATTTCTTTTATTTCAAAATAACGAGTGTTATTTCAAAATAAAAGTGCCGTGTAGACATAGCCTTTCTTCTTTTTCCAACTCCACAGACCTGTTCCTGAGCTCTTTTTCTCCTTTGTATTCTGCCCAATTCTGGTAGCCACATGCTTCCACTGGCCACTTCCCTTATCTAGCACTCTCCCCTCAGAGTTTTTGGTTCTGCTTCCATCTGCAAGTCCACACTTTTGCCTTCAGCTATCTTATGCCTTCGCTCCATCATCTGCTTGAACCCCCTTCTAAACCCAATCAGAACTTTTGCCTGCATCTCTGTAGTCTTCTATCTGCTCTACTAGCTAGCACTTCATACAAATGAAGCTCTTTTGAAGATCTTTCCAGGATCATATACAACTCACAGCTTCCACATCCAGTCATCTTAATGGTCTTTTCCACAGCTTGGATCACCACTGCTGCTGCTTCTGCATCTGCCATAACCTTCCCACCTACTTCCTATCAGTGACAGAACCAAAAAAAGATTTCAACAAAACATATCCCCAGTGAGCATCATGATACTCAAACAGCACATATCTCCTTCCCCTACCACCCATTCATATTCCCCCATTAAGAAACAGCTCTATTTTCTGGCTCCTGTACTGTTGCTTGATTGAGTGGCTACTTTTATAGGCCCCCAAATCAGGGAAGTTCCACCTCCTAATCAGACTCAACTTCTCTCAGTAACTGCCTAGTACCAGCCCCTGCAGACTGGATGAAAAGCAAAGCAAAGCAAAACAGTTTTACAAAATTCACTCATTATCTCCAAGACAACCCTCCTCTCTTCTCCTCCAGCAGAACTCCCACTCAGACTCCCCTGCTTACTGTTCTGTTTGCTTGGTCAATTGTTGGTTTCCTTCTAGGTGCAGCATATACAGTTAATTGGTCCTCTTCTGGCCACATAGGGCCCCAGTGGTAAGATTCCCCTCACTACAGCTTTTGCACTGAAGCTTGTGGAAGTTTCACTCAATCAATATAAAGTTCCCAAATAATGGCCACATTGACCAATATGTTGGTAGTGAGAATGTGTTTTCTTCATTTGCGTATTGGGCCTTTCTTTCTGGAAAAGTTTGCAAGAGAACTCCTTCCTAGGTGATTTTCACTTTATGAAGAGTGCTCAATAGCCTGTCTTCATGCATTCTTATGCCACAAACAATACAACCCATACAACTTTCTCATAGAATCCCAGCAACAGGAATAGAAGCTTTTTCCAACTGGCTAGAAAATCAAAGACCTTTTTTCATTGGTTTCTTTAGATGAAACAAGTCTTTCAGCATTTTGGCTTTTGAAATATTTCTGTTGTAGTCTTATACTACAATTCATTCCAGGTCTATGGAAAACATAAAGACATTTAAGCACAGTAAATATTTTTCCCAGCAACATTCTGAATAAGGTCTTCCCTTGCCACTGATTTTAATAATACATGTATAAAAATAGCCTTTAAGTCACAGAACATATGCTTCAAATCCCCTCCCACCCCATTAAACTGAAAAATCTTTCACATTTTTTGAAATGGCCATTTTGTCATTTCTAATTTTCTTCTTTTAACCAGGATTTTTTCACTTTTTTCCCTGTGTTGTAATCAGGGCCACACCTCCTCCCCTTGGGGTCCAGGTTTTCCTCCACTTTCAAACAGACTAGTTCAGAGTCCTTTGGCTTGTTAACCATCCACAATCCTTTATTTAAAGTGTTGTATACAGACCTAGCCTCCTGATAGTTCTAAGTCTAGCCAGTTCGAGCCCACAGCTCCTCTGAGTTTGCCTGGGGCCTGTAGAGACTCAGGGTTGTTTCCCCACTGCTAGCTCCTGTAAGTTCCATCTACCCAAGCCATACCTCCTCCTCTTAAGCCTCTGGAGCTGACTTTATCCCTCCATCCACAGCCAGACAGGTGTTTCCTCTTACCTTCCTTAACTCAGAGCTCCTGCTTATTCTCCTTAGTGCAGCCACCTACCACCCATTGACCCTTCAATCAGGGTGCCTTAGAACTGCCTTGCTGCAGCCCAGCTCCTTGGGCAAGATGCAGCCAAGGCAAGGAGAGAGGGTTTATCACCCTCCACTTTGCCACACTGGCCGTTTTTGTTTTACATCCCATTGCCTGATTTTTTAAATGTTTTCCACTACACAAGAAGCCAAAATATGGTTTTTTTTCAGTCCAATTAACTTTTATTTCATATTAAGGAAAACAAAGGTCTGTGTAAGAGACATTCTTATGACTCACTCTGAAACAGTCTGTGTATGCACTAAAACACAGTATGGTAACTACCTCATAGCAACAAGCTAGCAGAATGTTCTAAATTTAAAATTGCAATATATACTATGATAGCCTATCCTCTCAATTCTACTTCCATCTATCACCCCTCATACAATGTTGTGCCTAGTTAATCACATGCTGCATTTTAATTCCTCTTTTACATACACATGCTTGCCTACAATCCATTTTGTGTCTCACACACACTTCTCCTCCCTAGTCAATCCATATTGTGCTACACCTCCTGTATTATTCTTGTTTGTGCTTCTCTCAGAGCACAAGCTCTGTTCAAAAACAGTTCTGGCAGGGAGCTTGTTTGAGAATTCTATTTCTTTCGGTGGTACTTGATCAAACAGTGCCTACAGGACTTCAGACTGCCTGGTAATGCAACAGAGATAGAGAACAGAAGTATCAGGAAAATCAAAAGCTATGTCCTGAGTGACTGGATCTAACACTGCATGTGTGCTCATGCACTTGTGTGTGTGTGTGTGTTCCTATACAAAGCTCTATGCAGCAGCTATGCAATTTCTGCATCCCAGCAATAACAGGCCATAATCCTGTACAGTAAATAGACTGTCCTAAATCAAGGAATCAAACAAAATGTATAACAGAAGGAAAAAATACAGCATGACCAGTTTAACAGCTTGCTTATTAGGATCATATTCAAGGATAAGATCAAGTCACTGCATCATGACTTCCTGCGTCATTACCTCAATAAAATTTTCTGCTTCAGCTGGGTTGAGCTGTCAGCTGGCAGGGAAGCCCAGTGGCTCCCTCCTGCCATGGAAAAAGGAAGATCCAGAGCTCCAAGCTGCGTGGAACAATGGGGACCCCTGTTGCTTCCTACCACTGCTTGTGGCCCCTGCAACTCTCAGGCACAGCAGATGGCTGGGGAGCAGAGATATCTCTGGAGCTTCCAGCCACAATTGGTGGCTGAGGCGTCCAGCTGCTACTGGTGGCCCCTGCACCTCCCAGGCACCTTAGTGGCTGAGCCCCTCTGCAGTGCAGTAGGAGGCCCACAAACCCACAATTCCCAGCCCTGGCCCCCAGTCCCCTGCTTCTGCAGGCAGCGGGTGATGGGAGATGACCTTGGCCTGCTGCTCTCATTCCACCCCTGACCCATTCCCAGTTAGCCCGATTTTATCATAGACAGTTACTTTTAGTAAAAGTCAGGGAGTAGTTGCGGCTTCCCTGAACTGTCCTACTGTCTTTTTGTTGATTGCTAAGGATATATGTGACTAATTGCTCCTTTAATAGTTCATTTCCCAGTCAAAGAATTTCACAGCAAACTTTTATTAAAAGGATTTTTATCAAATACAATGTACAACAAAATAGCAAAAGAGTTTACATACAAAATCCTTTCAAAGATTTTATTCCAGGTAATTTTCCAATTCCCTTCAATTTCAAGGTGGGTGATGCATTTTAGTTCTGGTAGTTTTCATAATAAAAAAGGCATTAAATTGCAATGTAATTTGGAACAGCTGCTGTAAACCTGTAGCGGAAAGAGCTTTTTACAGCCATGATTTTTAATTTATTCAGAAGGAAAATACCAGCTCAAGTAAAAAAGACAATAATGTATCATAAAAAGATGACCTTTCTCTTTGCTCTTCTGCATTTAGGGCTTGGTTGAGTACAGCAGTTTAATGAAAGAAATTATCACATTGCATACTGTCCCATGTAAGCATTAGAGGAAGCAGTGCAGCTATCCTACATATTGTCTACAGTGTGCATGAGATGAAGTACACTGTTGATTACTTGATTATGGTTGTTATTAAGGTTATACCTATGCCTGGTGAGAATGGCCAGTTCCCAAGGTACAAGATGTACAGCCAATCACCACCACTAATCACTGGCTTCCAGACAAATTCTCCCTGCACAAACCACTGCCTGGAGTCAGAGTGGTGTGCAGTGACTATCCTGTTTCACAGCATACCCTTACACCCTCTGTGCAGAGGAGTTATCCTGAGGAATGGGTCTTTGCTGTTAACAACAAAACTTAGAAAAAGTGTCTTATGTCTGCACATGTAAGAAACACCCTTTTATATTGCTCATATTTCAGCACAATCTCATTGCCAATTTTTGTAATACACAATAAATCATTGTTTGCTCACATCACAAATCCAGATTTGAGTCCATTTACAAATTCTCAATAAAATGTACTTTTGATTATCTGTAACTTCCTCCTAGATAACAGCTGTGGATTTTTAAAGGTGTCTAAGAGAGGCAGGCACCCCAATCTGATTGAAATTCCACTTAGGTGGATTTGAAAAGTCCCAGACAACATTTCTCCATAATGAGATACAGTCCATGTGTCTGTCCCTCATACTTTGAGACAGTCTGCACTCAGGAATCCTGCTGGATTGAAGTAGGATGAGAAAGCTTAAACAACTGCCTACAACTCACAAGCAAAAAAAGAAACAAACTTCTTGAAAAGAAACACACCATGTTATTTATCAGCCATGTACAAACATCATAATAATATAGTGGATGTTGCGTCAGCACTTCCAATGCAAGTGCTGTTTTTTAAGAGCTCATAATTCAGCAAAAACTGGAAATCCAGGTCTCTCAGCCTGAAAACAAGTGAATTAACAGCTTCAAAAAAATCAATGGATATTTTAAAGCAAAATTGCAGAGCTGGGGTTGTTTGGCTTTCCTCTAAATGTTGACCTTTGCTTTTTAAACTCTTGTCTGAAAGGGCATATGTGGGTTTCCAGTCAATACTTGACTTCAGTGAGATGGCTCAAATGCATACAGTATTAGTTGCCCATGAATCTTTGTAGGAAAGAATCTTAAAACCATTGTAGGCTTGGTATTAAAAAGCCTGAGACTTATATCCCACAATTCTTCATGGAATTTCTTTCTTTCTTTTTTTCTTCTGTTCAGGGGATCCTCCCCCTTGTTCCTTGGAATCCACAGGAAATTGGACTCAGCCCCTCCAATCTCGTAGAATCATAAGCTCTATCTATACTAGCTAATTAGTCTGTATCTATACTAGGCTTTGCCTAGTTTGAACTAAGAAATTTTTTAGTTTGAACCAAGCAAAGCTTAGTTCAAACTAATAAACTTGCCTGATTAGTCTGAACTAAGTGCTTAGTTTGAACTTTAGTTCAAACTAAGTACAATGTAGACATGGACTATGGCTTAGTTCAAACTAAAAAAGTTCGAACTCAGTCATTAGTTCAAACTAACCGCGCAAACTAATTTGACAGATGCATGGTTATTTCAAAGTAAAAAGTTCCTGGCTAGTTCGAACTAACCTGCTTAGTTTGGACTATGGAGTCTGAAAGAAGCTTTGTACTGTAGGCATAGCCATAGAAACTGGAAGGGACTATGAGAGGTTCCCTTTTATATCTTCTTGTAGGTGTTTCTGATGGTTGGTGCTTGATGAAAGCACCCCCTAATGGTTAGTAGGTCATGCTGTTTTTAGTGAAGAGAGGGATTGATAGGGAAGAATAAGTCCTAAAGGGGCAGCTGTATTAGTCCAGCCCGGTGAGGGGGGGAGACAAGGAGTCCTATGGCACTTAAAGATTATTTATTTTTTGCACGAGCTTTCGTTGGAGAAAATCCGACTTTGTCAGATGCTTCAAAGATAGTTCCTCCATCTTCATAGCATCTGATGAAGTGGGATTTTCTCCCATGAAAGCTTATACAATAAATAAATCTGTTAGTCTTTAAGTGCCACAGGACTCCTTGTTTTTTTGGTTTTTTTTTTTTTTTTTTTTTTGTGGCAAGACTAAGTCCTCCCATTCCAGCAGGCTCTAGCCCATGGCACTGTAAGGGTTAGCAAAGGTCCAGCACTCAGGAGTCCCTTAAAGCTATCCTGCCTGGGACACTTCCTACCACTCACTCTATGGTCCGACTTTTGCAGTTTGTGGTGAACAGGTAACAGAAAAAGATATTAAGTGCATATTCAATCTGCCTAGTTCAACAGGAAATCTCCTTTTCAGGAGCTCCCAGGGTGGGTGGTTTTGTCTCCCTAGTCAGCCATCATTCTGAATTGCCTGGCTTCCACTTAAGAGCCCATCTACACATGGAGAAGCCTCAGGTGTGGCTAGGCGAGGTCACTTGGGCCCGGAGTGGCTCTTTAACCCCTTGGTTCTAATGCAGGATATATATACCTTATAAGACTTCAGGCACTATGGTAACACAGATAAGTTTATTATTAATTATTAATAAAATAATAGGAGGAGAAGGCTACTCACTATGTGCAGTAACTGAGGTTATTTAAGATGCATCCCCCTGGCTGCTCCACTTCAGATGTGGGTGCATTCCTGTGCCACTGATCAGAAAACTTGAGCAGCACTGTTCTGGTTTTGTGGCACCATTAGCACCCGATCCAGTGCCTGACATGACCTCCCTCAATTCTTTCTCTACCACAGAATCCAGAAATAGAAGGGAGGAGTGTGGTTGGCAAAACTCTTTCAGGGACACACATCTTGAAGACCCTCAGTTACTTTCCAGGCTGAGTAGCCTGCTCTTCTCTGAGTGGTGTTCCTGTGTGTACTCTACTTCAGGTGACTGTAGAGCAGTGCCCTACATTGGATGAAAGGGACTTCAGAGTTGCTTGAATGATGAATACTGTTAGACCTAGCAGTGCATCCAATTTTGAGCTCTGGGTGATTGCACAGTGTTTTGTAAATGTATGTGCACAGGGCCCAAGTGGCTGCTCTTCATGTGTCTATGATCAGGACTTTGTTTAGAAAGGCTACTGAACTTGAAAAGGACAGGGTAGAGTAAGTTCTGACTTCGACGGCTGCAGCGAGCACATTTCTGAATACTGTATGACTCACCCAAGTAGCGGATGCACAGAGAGCACCCATACAATACCAGAATAGCCTCCTGGCAGAAAACGCAATGCTTGAAGCTCAGTGAACCAGTCATGACTGTAAATAGGGGCATTGTTATGGGTGGGCCAGGGTGGGCGCACCCACTTAGAGACCTGGCCCAACTATGGCAGCATTTGGCAGTGCATTGGCACAAACTTCTTCGCCACGGATGCAGGTCTCTGCTCCACTTGCAGCCATGACCGCTGGCTTCTGGCTGGGCCCTGCAGTCGCAGCAGTGATATTTGCACTCCTGCCAGGCAGGTGGACATTGCAGAGGGTGGGCCTGCTATCACAACCTCTTCCCCTCTCTCCACCTCATGACAGCTCCAGTTGCTACATAACAAGTGAAGTCAGAGCGTTGGTGCTTCAACTCCACTTTCTACCTAGCAACTGGAGCATCATCAGGAAGTTTCCGGTCACATGAATGGAAGCTGCCCATGGCTAGGCCCACTTTACAGACTCAGGGTCCCAGCCAGAAAACACTGTCTGGCTACAACCATGGCTGTAAATAGCAGTGGGTCACCTTGAGGTTGAGCACTATCTATGAGGGGAAAAAAGCAAAGGAGAAAAAAATGGTTAAATAAGGAAGAAAAAGTAAAAAAGCTAACACTTCTCTAAACACACTATTTTGAACACTATATGAATTAACAGTTGGGACATGGTTGGGATCTTCATCTCAGGCAGAGGAGAGTTAAGAAGGAACTGAGGGGGCTTGGGCTGCATGCACTGGATGAGCCAAAAGTGTCCTGAGATGAAGAGAGTGCATGAACAACCCAGACTGGCACTGCTGCTGAAATTTTCTGGTCAAAGGTGCACGGATGCACCAACATGTGAAGTGGAGCACCCACACAAACATCATTTGAAGAAGACTCAATGAGTATCATGTGCAGGACTATAAAGACCCAAAGGCCATTGTCTGTGCACAGTTTTCTAACTGTGGTTGCACAGTTCGCTTAGGAACCATTTGTGCTCAGGAATCCAAGTCAGATGACATAGGTTATATCTACACTGCCAAAGATATTTTGAATTTATTTTGAAATAATAATTTGAAAAAGCATTATTTCAAATTTATTATTTTGAAATAGGAGTCTAATGAAGACTCTCTATTTTGAAATAAGGTAGGAATTATTATTTCAAAATAGAGAGCCTTCACTAGACCCTCTATTTTGTTATAGGGGAAGGCAGGGAAAAGTATAGGGCCAATATTTTGAAAAAAGCCAGTTCTGCAGCTTGAAATGGCTTTTTTTAAAAAAAAACTATTTCAAAAGAATTGCTGTTTCAAAATAAAAGTAGGTTTAGTTATTTCAGCAAAAAAAAAAAAAAAAAAAAAACCAAGGAGTCGTGTGGCACTTTAAGACTAACAGATTTATTTTTCGCATGAGCTTTCGTGGGAGAAAATCCCACTTCATCAGATGCTTTGAAGATGGGTGAACTTATAGAATGGAATGAAAATAAATGCAAGGGGGTGTAAAACGTAGGATCAGGTCATACAGTAACAGCAAATCAGAGCATTAGTTATATTAGTTATTTCAGAATAGCGCTTCATTTTTTCAAAATAACAAAGTGCAAGTGCTTATTTCAAAATAACAAAATACCTGCATGGACAGGTAAAAAGCCTTTTCAAAATAAGCCGCCTTATTTAAAAAAAAAAAAAAAACCAAAAAAACAAAAAAACTTTTCAGTGTAGACATACCCATAGAGTCGAAATCTCATATGGGGAATCCACACTGGTTTCTGAGGGTACAATGCCTTGTCTAGAGGCTATTGCCCGGTCTGCTCCTCTCCCCACCCCTGGCTTGCCTCCCCCATCCAAAAAGCCCACTCTGTTGCACATATGGAAAGACATCCATGGGGTCAAAGTGGGAAGAGAAAACTAGCGTCAGCACTCCTTCATTTTGCTCCCATTAAATCTAATCCCACTGGATCTGGATTCCATTTGGTTGGGGCAATAGACACTATTGTATAGCACTAAGTGACTGCTATTTTTAAATTGATGTTTTCATATTTGAGCTATTCAAAAGCCATTTTGTAGCCTTACTTTTATGTTCTATTATAAATGGTGGACACATTCATGTAGCTATCAGCTGCATTAACTCTAGGTGTTTATAACATTTGCAGTATGTATAACCATTATATCACATTGTACACTGTGTAACAGTAAATATAAATTTATGGCCTGGCCAGTGGGTCTTTCCTGAGGGTTTAGGTGTACAAAAAACATAGAAACAGTAATCCATGTAGAAATAGCTAGTGCCACCTACTGGTAAAAAATGTAATGTTGTGGGGAAAAAAAATCTTCCTGAAGCAAAAGTAGAAGTTTAGCAGCAGCATCTAGAAAAAAAATGAACTGAACATCACTCATTTAATAAGGACCTAACTCTAGTCCTGCTGAAATCAGTCTTCAAACTTTAGCACTGTAAATGGTTTATTCCACAACAAATTTAAAACTATTTCTACTGTGTTTAAGTTACACCTAGAATGAGACAACTAATGAAAGACCCATCATTTAAAAATTAAAACCTGATAAATGTAATGCCTCTCCTACTTTTAATTTCTCTTTTCATTTTAAGCATTTAATGTATATATAAGTTAATACTGTGACAGACATGGAATTGCTATGTACTAATCCAAGAATACTCATATGTAACATAGTTATTGAGATAGATTGGATAATTTATATTAGAGTAGTGCAATGTTTCTTAAGTGCTTGTATGGTTTTAATTCAATAGGGCAATGAGACAGACAACCAAAAAAAGACAACTCAAAGGCTACCTAGGTAAGAACACCTTGGCATACTCTGGCAGACAACAGGGGGAGACTACTAGCTTCAAATAAATAAATACATTTGTTAGTCTTTACAAGTGCCACAGGACTCCTTGTTTGTTTTACTAGTTTCAAGGATCTTAGTTAGTGACCATTAGAAATGCAAGTTTGCTCTTGCAAGACTGGAAGCCTAGAGATCCAAATGACATTAAACAGTTAAAAAGATCTTTTCAGCAGAGGAATGGGGTGGGGGGGTCAGTTGTCAGGAGATGTCAAGGGGATAAACTGACTCAGAAAGAGAGGCTCTCTGGAGAGAATCTAAAGAAGTCAGGCCTTTCCTGAAGCAATGGAATGGTAAACTATAGGGAAGACAGGAATTCACACAGACTGGTTTATAGTTTTTAAGATCTGCTTTCTCTAAAATGTTTTCTTTCTAAACAAACAATATTTTTTGCTTTAAGAAGGTTATTTGGTCACTGGCTACTGCTGTCATTGCTCCTGGAGAGAACAGAACTGCAAGTCAGACAATCTGAGATCATCACAGTTGATCACAGAGGACTGCAGCCCAGGACCCATGGGAGATTGGGACAGTCACATGATTTTACTCCAAGACTATGGCCATGGGTTAAAGTATGCCGGAATGCAGCTGAATGTCATTCTGGGACCCAGTATTTTAGGGGTTAAGCATTCCAGGCCCCCTAAAAATAGAAAATGGAGCCAGAACCTCGTGTACCAGGGCCCACCATTTAAAAATAGTAGGCCCCAGAATGCAACATTCTGGCTCCATTTTTTATTTTTAGGGGGCCAAAACACTGAGCCCCTAAAATAGCAAGCCCTTAGTGCCCCCCCCCCACCTTCTGGAAGGGCAGGGAGTTCTAAAATCTCTACCCCCCAGCCTGGTCTCACTGAGCATGCTCAGTGAAACTAGGCTGAAGACTCAGTGGGACCCTCCCCATGGTGGCTAGGTAAGAGGGGATAGGCGCTGGGGTGGGGGAGCAGGAGCTGGGCCATGAGGGGGGCCTGCCAAATTATACTTTAACCCCTGGCTGTGGCATGAGCATGTATAATCCCTATGCCTATTTAAAGGAGCTTTCTCTTTCAAGGATCTCTTGAGGCTGAGTTATGTCAACTTGCTGGGCAGATTTCGCTGGTCAGGTCCAGAAGCTTCTGGAAATTAAGTGAATAGTCACACTAAGCATGTTCCACAAGGTTTTCTGCTGCTGCTGTGGTCAGATGCCATGAAAGCAGCAGCCACAGAGAGTTGCAATGAAAAAAACCCATGTATGCTCAGTGTGTGACTAGGAGAAGCTGAGCCAGGAGTGGACGGAAAAGTATTCTCATTTGCACATGTGACTGATTACTGGTCAACCAGTAAACTGAGTGAATGGTGTTGGTTCCAGAAAAGAAAGACAAGCCTGCATGGATTCCTGCCTAAGATCCCTGTGACCAAAGAAGAGGATTGCTGCTTCTTGCAACTCAAGGACTTGAAAAGAGACTGCAACTGAGATATGGGTGAACTCCACCTAGACTTGGGAAGTCTTCGGTGTCTTTCCTCACAATGTTTCTGGGGGGACTGTTCTGTTTAAATTCATTTTGGTTTTTTATGATAAGGTTTAAGTTAATAGATAAGAACAAACATAATGAACTTGATTAGGTAATATTTTAATGTGGGGAGGATAACTGAATGATCTTCTCTGAGAGTCCCTTATAGACTGAATCCTGGGTCTCCAGCTGTTATGCTGTAGGAGTTGGGGTTTAATTTTTTTATTTTATTTTATTTTTTTGAGGCAGTGGAGAAGGGCAATTAAATGAATTCTGGCTGCTAGAAGGTTACACAGGCATACTTTGTGATCATGTACATGCTTATGCGCAGGGCTGGATCCTTGTAGGTCCCTCTTCCCCACTCCCATGCTAGAGGGTAGCATCAGGGGCTCCAAGGCCCTGGCTGGCACTGCAGAGACGGCTGGGGGAGCATGGCCAGTGCTGCCACAGGCTGGTGTTGCAGACGGGACTGCTTGGGCAGGAGGAGAGGCGCTGCTGCAGGGTAGCTGTGGGGTGAGCTCAGACTGTGCTGCTGCAGGGAAGCACAAGCCAGCACAGCTGCTGTAAGCTGAGGATGGATGGGCCAGAGGTCTTGCTACTCCTGCCCTGCCCCACTGCTGGCTGCTGGGCAGGCAGGCTGAAGGTGAGTGTCAACAGCTGGTCACTCAAGCCAGATTTTTGGGAGGCCAAGAGGGCTTCCTTATAGGCTGGGGCCAGTGGCTGCAGCCTGTATCCAGCCTTACTCATGCATGTTCTTATACCCACGCCAAGTGTCCACAGATGCTGAACTGGACAGAGGTATAGCATTGTGTACATTTGTCTAGCAGAGTCTACCCTGCTCTGTCACACAATGTTACCTCTACCATTTAAGGGCAGCATCCCAGCTGTCTGTGCATCATGAAGAGACACTCTAGGAATCACTTTACTGTTCCCCCACCTTCACACATTTTGGGATGCTACTACACTAACTTGCCTATGGCCCCCTTAGTCTGTTTTGCCTAAGATAGACATTTCCAAAGTCGTTAAGGAAACACTAGAGGACACAAATATAACCTTCATATAAAATAATTGACACAAGCAATAATCTTTCCTACACAAAGTAGCTTTTTATTCATGTAACTAATAATTCCTACTACAGTATAAGCCAAAAATCCTAAACAAGGCACAAAATCCTTAAAACACAGTCCCTTATTGCAAGTTGCAGAACACTCAGGCTACAGTAGCATATAACTGAAATGATTCTAAGCAAAACAATTTGTTGCAAATAGCTATTTTGCAACAAACTGCTGACAGAAGATCTTTAAGTGCTTTAGAGTTTACACAGACACATATTGCAATTAATACCAGAATTGTATGCATTTCTCATGAACACATACTAGCCCTTTGTATTATCCTATCTTATATTTATACTAAATTATAATTAAAAGAATATTAAGCTTACTCTGTGGCTATGTCTACACACGCATTGTTATTTTGAAATAAGTATTTCGAAATGAGTTATTTTGAAATAAAGTCCTTATTTCAAAATAAGTTAATTCAAATTAAGAAAATGTTAATTTGAATTAAGGGAAAGCCCTCTATTGAAACAACTGTTATTTTGAAATGGTTATTTTGAAATAAGGCTGTTCAGACATGTTGTTTCGAAACAACAGTGTTATTTTGAAACAACATGTCCAAACGGCCTTATTTCGAAATAATAGCTGTTTTGAAATGAATGCGGTTTAAGCTGTTTCAAAACAATGGTTCTTATTTTGAAATGATGGATCCCATCATTTCGAAATAAGAAAACGTGTGAGGACTTAATCTCTTTTATTTCGAAATAACCAGTGTTATTGCGAAATAAAAGATGTGTAGACATACGTTGGTTCATATTTCATTTAAAAAAAATCAGTGCTACTTCCATTTAGTTCCTGGTCAATCAGTTCTATGCTGCTTAAGTTTTCTTCTCTCTGAAACAGTTTTTGTCTTCACTTGTTGGTTTCCCAGCTCCTTCTCAGACACAGACTCTGGATGCTCAAGCTGTTGCTGTCAGGCAGTCTTTTATGCTACTTCGTAGCTTTCTCTTTATATATCTTGTTATCCTTAGAAGCAATTACCTCACTAGCATGTGCTCAGCCTTAATCATTCCCTGAAAATTCTGAGTGACAGCTCAGACCTTTAAAATAAGTTGTGACCCATCTGAGTGGGGTTTGGCAAGCTGGCTCCTCAGGTAACTGACCATGCTGTTACCTCTTCCTGTCACTCAGGCTATGTTCACACACATAGGGAGAAAGGGTCAAATGTTGTTTCGAAACAGCCATTGTTTCGAAACAGCATGTCCCGCTGGCGTTGTTTCGAAACAAAAATAGGTTTAAGCCGTTTCAAAAGAATGGCTGCCATTTCAAAACAAATGGTTTGCTTGTTTCGAAATGGCCGTGCGTCATGTTGCCATGGCGTTTCTTATTTCGAAACAACCTCGTTGTTTCAAAATAAGAATGCTGTGTGAACACACCATCAGTCCTGCATGTGCTCATTGTTGTCATTTGTCTCAGAGCTGTGAGTCTGCCATACTTGGACCTCTGCCAGGGCACTATTTGAAGAATTCTAAATTCTTAATGAGCATTCTCAGGCCCTACAGCATTTATCTCAGGGTGGAGTGACTTTTGCTAAATCAAAATAGAGATAAGAAATGAAAGTAGAGACTGGTGTATTTTGTCTAATAATGGCCTTCTCTTCCTCTCCCCCCCCCCCCCTTGGGGTGGAAGTTATAGAGAAATTGAAAGATTATCTGGTTCTGCTCCTTACTGTGGAACAAACGTTTATGCATCAGATTAGATGACTGGCAGCAAGATGTGGGATGGAATTTGGGAAGAACTTTCTGATTGTCAAAAATGGCTGACCTGGAGAATGAATGAATTCAGGTCCCAGGGTATAGCTATGGCAAATGCTGGCACAGTCACAATATGATTACAAGATGGACTGTCACTTCTGGTGCAGGAGACTGTAGTCTCCAAGCACACCTCAGCAGACCCATGTCTAGCTTGACTCACAAAACAATACCTCAATATCCATGACTTTGTAAAAGACAATTCAGTTACGAGCTCGATACCTGCAGAATGGGTGTGAAGTGCATGTTTGTAAGGCTGAAATCTCCTTGGTGCTACCTACGCACCTGAATTGAGACTGACTCTGTAATTGTCTCCTGGTACACACTTCATCCCATTTGTGAGGGTAAAGGATGGTGTTTCCATCCAATCCCAGTTCAGGACAAGTCTGGCTTACAAACAGTTTGTAGGCAGGCAGGTCCCAGGTACGTGTGCAGATCCTGGTGTTCAGCAGGCAAAGGAAATCAGGGGCATGTTACTTGCCTAACTCTTAGCAGAGAAGCAGAAGATGGCATCTGCTCATGCCAAAAGGTCACCTTCACACCTTGTACAGCACATGATGGAACACAGGCACATACTTGTCAGGCTACCTACCTTCATGAAAGTTTTGTTTCCCTGTAGCCAACGGTTAAACACCATTTGCTCCTGTGACAATCCACACATTACAGACAATTTCAATAGGGCACTCCATCTTGGGCTGGGATGTGTGCTGTGGAAGGCAGAGACATAACTATAATCCCTCATCTGTGCAATGCTTTCATGTTTGTTTATACACCTTTGTTATTGGGAGCACTCAATCCTTCAATGTTTGCTGGAGGTGAGGGGGCGCACCCATTGTTTTTAAACCAATCTTTATCAACAGTACTATTGAATTTAGTGGCTGTTAAGGGTGGAACACTAATCCCAAAGCTGAAACTGGTTATGAGTGAGGAAAGGAGGAGGAGGAGGAGACTAGGTACTGGCCAATGCTTTTCTTCTTCTTTGGGTTCTGTTTTGTTTTTTCTGCATGTGAACCAAGCCATAAAGGCATTTATCTACTTATTTTATGCATTGTGAGTTCTGCTGCTTTTTGTAAGCACATAAGAATGTACTTTCCCCATCCCTCCCATGCGTATTCTTGGAATGAGGAATATTTCTTAATCTGGGGTTGAGTGGGGAGGTGTTGTGGGTGTGGGACAGACAGAATAGTTTTTGCAACTTGATGAAACCACAGAGTTACATGATTGCAAATCATGTGCTGTGAAACATGAGGTCCAGTCCTGCATGTGAAAATATCTTACATTCATCATACTTAGAGGGCAGAGTCCTTACACAAGTCAAGGAAACAATGACATTTATTAGAAGTCCTACATGGAACATGTAATTGAAACATATGAGGCCTCAGAGACAGTCCAACACATAGTGGCAGGATGTAAGATGCAGGCAGGAACAGCATACACTGAACGGCACAACCAATTAGCTGGTATTGTGTACAGGAACATCTGCACAATGTATGGGCTAGACCCTCCCAAGACCAGATGGGAGATCCCACAGAAGGTGGTGGAGAACAACAGGGCTAAGATTCTGTGGGACTTCCAGATCCAGATGGACAGGCAGGTACTGGCCAATCAACCAGACATCGTGGTAGTAGACAAGTACCAGAAGATAGTGGTGGTGATAGATGTGGCAGTGCCAAGTGACAGCAACATCAGGAAGAAGGAGTATGAGAAGCTGGAGAAGTACCAGAGCCTGAAAGAGGAACTAGAGTGGATGTGGAAAGTGAAGGCCAAAGTGCTCCTCCCCGTGGTGGTAGGAGCACTCGGGGCTGTGACTCCTAAGCTGGCAGAGTGGCTCCAACAAATCCCAGGAACAACATCAGAGCTCTCTGTCCAGCAGAGTGCAGTGCT
>ML681964.1:41637815-41684467 GCA_007922195.1 Podocnemis expansa
AGAGTGCAGTGCTAGGAACAGCTAAGATACTGCGCAGAACCCTCAAACTCCCAGGCCTCTGGTAGAGGACCCGAGGTTGAGGAAGACACATACCACCCATAGGGGTGAGAGGGGACAGAAAGCTCTGATGTTTTTCCTGGGATCTGTTGGAGCCACTCTCCCAGCTTAGGAGTCACAGCCCCGAGTGCTCCTACCACCACGGGGGGGACCACTTTGGCCTTCACTTTCCACATCTGCTCTAGTTCCTCTTTCAGGCCCTGGTACTTCTCCAGCTTCTCATACTCCTTCTTCCTGATGTTACTGTCACTTGGCACTGCTACATCTATCACCACCGCTGTCTTCTGGTCCTTGTCTATTACCACGATGTCTGGTTGATTGGCCAGTACCTGCCTGTCTGTCTGGATCTGGAAGTCCCACAGAATCTTAGCCCTGTTATTCTCCACGACCTTCTGTGGGATCTCCCATCTGGTCTTGGGAGGGTCGAGCCCATACACTGTGCAGATGTTCCTGTACACAATGCCAGCTACTTGGTTGTTCCGTTCAGTGTATGCTGTTCCTGCCTGCAACTTACATCCTGCCACTATGCGTTGGACTGTCTCTGAGGCCTCTCTGCACAGTCTGCACCTTGGGTCCTGTCTAGTGTGGTAGACCCCTGCTTCAATGGATCTGGTGCCCAGTGCCTGTTCTTGTGCTGCTATGATCAGTGCCTCAGTGCTGTCTTTTAGTCCAGCTCTTTCCAGCCACTGGTAGGATTTCCCAATGTCAGCCACCTCAGCTATCTGTCGATGGTACATCCCATGCAGGGTCTTGTCTTGCCATGGCACTTCTTCTGCTTGATCCTCCTCCCATGTTTGCTGCTGCCTCAGGCATTCTCTCAGCAGCTCATCTTTGGGTGCCATCTTACTGTTGTATGCCTGGATGCTCTGGGTTTCATCCAGGACAGTGGCTTTGACACTCACCAAACCCGCCCGCCTTCTTTCCAGCTGGTGTACAGCCTCTGGGTGTTGGATTTGGGGTGGAAACCTCCGTACATTGTGAGGAGCTTCTGGGTCTTCACATCGGCAGCCTCCATGTCCTCCTTTGGCCAGCTCACTATACCGGCAGGGTATCTGATGACTGGCAGGGCGTACCTGTTGATGGCGTGGATCTTGTTCTTCCCATTGAGCCGGCTCTTGAGGACCTGTCTTATCCTTTGGTGGTACTTGGATGTTGCTGTCTTCCTTGCCTCCTCATCGTGGTTCCCATGGGACTGTGGGATGCCAAGGTACTTGTAGCTGGTCTGTATGTCTGCTATGTGGCCTGCTGGGAGTTCCACCCCATCAGTCTTGATTACCTTCCCTCTCTTTACTACCATCCGGCCACACTTCTGCAGTCCGAATGACATCCCAATATCCTCACTGTAGATCCGTGTCAGGTGGATTAGCGAGTCGATGTCTCGTTCATTCCTAGCATACAGCTTGATGTCATCCATGTAGAGGAGGTGGCTGATGGTAGTTCCACTCTTGAACTTGTATCCATACCCAGTCCTTGTGATTATCTGGCTGAGGGGTTTCAAGCCAATGCAGAACAGCAGCGGGGACAGCGCATCACCTTGATATATGCTGCACTTGATGGCCACTTGTGCAAGCTGTCTTGAGTTGACTTCCAGCGTTGTCTTCCACAGTCCCATTGAGTTCTTGAGGAAGGTCCTCAGTGTCCTGTTGACTTTGTATAGCGCCAGACATTCACAGATCCATGTGTGTGGCATTGAATCATAGGCTTTCCTGTAGTTAATCCAGGCTGTGCTCAGATTGGTCTGTCTAGACCTTGAGCCTCGGGCAACTGCTCTGTCTATGAGCAACAGGTGTTTTGAGCCTCTGGTGTTGTTCCCAATGCCCTTCTGAGCTGTGCTCAGGTACTGGCCCACGTGGTCCTGTAGCTTGGCGGCTAGGATGCCTGATAGGATTTTCCATGTTGTGGGGAGGCAGGTTATTGGCCGGTAGTTGGACGGTGCTGTTCCCTTGTGGGGGTCTTTCATGATCAGCACTGTTCTTCCTTGTGTTAGCTAGTCTGGGTCGGAGCCTGCTGCTAGCAGCTGGTTCATCTGTGCTGCTAGGCATTCATGCAGTGCTGTTAGTTTCTTTAGCCAGTAGCTGTGGATCACGTCCGGCCCAGGTGCTGTCCAGCTCTTCATGTTCTTGACCTGCTGTTGGATGTCTGCTACTGTGATGGTGACTGGTTCCTGTTCTGGGAGATTGCTGTGGCCTGTTCTCAGGTCCTGCAGCCACTTTGCAGTGGTGTTATGAGTCTTCTCTTTCTCCCAGATGTTCTTCCAGTACTGTTCAGTTTCTGCTGGTGGTGGCTCTGCTGTTATTGTGGTGTTGCACTGCAGTTGGGAGTACACCTTGGATGGTTCTTTGGAGAACAGGGCATTTATCTTTTTGGCCTCCGCTGCTCTAGTGTATCTCCTTAGCCTGGTAGCCAGTGCTGTGAGCCTTTGTTTAGCAGTCCCTAGGGCTTCAGATGGAGTCAGGCCCTTTGTACTTTTTCAGTAGCCGAGTCTTATCCTTAATCTCTACACCCTTCTGTAGTTCCACCAGCTGACTAACTTCTCTCCGAGTTGCCTTGATCTTATCCTCCAACCTCATTTTCCGGGGGGGGGGTATGTACTGCTGTTCTTTAGATCGTGTAGCCAAGCATCTCCAGGATTACAGAGGCTGTAGCATGTACCAGTTCATTGGTTTGAGTTATGGTGGTAGTAGGAATTGTCATTAGGGCTCTATTGGCATCTTCTAGCATACTATCTGATGGTACTTCTCCAACGAGCCTTGGTAGTCGGTCTTGAGGGTTGACTGTAGCTAGTTTATCCATGATCTTGTACCTCATATCAGCTGCTGTGCTCTGTAATGAAGGGGGTGGCAGTGAAGTTCCAGCTTCAGGTGTTGGCTGCACATCTAGTTGTTCTTCTGGGTCTTCTTCTTGAGTCCGGGATGTAATGTGGAGTTGGTCTATCTCAAGTTGTGAGAGCAGCTGCCTCTTTACTATGTGGAAGCGTTGGGTAACTAGCTGTTTCTCAGTTAGTGCAGATGTAGGTCTTTTGTCCATCCATAGTTCCTTCATACATTTCATATATTCCCTCTCATCAGGTCTACTGTTGTAGTAGCTTTCCATCAATTCCAGGTTCTCTTGTCTCGTCCACATATGGTTTGTTCCAGTAGCCCACTTATTGTCAGATTGTCCTGGTTCCCCAACAATTGGTGCGGACCTTGTTAATCTGGGCGACGTCCGAGCCGGCATGACTCTCCTAGGTCATGTCACTCTCATATTCGAGGTAGGCAAGTGAGGCATTAGGGGGTCTTTTGCCCAAGGACCCCTACTGGGAAGGTAGACAGGTACCCACTGGGATTTTAACCCCAGTCTCCTGTATCAAAGGGCATCACTCTTAATCACCACTGCACTATCCAGTCACCTATATATATATATAAACTCACAGAACAAACTGAGAATGCATCTGTGAACAAAAGTCAAATATTGTTTCTGCACTCATCTCCTTGCCCTCCCCTGACAAGGGATAAACAATGGAGGAAACTGTTCTTCAGGACCAATGGAGATGTCTCTTTCATAGGGCTTGTAGGAGTTGGTGGGTTAAGGACTTCAGTAGGCTCATCATTTCCATCATGGATGCAACTCAGGGATTCCCCTGGGTAGAGTTCTGATGTCAGTGGAGAGCTTGGACCCAAGAGTTCTGATGGCTCTTCCCAGTGAATCAGAGAGATTGAGTGTATCACTTCAGTAGCAGTCAGCATCCACTTCATGGACAGCTGCAGTGGCCACAGCAGCAGATGGACCCTGAACTCAATCAGCCACCAGGTCTGTCAGCCTATCCATTGGGGCACACTCCCATTCCTTCAGAGGTTCCTTTTGTTCCATGGGCTGGCTCATCTCTGTCTCTACCTACTGAAGAGCCTGATCCTCCCATGTCCTGAGGAACTCAAATTGCACCTGGTTCCTCCTATCCAAGCCAATGAGTGGGTCCTCCAAGGGCCTCCTCCATCTGCCTCTGCTATCTCTGGGGAGCCGATCTTGCCCTCCTGACAGAATGATCTCTTCCTGGGAGCCGAGGTTCCTGCCAATTCAAAGATGGGTAGTAGTGTATTATTTTTTCCTTTGGACGAGGCCATGAACTCCCCCCATATAATGTAACTGAGCTGTAGAAGGCCACAATGGGATGACTTTTCAGCATTCCAGGAATGCAACTGTTACACTATCCTTGGTTTTCAGGGAACTTTTACAGCCCATGAATAAGGAGCAGAAGCTACTATCAGTAAGTTATGTATACTAAAGATTTTAAAAGTTTTCATAGTATCTCAAAAGGGTGGGGGACAGGAGTTCCTTCCAGGAGCTATATTACTAGTTTGCAGCTTCTTGTTTAAAGGTAGGCCAACATTTGGAGAACATACCAGTTTTCAAGAATAGAAAAGTGAGGTGGTTTTCCAGTTCTGTGGAGAAGATATAGCAGGCTGTGTCAAAGAGATGACTCTGCCAATGGTCATTACTGTACATGTGGCTTAACGGAGGGGGTTGGTCAACTATAAAACTGAATCAAGTAGCTTTGCACTGCAGTTGAACCTCAAGACCAAACTGGAGTTTCTGCTACTGCAGAAATTTGCTGAAATATGCTTACTGGACTGGGAGACAATTCAACTGGACATCTACTGTATTCTCAGCTAGCAGATGTGAACCACAAATTTCCCGTCACTGGCATCACCAGAAAATCTTGCTCTCCTGCCCATCAAATCATAGTGAACTGGACAAGAAAGGAAAAAAAAGAGAGAGACTACTTGATTCCCTGACATTTGAGATCTACACCAGAAGCCTTTTGTCTCTCCAGTGCAAGGCTACACTTATCCAGCTGCCACACTGGATCATTCTCCAACCCCATTTCCCCATTATGTGCAGCTCAGTATGGGGAGAAGCCAGGCATCAGGGACAGGCATTGTAAAAACTTAATCTTCCCAGGGAGAAAGGACTGCTGTGACTAGCTCTACACTTTCTACAACCATCCCAAGCTCAACAAAGACCTTCCTAAACCTACTTTCTCCATTCTCCCTATCCACATGGCCCCAGGACTGTTGTTGCCTGAGTTGGCTAAATAATGCACAGACACAGGAACACAATGGTTGGTCCTTAACAATCTGCTTTATAGCTTCTGCTATATGCATAATAATAGTTTACCTGAAGTCGTAAGGACTGAAATGGAGCAGGGCTGGGCTTAAATTCATGAATGTAGCACCAAAGCTAAACAGGATATTGATAGGAGGGTGGAGATTCTTTGTAACTTATCAGCTTCAGGTTTGTTTCCCTCTGTGGTGTAGGGTCCTCCCTAGGTTCACAGGTAGTGCTTCCTCAACTGCCTTCTTTGGCTAGAGGTGCAGAATCACATGCTCCTCATTCTCCAAGTCTTCTGGAGCATCGCTCATGGTCCCTGTTCCCTCCTTGTCCTGACCTTCTTCAGTATTCCTGAATGGTTTCCTGGATGATGACATGGCACACTTGATAGCTGAACTTTGTAACTTTATCCTGACCCACAACTACTTCAGATTTGTAGATGATCTATACCTTCAGGTCAGTGGCATGGCTGTGGGTGCCAGCATATTTATGACTGACCTAGAACATTGCTTCCTCAAATCTTGTTTCCAAGTACCTCTCCTTTACCTGTGTTACACTGATGACATTTTCATCATCTGGACCCATGGGAAAGCATCCCTTGAAGAATTCCATCAGGAGTTCAACTATTTCTACCCTACCATCAACCTCAGCTTGAATCAGTCCACACAAGAAATCCACTTCTTGGACACTACAATACAAATAATGGATGGACGCATTAACACCCCCCTATACCGAAAACCATCGGATTGCAATACATACCTATATGCCTCCAGCTTCCATCCAGGACACATTACACGATCCATCGTATACAGCCAAGTCTTAAGATACAACCGAATCTGCTCCACTCCCTCAGACAGAAACACACACCTACAAGATCTCTATCAAAAATTCCTAAATCTACAGTACCCACTTGGGGAAGTGGGCAAAAAAATAAATAAATAAAAACCAGATCCACAGAGCCAGACAGGTACCCAGGAGTCACCTGCTACAGGACAGACCCAACAAAGAAAAACAACAGAACAACACTGGCCATCACCTACAGCCCCCTGCTAAAATCCCTCCAACATATCAAAGATCTACAACATATCCTAGGAGATGATTCCATACTCTATCAAGCCTTGGGAGGCAGGCTAATCCTACTATCAGTGTAGGATGGTCTAGCAGTTCAATATGCAAAATATGGGCCCAGTGCTAGGATCCACTGTTCCAGCAACAAGTTGATCAAGCAAAAATATAGATAACAAATGTCCAAATGTAACACAAAACTATCCACAAGTTCCTGGTTCCTTATCCAACCCCATAGCCCCTCATAAGGAAATAAGCCTGCTCCCAGGTAGCGTCTCTTCCTGTTGCTTCATCTGTTACTTATACTGTCCCGCTACCGGAGTACCTGTATGACCGGAGTTGATATTAACTCCTTGTTTGCCAGAAACAGCAGAGGTCACTCCAACCTTGTCACAATCATATTAGGGACCAAGATTAATAGATCCAGGAGAAAAAAGATTTAACAAAATCTCCTCTTGGGAATTAGAATATAATCAGAATCAATAGTGTTGATGCAAGGATTCCCAAAAAGAGGTAGACCCTTTCTACATACAATATTCACGCAATCCACCAACTGTTCATATTCATACATCTGCTTTATAGGAATCTGTCACAGAAGTCCTATTTGTTAAGGCAAAACATATTTGATGTCAAGACACATAAGTGGGTTGATTCAAAATGTCTCAATACACTGTTTTTAAGGATTTCTCCTCTTCTTTCCCTCCTCTGAGTCATAAACAAAAATGATGAATTAAAAGTTCTTGGGTTTCATTAAGCCTTTCTTCCTCAGCAACAAACTCATGGCAACTAATCTAAGGGAGGAACATAGCACAGAGGAAAGATGAGGACTGTGCCCTAAATGAACATACAACTACACTTATTATAAAGATGAAGCCAAATTATTTTTTTTAAAGATGCCAGTGCATAAGTTAAACTTGCCTAGGGAAAAGAGGATTGATGCATTAATGAGTTAGGCACATTTTCTGCCTACAATTTATTTACATGCTGAGTAATAGATTGTCATCATTAGAGCACCTTCCTTCAACACATTATGCAAATACTACCCATACCACATAGTTTATCTCTGGTGAGGATAAAACACATATGAAATGAGCACTGTAAAATGCTTTGAAATGCTCTAAAGAAGCCCTATTTCCAGCTTATTTTGCAATTAAAAATATTTATCCATTTGTTTGCTCTGTTGAGTTTATTTTTATCATGTTCTCTCATCATTAGTTTGTTATCTACTTTCCTTATATTACCATTTGGAATTGGTAATATAATAATATGGGGATACACACCAAGCCCCTGGCACTGGGGAATGGGGTGAATGGGATATGAGGAAGGCATTTGGGAAGTGTTTCAGGGATTCCCTGAAATAGAGGGGGGATGAGAAGGTGTCACAGAGTGAGCTTATGACAGGGAATAAAGAACATAGCTGTTGTATGCAATGAGTTCAGCTATAGAAACAAAGCACATGACCCTCTGGTTAAGAGGAAAGTAGTAAATGGTTACTCTCTAGGGACAGTGGGTAAGAATTTCATACTGAGCTCCCTTGTTCCCACTGGATGTTCTTTAGACTTTGATAATGGAGAAGGATGACAGCCTATATACTACAATAACGCATCAGTTGTCCTGTGCCACAATGACATCTATCTGTAGACATGAAAATTGTATTCTAGGAAGGAAAGTATGTCTGGAGGAAAACTGAACAATTTGCATTAAGACAAAGAATCAGATTAATGAAAATGTAAAGGAAGAACTTCCCATCCTTTTTTTCCCCTTGTCACCATGCTGACCTCACCAATCAAAATGTCACTAGAGTTTCTTTCCTGTTTTTCAGACACTAAGGCTATGTCTACACTAGCAAATTAGTCTGGATAAGGAGGCTTAATCTGGACTAATTTGATCCCTGTCTACACTAGGTTTTGCCTACTTCAAACTAAAAAATTTTTAACCACTTAGTTTGAATTTAGTTCGAATTTTAGTTTGAATGAGCATGATGTAGCCATGCTAGTTCAAACTAAGTGGTTAGTTTGAACTAACCACTTTTTTTAGTTCAAACTAAAAGGTTAGTTCAAACTAACTTTTTAGTTCAAACTAAAAACAAAACAAAACATGGTTAGTTCAAACTAAAAAGTTCTCGTTATTCAATCCAGCCCACAGTGGGTTTGAATTAACTCTTAACTGCTTAATTAAGTTAGTCCAAACTAAGCAGTTAGATGTAGAAATAGCCTACACCACAGTATCAGCCCCAGACTCTCTCATTTAACCTAATCAGAAGAAAACTACAAATTCTGTATTTTTTTGTTTAAGTCCCAAATCCTTTACCTGTGCAAAACCTAAGTAAACACAGTTCATGCAAGGGATTCCATAGGATCAGGGTAGGGTATGGGGAATTGAATCCATTCTCCAGCAGCCAAGGATCAGTTGCTGTCTCACTATTACAGCAGTCTGTGTACTCATTAACTTTTGTGTGCACCACCCCTTTATCTCCATATGAAATGAGCCAATTAATCCATTAAGTGGCCAATCAAACATCAATTCCTTGATTCAGTGACCTCTCTCTAGAATCACAGAAGGAGCACACTGACAAGAAGCTACATGTCATGCAGAAGATTTGACCCCCTTTGTTGACTTTACATAACCTGATCCCCAGACAGAAGAGCTGTACTGTCTCCCTCTAGAAAGAGGATTCAGGTTTTGGTTCTTCCAAGAGCATAGCATCTTCCAAATTCTTCTTTGCTTTTACTTCTGCATGCATCTCCCTATCCATTCCTCTCTAAAGGACAAAATTAATGTCAATAAGCAGAAAGGCCAGAGAATGGCTAATCCATTTTGCAGCAATTTTCAAAGTTCTGAAATCTGTCTTGTTCTGCATGGTCACAAAGACAAAACTTTTAGAGCATTTTCTCTACATGGAATTGTATCAGATATATCCATATGGAGATAAAAAGGGCATGGCTTCTATCTGGGTCTCTCTTTCTCTCTCTTGGGAAATGACCAGAAAGTCCATCTTGGACCTCAGAAACATTCCCATCCAAACTGCCAAAATGAGTACATCTCTGCAAAACATCTCAGCTTTGACAAAACAGCATATTTATATTAAAACATATTTCATCAAAACTCTGACCAGTGCTATCAGTAAGTAGAAAAAGAAATAAGATAATAAGTTATAAATTAATGACAATCTTAAAAAAACTGAAGAACCTCTTGTTATTAAACGGAACTAACATGAGTCACAAATCAATTTAGATTATTGAAAACTAAAACAAGTTTAAAACAAAATAAATTTATAATAAAGGGCTATGATAAAGTCATGAAAATGAATAGTTAGAGAGGTTGGATGACTCAGATTGATGGAAGTTACGCAAGTTGCCATAAGCCTTTGGATAATCAATTTGGATTTCATCAATACCTGCAGTTATCATCTCCTAGCTATTTAGGTGCCTCTTTGGAGTGAAACAAACAAGGAGTGCTGGGGTACTTTTAAGGACTAGCAAATAATTTATCACATTAGCTTTTGTTAGAGAAATCCTACTTTATCAGATGCTTGAAGATGAACATGAAAGCTCATGTGATAAGTAATTTTTCAGTCTTTAAAAGTGCCACAAGACTCCTCCTCTGTTTTGCTGAACTAGACTAACATGTACCCCTTTGGAATTTGGCTTTGGAATGAGTAAGCGACACCTGGTCACTTTGCCAAAGAACACAAGTAGTGTGCCCACCTCAAGTGATTCAAAGCTCACTCAATTTCATGAAAAGATGTGTTTTGACTTTGGTTTTAAAGCAGCCCCTTAGTGGGCATGAAGACTGAAATAGTACCCATTTAGACAAGATCCTTCCAGAATGGAATGGAGGTACACTTAGGACATGATTTCCCAGCTAGCAATCCAAACTTTTTACAAGCACTTAAATCAAAGGGTGATTTTTTTTTTTAAACCATCAAATGAAGATGATAAAATGAGCAGATGCTGTCACTCACCTTGGTTGGCTACTAGAACAAATGTTTGTACATTATTAATTTAAATCACTATTTCCCCTGAAACAATTGTTGTAGGGCTTTTACTTTACCTTCTTTAGATCAAAAGACAACAGCCACAGGCTATGATGACCTCTATGAAGCTCAGAGCAACTGGCTGGACATTCCTATTCAGAAGTACATTTTCAATATTCCAACAGGAGACTGGCATTTAACAACAATTCAATTATGCTTGCTGAATTGCCTTATCTTTCGAAAGCATCTTAAATCCAAAAACTAGGGAATTGCTGAGTGCTGTCATTATCTCCTAAGGACAAAGAACTTGTCTACTGCATGTCCAAATGCTAAGCACCATCTAAACCAAAACAAATACTGTAATCATCATCATCATCATCAACTTCACCATGTTTTGCACAGGACATATTTGCTGCTGGCCACTATTGTATTTGTATATAAGGCACATTCACAAAGTCAGTTACATCTTTTCGAAGGGCATTTCTTTTAGCCATTGTCATTTAGTTTTATTTGAATCAGTTTCAATATCTGCTTTATGGAGAGCAGCACTGCGTTTGTATATAATTATAAAAATACCTTACATTGACACACTGGTCCCCAGGCTCTCTTTATCCTGTTAAAATCCTAATAGTTGGTCCAAATACATGGATCTAATTCAATAAAGATAAAAATTGTCTGTGGCCCAATGAGCCAATTAGCTGGTGCTGTAATGCATGTGAATTATTTGGCATGTCTCAGAGAGCTATTATAGTGCCCCCTTGGGACCAGTCATATGGGACCTTTCTGAACATTATAATTGAGAACTTCATATCGGCTCCAGGATTGTGAAAATACACTTATTTCAAGCTCTATTTCTATTGAGGGCCTAAGGGAAAGGAGGGCACAGTTGTGTCTAGGGCCCTCCATCCCTTGAGTGTTAGGGAAAGTCCTACAAGAGTGTAGTAATTGCAATATTTCAATGTTTTCCATTACAAAGAGTCCTCTCAATTTTGGCTGCTTTAATTAAGAGCCTTAGGAGTGTTCCATCATTCTGTTTGTTTTGAACTTTGCAGAGTGCCTTCCTACCTCTCCGGAAGATTCCTGAATCCAGAACTGAATCTGTCAAATGTTCCTTGGGGGATGACCAAGTCTCCACCATTCCTGTCTATCCTGGCCTGCTGCTTTTTGAAGCTTAATGTCCGTATAAATTTTAAACAGATCACAGGATGCCTCCTATGTTTTTCGTTTCTAACAGTGATTCTCACCTCTCTCAACCTCACCACTTTCTGATATGTTGTGCCTGAATCTATACAACTTGTCTGATTTGCTGAAGTAATCTGACCTGATACAGTCCAATGTAATCACAGGATTTATCTTTCACTCCCATGCTGTAAGTCTTTTTTCAAGGTAAATTTTCTCCACTCTAGCATCGGACAAAGTAGGACTTCGCCACGAAAGCTGTTGTGAAAAATAAATTTGTTAGTCTTTAAAAGTGTCACAAGACTCCTTTTTTGTTTTGCTGATCTAGACTAACAGGTCTCCCCCTTTGGAACTTTATCTTTAAAGTTGTTGACTTCTCTGAAGAATCTTAACTTTTGTTATGCCTTGATTCCATTTAATACCTAATATTTTCTTGAGGGGGATTTCCTCCTTTCACTTCCTTATACTAAGGTAGAAATAACATTTGAGCTTAAAATTCATCAATTAGTTTCTAAGTTGTAGATTTTTTAAAAAATGATAAAATCTTGCTTAAGTTTGTCAATAAAGTTACTACCTTGTCAATTTATGGCACCATTTCCTTCGAACTGTTGCTATTAGTTAGCAGATTGCTACCAAGGTCTGTGAATTGATTCATCTCATATATTCCTTTGTCTTCTAACATATAGTTGAGCTGGGAATTTAAAAGAAAAAATGCCTTTGTCTCGTAAGAAAGCTTTAAATTGTTAAAATCTGAAATGGTTCTGATAATTAACATGGGTAAACTTTTCCTGATGTTCTACTTCTGCAGGTCACAGCAGCTTGTGGAAGAACCAGCAAAGGTCATACATGCGGAGATATATTGCACAATCCTTCACCTAAGTGAAATATTTGTTAGCTCCAGCTCCCTTATAATCAATTCATGGAAAATGCTGCAGCCTTTCACCACATCAGATTGATTTTCCACATAGGAAATAGCTAGAAGCTAGTTACTGTAAAAGGATATCACACTACATTATATTTTTTTGTATCTTCCAGTCTAGTGTGCTATTGTAAGACACATTCAGAATGTGCCTTCCAACCAAAATTTAATCTTTGAGGGCATTCCACTTCACATGATAATGCATCCCTGCACCTCTGACCAGAGAATTTCAGCAGCAGTGCCTGGCTGGGTCATGCATGTGCAGTCCTCATCTTAGGACACTGTTGGCAACTTGACTTCCCCTCAGTTCCTCCTCAACTATCCTTGGCCTGAGAAAGAACTCCCAGCAATGTTAAAAGCATTAGCTTATTTAGTGTTTAAAACAGACTTTTTGGGAGTTGCTTTTTTCACCACACCACTCTTCTGCTGTCCAACTGACAACAGTCTTAAGACTGGTGCAACCATGACCTCATCACAGGCCTGAAACCCAGCCATGGCATGGTCACTCATGGGTTCCTCCTCCCATTGTTTTCCTCACCCAGTGATCTTATTGGGGCCCCTGGGCAGAATGCAAGAGGCAATATTGCAGGCCGTTCAGTCCCTAGAGGGAAAGAATTAGAATTCCACCACCACCTTCAGGGACTGCTCCATCCCAGCCCCACGAGGAAAGGTTTGGAAAACAGGAGCAGGCCCTGGAAATGATATAACATGACATTACCTGCCAACAATTCCTCATCTTCCCTTGGCAAAGCCATAATGCTCCACCATCCACAGCTGCAGCTGACAAACAATTCCAGGAACTATTCAAAAGCATGGCAGACTGCCTAGAGCAGTGGTTTTCAAACTGTTTTTTCCTCAGAACCCAGTTGAAAAAAAATATGCCCACAACCAGACAATTTTACACCTTTGAGCAATAAATTCCAGTCTTTCAGCGGTGGCAGTAGGGGGTACTACAACACAGTACCTGAGGGTCTGCAACCCAGTACTGGGTTGCAGCTCTTGGTTTGAAAACCACTGGCCTAGGGAAACCTCTGGAGAAGGTGCCAGTACCCCAGCATCAGTTGCTGGACATTTTGCAGATCTACTTGGCTTCAAAGATAGCATGCACAATAAATCATGTGTCCATGGAAACAGTCAAAGACACATGGCAGACCCCAGGAATAACAAAACCCACTTGCAAAAGGACTGATAATAAGTATTATGTCCCTTCAAGGTGGACAAACTTTTTATTTTCCCACCCTGCACTATATTCATTGGTCATCAACATGGTCAACTAGTGCAGTAGACATCAACATAGGTCCATCTCATATGACAAGGAATGGAAACAAATTGACCTTTTTGGCCACTCTTAGGGGCTACCCTGTCAGTTCCTGGTTCCCTGACAGAAGCAGAGGTTCAGAGCCCAGCAGCAAGCAATACTATGAGTTTATTGGGGTAATCAAGCAAGAATCCCAGTTCTTCATACCAGTAATTTTCCTTCTTCCCACCTTACTTCCTGTTTGATCTCAGTTTTCAGTGTATCTTAACCAAATTATTTTCTTAAAAATATTACTTCATAATTGCATGACAATTTTTAACCAATCCTAACATATTGTCACAATTCTCTAACTAATCAGATGCCACCGATTTAACTGATTACAATAAGTTATGCAACAGAGGACAAAAACAATCAAATATTCCACCAGGAAAAAGATGTTGTCTGTTCAGTCTCTTCTGTTATCTGTTTCATTATGTTTTGTCAATTTATGTCCTTATTTATGCTTGAAGTCTCTCTGTGTTCTGATTCACTGCATCTGGAATCTATCAGCCTGATTTTTTTCATTGAATTTGGAATATGTTTGGCCTTCCTCATTTCCCCTATGCTCAGATTTTGCATGAGCATATCTGCATGCGTTTACTGCACTGCATTTGGACATCATTAGTTTTAATAACTTTAATTTATCTTTGGTTTCACTGGTATTTGCTTAACACTAGGCACATGCATTTATTTGTCTAGCCTCTTTCCCACAACATGCTTTCACATTAACTGTTCTTTTTCTTACCCGTCTCTGCCTCTCTTTGCTCATACTTAGAATGTGAACAAAACTGTCTTGGTTAACAGGGTGTGGAGCACAAACATCTGTTTATGGTTTAATGTAGGATGTTGATTGTTCAAGACATAATGTGACTACTAATCAAGCTATAAATAATACAACTGGGAGTTTTAAATAACTAAAATACTGAGATAATGAAGAGACTATTAGGGCGTTAGCAGCTAGTTGGCTGGCAGCAAGACAAAGCTAAAGTGAGTGAAGAGAAGAGACGTACATTTTGTGGGACTGGTTGAGCTGCCAACCCACAGGTATGCATCTCTTTACAGAACTTTAACCTATATAAAAGTCATGACCTATTTCAACATGTCATGGGATTTTGGTGGAGATTTTGTATTAGAGTGCATTAGTCAGAAATCATCATGGCTCATGGTCTTGATAACTGCATAGGAAATTATAAACATCATGTTGTTTTGATGGCACTGTTCTTCAAAGTGTAATGCCACTATACATTGCATGATTACGATACTTTTCCTCAGGGCCTTTAATTTTAGTGTTTTGGCTGAAGTGGCACATGTTACAGCATTAAAGGAAGCTCTGGAATTCCATGCATAAAACTACAGTGGTCCTGAAGAAAACAATAAGGCAAGAATTCTCCTTAATTGCATATTATGCAACTATACATTCTTGCACAATTTTGCAAGCTGTTTACCTCTCACATGGATCTCAGAGGAACCAGAGTTTATTTTCAGAAAGAACAGTATCATGGAGCAATTTATAAACTTGTGGAGATCAACAGGAAGCTTCTCAGTGGCACAGGAGCAGCTGGATGCCTAACTCAGATTAAAACTCAGTAGAAGTTGGGTATGTAACTTTTACTTCTACCTTTAAAAAGATCTCCCCCTAAAAATACTCTGATGATCTCATTAAAATCAGGGATACTATTCTGCAAAATATCTGAACTGACCTGAATTTTAGTTTTCCTTCATAACTAAAGAAAGACTGGAGGTTCTTCCAGGTTTAGATCAGTTTGGATATCAGAACTAATTATATTTAGTGTATTTTACCTCCACCCCCAGCTGTCCTTCTGTCACATCCTAAATATCCAGTTAAGAGATGGCCACCCTCTGCACCTGCAGAAGTAACTGATCACTAGTGAGACCCTCCTGAATTTCCCACCCAAATGTTTCTCTGCCTTTGATGAGATAAATGTTACTTCCTGTCACTACTATCTCTATCTGAGGTCTATTCTTTAATAACAGCAGCTTCACAGAGCTAGGTGGGTTCTGTGCTGTCCCATTGTCTGTTTTCATTGGTAACCTAGCCCACAGCTGACAGGAGTAACATAACCTTCCACAAATGGATGCCACCATCCTTATAAATTTTTACCAGAAGCACCTTTACATGGCCATGTGTTTGTTTAGTCAGTAAGGTCCATTCAACTAGAGCATGCACTGTTTAGGACACTAGAAATTGTACAGAAATAAATGCTATGGCATGAAGATAATTTTATTGACAGCTGCAGATCCTCCTGGTATGTAGTTTCAGGAAAATGTCCCGCAGCATTTATCACACTCTCATCAGAAATGGAAACAGCACAGAGCATAACCATGTCACTGATGAGACAAGCACATATGTTTCACCATGTGATCAGCAAAATCAGTGCTTGCTAGGGTCACCAGGAGAGTGGAGTTCTGCTTCCAGTTCCGTACAGTCTCCACGCACATGCCATAACAAGGTAGAAACATGCACAATTGATGGGGAATGAAGGACAGCATTACAATAATAAGACAGTCAGTAAAGCATTTTGAGGGTTCCACATTACTCCTTTTATTTTATCTCTGCCCCTCACCTCACTCTGCTATATTCTCAGATGATATGTATAAGTGAGTTTTGAAAAGGGATCTGAATATGATGAAGGAAGTTGCTTAGTTACTATTATTTGGGGAGTGCATCTCAAGTGCAGGGCATAGTAATAGGAAGAGACAGAATCACCAGTGTGCATTTATTGTTCACTCTTTTCTGATCACAAAAATACTATATATCAGTGATTCCCAAACTTTTTGATTTGGGGGCCAGAGGCAGGTTCTTTCCTACATCAGGGTAGGGCCAAGGGCCAATTGACCTGTGGGCCCCCACCCAACTCTGTGCTGGGGGGAGTGGGGCAGCTCAGCCCAGCTCAGAGGCCAAGCCTTGTGCTCCCAACCCTCCCCTCGACTAGCCACTTCATTTCCAGGGGGTGGGGTGAGCCGGCCAAGGGGTGGGGCTCCACTCTCCCATCCCACCTGTGGGCTGGCCCTCCCCACCCCCAGGGTGGAACAGCTGGCCTAGGGGCAGGGTGGGAGAGAGGAGCCAAGCCTCTGCAGCAGGTCAGTGCAGGAACCACAAAAATGCAGGGCTTGGGATGGTTGACCCTCTCACCCTACCCCCAAGGGACAGCTGTGATCAGAGGTATCATTTTCAGAACCCTCAAGGACCACCAGTTTCCACCAGCAGGCCACCCCTGACTTCATACAGAAGGATTTCAGCAAGGAGGCTGCCTCCTCAGTGGTCTCATCTCCCTGGCTGCAGAAGGGAAGCTGCATGCATCCTGCAGACCTATGTATTCCAACTGGGTCCCTGATCAGTGGCTCCCTTTTGCAGCCAGGGATGTGAAAGATCAGTGCTCTCCTCCCTCTGGCTGCATCAAGAACCCGCCGGCCTATGGACCCAGACACAGCACCTTGCCATGTTCCCTGCTACAGCCAGGGGGAGGGGAGCATTGATTTCCCATCCCCTTGGTTGCAGCAAGGTACCTGCACCAGTCATGTAGCCCCACAGCAGTGAACTTTTTCTGGGTCCTTGGGGAGCAATTCCCATCAGCAGTCAGCAGAAGGAGAGCCACGGGTCACTTTGAAAATCCCCCCATGAGGCACTTTGGCCCCCAGACATAGTTCGGAAGCCATAGCCATATACGATTGCTTTTGAATACCATCACAGACAAAACAAGTTTGTCCATGCTTAAGTGTACACTCCAAAAGCAGGAACTCTTCCTTTTTATTTGTTTATATGCATACCTATGAGGGCCTATAAGTTAGTAGTAGAAGTACTTTTGCAGGGAAAGATGATAGGAAATGAAGATCATCCAGGAAAGGGAATAACTTGAACCAAACAGTTTCAATAGAGGTAGCTCAAATGTTTCTTGGTTTTTTGAAAAGGGAGGAGGAGGAGGAGAGATTGCAAAAATATGCTTTTTCTGTGGTTGAATTTTTTTTCATCTCTAGAAAAAAATATTTATACACATTTTTAAACAAAGAAAGAAAAAAAGAAAAATTTCATTTCCACAGATGGTGAGGAACTATTTAGTGTGCTACTGGGGGAGACAACTAGAAACAATGGCATGAGATTAAGGAAAGGGAAAATGCAGACTGAATGTTAGAAAAATACCTTCCTGGTAGTAAGAAACTATGCGAGACTATAAAATAATCTCCAAGAGAAGTAGCAGAAGCTTGGCAACTTTTAAATCAGAGTGGAAAGAACACGTCCAAACCTAAGAGGCATGGTTCCGTTTTAACAAGGAGAGGGACTGGGTCAGAACCCAATAGGTTCTTTTCAATAGGCCGCTTTTCAATAAAAACAGCAAGAGTCCTGCAGCCGGGGGCATCGCTGGTGCTGGGCTTACAGAGCTTGAACCCCAAACGTTGGCGCCAGAATCCCAGGTCTGCCGCAGTGGCAGCTGCAGCGGCGGTACACTTCAAGAGTGTGAGCCCTGAATGTCCACGCCTGAGCCCCAGATCTTTTTCTGGGCCAGGGGCACTCCTGCCTGTGGCACCTTAAAGACTAACAGATTTCTTTGGGCATAAGCTCTTGTGGGCTCCAACTCACTTTGTCAGATGCATGAAGTGGAAACTACAGTTGAGAGACATATATACACGTCAGGATGGAAGAGGGCAAGTATTAGCGAAGTCAATTCAGAGGGCAGATGGGGCCAGTGGTGTTCTGTTCTTTTCTTTGTCAGGTCTGTCCTGTAGTAGGTGGCTCCTGGGTACCTGCCTGGCTCTGTCAATCTGTTTTGCCATTCCCCAGGTGTGCGCTGTAGTTTTTGGAATGCTTGATAGAGATCTTTTAGGTGTTGTCTCTGAGGGACCAGAGCAGATCTGGTTGCATCATAAAGCAAAGAATCATGTAATGTGCCCCAGGTGGAAGCTGGAAGTAGGTAGGTATGCACTGGAGTTGGTTGGTTTTCGATATATGGAAACAACAGAACACCCACTGGCCATCACCTACAGCCCCCAGCTAAAATCTCTCCAACACATTATCAGATATTTTCAACCTATCCTACAAGATGATCCCACACTCTCTCAGGCTTTGGGAAGCAGGCCTATCATTGCTTACAGACAGCCCCCTATCCTGAAGCAAATACTCACCAGCAACTGAACACCATACATCAAGAACGCTAATCCTGGAACCTATTAACAAACCCCATTGCCTACTCTGCCCCCACATCAATTGCAGTGATACCACCACAGATCCCAACCACATCAGCCACACCATCAGTGGCTCACTCACCTACATATCCACTAATGTGATACATGCCATCATGTGCCAGCAATACCCCTCTGCCTTGTATATTGGCCAAACTTGACTGTCCTTGTGCAAAAGAATAAATGGACACAAGTCGAACATAAAAAATAGCAACATCCGTAAACCAGTAGGAGAACACTTCAATCTCCCTGGACACTCAGTAGCAGATTTGCAAGTTGTCATACTTCAACAAAAAAATCTTCAAAAACAGACTTCAGCGTGAAACTTCAGCAGAGCTGGAGCTGATTTGCAAGCTTGACACAATCAGAGTGGGTCTGAATAGGGTCTTGGAATGGCTAGCCTTTTACAAAAAGTAACTGGGCTGTTCACACATTCTCTCTCTTTAATCAAGTGCTAAGAATGGGCCCCATCTGCCCTCTGAATGGACTTTGCTAACACTTTCCATTCTCCAGCCTGGAATGTGTACACATACCTCTCAACTGTAGTTTCTGCTTCATGCATCCAACAACGTGGGTTGGACCCCACGAAAGCTTACGCCCAACGAAATCTGAAGGGTCAGAGCAGTCTTTAAAGTGCCTCAGGACTCTTCTTTTTGCTGTTCACAGACTAACATACCCCCCTCAGGATATTTTCACCTCTTTTCAATGATGCTCTTATGAAAATAAAATTGAAACGTTGAGAAACAGAACAGTAAATATTAGTCTAAAATAAGATAAAATGAATAGTGCAGACATCCTAGAATTGTTTATATAATATGAAGGAATTTTAAAAGTAGCCCAGTATCAAAAACGTACTTAGAATTAGAGCTATGAGTAAGAAGCACTTGTGAGTGGATAATGTTTACATCTCCTTCAAACAGTGTTGAATTCTGGCCAGTACAATACTCACACATGAAAATTCTCTTTTTAAAGTTCAAAAAAAGGGCAGTACTATTGATTCAAGGACAAAAAGAAGTAGGAGGAGAGACTGTAAAACCTGAATTTATAGCCTATAAAGAGAGAGTGTGAAGGTATTTAATTTAGATACATAAAATCTTATATAGTATAGTTAATGCCAAATGTTCTTTTTTCTTTGAGGAGACAGATAAGAGGACAAGGGGCATAACTGCAAAGTAAAGACAAACAAATTTGAAACAGATGCCATGTGTCCCATTTTTCTTCACAAAGAATCATAAGTGTACGTAGAATGGCTTATCAAGCAAAGATGTTGAAGCTTAAACACTGGGGGGATCATTCAAAAAACAATTATGGCAAATGGCATCCTAGGGGGATTAAAGTATTAGAAGAAAATGAACCTTAATAGGCTAAAGAGACTTCACTTACTTATTACCTTATAAACCTTGAAACAAATGCAGTAGCAGAAAGATAAGCTATAGGTATCCAAACTTACAAATTTTTTTTATATATATATATAAATTGTGATCTTCACTTTTGCTGCACAATGGAATCACAAATGTACATGTGGACATATTTAGGGACATTTTAGCTATTCAGTATCTGCCTCAGGCAACATTAACAAAAAGTAATCTCTAAAATTTGGTACTCTGGTTACTAGCAGAGAGCTACTCTAGAGTCAAACATCTGGGGAGTAAAAGAAAAATAAAATGAGTACTCAGTAATCCATGTCTGCACTCTGGATGGAATTCTGGATGAAAGCCATGTGCGGCTGGAGTGCTCAGGTTTCACGTGATTGCCCCACACAGGAATTTGGAGCATTAAAACTTAGTCCCCCACTCAATTGCTTTGGGTCAGGTCATGCACACTGAACTGGAGTATCATCTGCCATCCCTCTAAGCACTCATTCAGGGTTCCCATCCAATGGGTCTGCTACGTAGAAAACCAGTGACTTTTCTCCTTCCCTGTCACAATGATACTAACTATTCAAAACCCCTTGTGCAGTGGGCTGAAACCCATCAAGGCAGCCATTGTGCCCTCCACCCCATACAATGCTCCTCTAGCTTTCCACCAAAAAGGGCAGTGCACTCCTTCCACAAAATAGGAGATGTTGTGCTACTTACACAGAAGTTCAGTACCTTCTTCTAAAACAGCTGCTTTTAACCAGGACCACATATATTCTGTGACACAGTAGCCTTCAATTCTGTGGCAAATACTCCTGGTGTGCAGCAGCACACTGGTGCTTACATGAATAATACCACAGATTGTATTTTTAATTCAGCAGAAACTGTCCCTGTTTGATTATTTGTCATGCATTTCAAGCCACTGTGCATTTTAGTTTATTTTGGCCTTTCTGTAATGAAGATCAACGTTCAGCAGAAATCAAGGGACCTGCAAAGTGAGAACCAAAGAATTATCCCCCCTACCGTCCTTTCTGGGTACCAGGAGAAAATGTAAATCACTTTTTTCCACTCCCAACTGCTGTAAGAAAGGAGAGGGAACAAAGAGGAATAGGTAATGCTCATGGTCCATTCACCATTGTAGCCTGTCTCTGACAGTAGCGAGCACCAGATATCTTTAGAAAAAGGTGCAAGAATCCTTATAATGGCCATACATAATAACTTGCCATTGGGGGAGATTCTCCCGACCTCCATGCTGATAGTGATTGGGTGTCCCTCTCCTTCCTCCTGGATGCTGAGACACAGCAGTGGCAATGGACACAGATTACAATGTAATGGAGGAATGTTTTTTCTCTGGAGGAATGGAATGTTATTCAAACCACAAGTTAAAATAATTTTATAGGGTTCAAGTTTATTTTTTTAAAATGGTCTGATTCGTACTAGTCCATAAACTTATACTTCCTGTGAAATGCAGTTAAAAATTAGCAAATACAACATTTAAGGAGTGTCAGAGTTTAATGGTCTGGACATAGAATTTTGATTTAATACAGCAATTATGGCTGCAACATTTTGGAGGAAGGAGTTGGTAAGAACATGTCTCCACATAGATCTCCTTTTCTCTTTGTAACTTCATCAAGCTTCCAGCAGCATTGCAACTCTTTTTTCTCTGCCATAGGCACTACACAGCAGCATTTCGACTACCATTTACATCATGTACACATTTATAGTACAACAAATTTATCTATGACATTTTCTACATAATTCAATCAGTACAAGTCCCATATATACTCATACCATGACTGTTAGAAAGGAAAGTGTTCCCTTAACATTATTGCCGTTAAGCATATTTATACAATGCGGATGAAATTAGAAGTCAAGAAGATAAATTCCTTTTGATAGTTTACAAAATACAGTATTTGAAATCAAATAATACAGCCCAGATTCAAACCTCTTCCCTCATGCTGGGGAATATCTGGTTTAAGGAGACAGTGGGATTTGTGGAACAAGGAGATCCCCATCCTGAGTCACCGTACCCAAATCTGACCTTATGGCCTAATAATGTTTTAGCATCATTTAAAAATATCAGAGAGTCTGTCTTTATTTTTATTCTCTTTTCTTTCCTTTCTCCATTCCTAGAGCCAGGGTCCAGGGCTGGGTAAATCAGAAAAGATCCACTGACATGAATGGGGCTGTGCTGATTTATCCCAGCTGAGGACCTGGTTCCTCCTATCCAGTCTTTCCTTCCCCTCTCTATATTTTTGTGCATCTTTTCTTCCTCATTTTTAGGGCTGTGACTGGAAAATATTTAAAGCACTTAATTTATCTTGTTTCAGCCATGGGTTCCCAGCCTTCTCAAGGTCAGAACCCTTTCTCCAAGTTCTCTCTATTATGAAGGGCAGGGAGGTCATGACCCTCATCCCCCAATGCTTTATTACACCTTGCCCCCGCAATCCTCTGTTTGAGAACCAAAGTCTCAGATCTTTTTTTCCTTAATTTTTTGGCACCAGCAATTGCATAGAAATTCTGCAAGAGACTACAAGTCCCTGCCAACTTAACCAAGATTCCAATTCTTGGAAGCTGATAGCACTGTATTCTACTCAGAAAAATGTTTGTCAGTGCTTTAGTTTATGACAGAAATCCCCAAACTATGAGGAAGGCCCCTCTGAATGGGGAGGACACAGAGGAATGTTTGGGGGGTGTAGGAGAGCTGAGCTGAGGACAACCCCATAAGGGGCAAGAAGGGAGCAATACCCAGCCCTGCTCTGCTCCCAGCTGTAGCCCCAGCCCTGTCTCCAGCCTCGGTCTCCAACTACAGTTCCACTTCCAGCCCCCAGACCCAGCCCCTCACCCAGCTGTGGCTCTTGCCTCAACCATGGCTCCACTCCTAGCTCAGCCATTGATCCAGCCCTGGCCCCCAGCCTCAACACACCCCTGGACCCACCTCTCAGCCACAGCTCTGGCCTTACGTAGGTCACACTCCAAATGGTGACTCCACTTGACAGTCTGGCACTCATTGTAGCCCTGTTCCTGAACGTGCAGTCAGTTCAGAGAAAAAATTCAGAGACCACTCATTTATGATACATATAGGCTGAATATTTTATGATAAACTAAGGTTATTGTAGGTCTGGTTTACATGTACCACAATTCTTTGTGTTACTGCCAAAAATTAAACAGTCGCTATTAATTTATAAACTTGTCTTTCTACAACTCAGAATGGGCCTAAAATACCAACAGCCATTCCTCATAGTTTTCCTTCTATTAAAACACAATTTATTAAAATCACAGTTAAACGAGCATTTTTCATATGCTTGCATCATTAATCATTTTAAAACTTAATGGGTTTGTGTTACTCCAGTATGACAGGCAAAACAGAGCCTCGCCATCTTGTTTTAATTTAGCAATTTAATCTAGCAATTTACATTATAGGGTTATCCTTTGGGACTCTTCAGATTTGGGTATGTCAGCGATCTCTTTTACAAAACCCCATTTTCATTTCTCAAATTGCATTCTGCAGTGGCTTGAGACTCTGCACTGAAGATCTCAGACAGCAACTTGTTTCTTGAACTGCGTACGTGTCTTTGTGTCTGCTTGCCAGTTTGTAGTTTACAAGCAGGCAAAATAAAACTTAGAACATGCTTCTGGCCTTACACCATCACAAGGCCCTCATTTTGTATTGGTATTTGCTAACTGATATTCCTGCACCTAAATATGGTCCTGCTGAAATTACCAGTATTCTGTACAAGTGAATCCAGTACAGGATCTAGCCCTACATATGAAGTAACATCACTGGAAAATGCCACCATCTGTTACTGTGAAGGGAAGTTCCAAAGGGGTAGCTGTGTTAGTCTAGTCCAGCAAAAACAACAAGGAGTCTGGCTGCACTTTCAGAGACTAACAAATGTATTTATCACGAGGTTTCCTGGGGATGACTTTCCAATTAAACAGCTGAAAGTGAGATTCTCTCCCACAGAAGCTCATGCAATAAATAAATCTGTTAATCTCTAAAAGTGCCACAGGACTCCTCACTTGCTGTGAAGGAAGAATCCAACCCATAGAAATCAGCAGTTTAATACAGTAGTTCTTTATTAATTAATTAATTAATTATATTATATTATATTATATTATATTGAGCTTAATTTTCAATGCTTACATTTATCTTTTCTAAAATTTGCTGCTGTTCATCCCCAAATCACCTCCTTATTTATTCATTGGAACAGAAAAATTTATTCAATTCCTGTCCCCCAAAACCACTTTTCAGTCATGCTGTCACTGCTGTGATGTTCTTGGCCACCAGACATACAAAGTACATGAAAGATTAGCGTGGAAAATACTCTGTATAGTACACTTGAAGCATAACTTAAGCGGCAGTAAGCATTGTTAGCTGCAGACTTACTTGGCCTATTTATAGATGCAACTATTACTTTATGTTGTTATACTTCATCTGTAGCATACTGACTACTTTTCATGTAAATGACTTTCAAGGGCTCTATTCGTCTGGCATACACAAAGCTGCATATAGTGAGCTGAAGTTGCAGAAAAAGCTAAATGATATTATTCTGCAACATCTGAAAAATAAATGGATTTATTTATCGCATGAGCTTTCGTTGGAGAAAATCCCACTTCATCAGATGCTTTGAAGATGGAGGAACTTACAAAATGGGATGAAAATAAATACAAGGGAGAGTAAAACATGGTATCAGGTCATATAGTAATAGAAAATCAGAGCAGTTATTAAGATTCAAACACTGGGAAACAGCACATAGAGGAGGGTGAAGTCAAATCACCTGTCACCTACCCATCCACTAAAGTGGTTTATGTTATCATGTGCCAGAAATACACCCACACCTTATACATTGGACAAACAGGACAAGCCCTGCACAAAAGAATAAATAGGCACAAAACTGACGTCAGAAATCACAACAGAAAAAGCCAGTTGCTGAGCACTTCCATCTGTCTAATCACTCTATGGATGATTTATTAATGATTGTGCTCAAGAAAGTCAATGGGACATCAAGGCTACAAAGAGAAACAGCTGAATTAAAACTGATGCACAGATTACATTGTGTGAAAACAAGATTAAATCGTGACTATGGTTTCTTTTCCCCTTACAGCAGGCACATTGACTTCACCCTCCTCTCTGCGCTGTTTCCCAGTGTTTGAATCTTAATAACTGCTCTGATTTTCTATTACTATATGACCTGATACCATGTTTTACACTCCCTTGCATTTATTTTCATCCGATTTTGTAAGTTCCCTCATCTTCGAAGTGTCTGATGAAGTGGGATTTTCTCCTGCAAAAGCTCATTTGATAAAGCAATCTGTTAGTCTTTAAGTGCCACAGGACTCCTTGCTTCTTTTGCTGAACTAGACTAACACAGCTGCCCCTTTGGAATTTGAAGAATCTTGTAGAATTAGACCCTAAATCCATAAAACCCAGCTCCTGCTGCTGCACACAATGGAGAGCAACACATTTAACAGGAAAGAAATGTGCAAAAAAATAAAGTGAATAAATTCGTCCATATGCCAAAATGAATAGCAATGTCTTCCAAATGTCTAACTGCCAAGAACAATAAAATTACCTTCAACTCATGTTAAAAATAAATAAATACAGTATCAAAATCAATTACCAGTTACAGATCAGATGAGAACACATCATTCACTGTCGCCCTCCCCCTTCTCCTCCCCCCCCGATTCCCCTGCCATTTCTTACTCTGTGTAAAGCCCAACAGCATATTTAGCTTATAAAAGAATTCTCTTTTCTTTTTAAAACAAACTTAAATGAACAAAGCAAAAAAAATTCTGAATTCAGCACAAATATGTTTCATTCCAGGAACTAAAGTTGCTTTTCTTTTCCTCATGTGTGTTGTGTATCAAGACAGGGAGAACTAAAAGAGTTAAAACTTCTGTACACCTGTATGTGGATACGCAATAACCCCATTAATTTTTATTGGAATTACTTTTACATGAAAGACAAACAGTTGACAGCACAAAATACCAAAGTTAGAAATTTCTATTAAATATCTACCCAAGTCTTTGACTCAGTATCTGACACCATTACTAGCAAGATTCAAAGTAGCACTGGACATGTATGTTGATAACAAGCATACCCAGAGTTATATTAATGCAAACAAAAAATTGAAAGGGATACGAAATCTGGTGTGGCAGAATCCACCTGGCTGTCCTCTCTATGACCAGCTGAGCTCTCCCCCTTTCTCCAGCTGTGGCATTAGGGCTTGTCAAATTGAGAAAGTCTCACTTCTTCGCTGGGGCTCCTCCTAACACCCATCTCTCTTTCTGTTGGCGGTGGCTGAACCAACGGCTAATACCGCATCGGTTGATACCTTCACCTCAGCCCCACCTCAAGTCAGCTGGATTCAGCTTTCCCATGAGCAATGTTCCCTCTAATTATTCGTAGGCTGTGTGCACAAAAAATACTGTGCTCAAAAAAATTTCTTTGTGAGCACTAATATTAGCACTATTGAATTTTTTTGTGCACGCTTTATTTTGTTGTGTGTGCAGGTTTCATGAACTGTGTGCGCATGCACATGCGCACAGCTTAGAGGGAACAGTGCCCATGAGTCTCTGAAGGGGCACCTGTCTGCGCAGCTAGAGTCAGATAACCACTTGCTGCCTTCTAAGCACCGCAACCAATCCACTCCCACAATAGCTATTCATATTCTATCAGAAGCTCCAGGGGCTCATGCCCTTCCCTTGCCCCTGCCAATCACAATCTCTTGGGGGGGGGAGCGGGGGGGAGGGGAGAGGGCAGAGGAGAAGTGAACCTCTGCACCGCATCCCAAAGGGTAGGTATTGTGAGGTGATATCAGTGAACACAGCCTGCTTCACACCTACACCCTGCATCTGTAGGGCTATGTCTACACTTAGAGCAGTGGTTCCCAACCTGTGGTCCAGGGACCCCCAGGGGTCCACAGACATGTTGCAGGGGGTCCACAGAGCCTCTCACTACCAGGGCTGGAATCCAGCTACAGCCCTGATGCTCACCGCCAGGACTGTCTTTCCCCTCCCATGGCTGGATCCTGGCAGAGGCATGGGGCCAGAGCAGCTCCCTGGCAGAGACATGGGCAGGGGGCCATAGCTGCCACAGCTTGGCTCCCCAGCAGCATGGGCCATTGTGGCAGCAGTGCTGCTCGCTGGCTGTCCCTGTGGCACCATCAGATTGGTGTGGTTCAGAGTCTGCGCGGGCAGCCTAGATTGCATAATCAGCAGGGGGGGCCACAGAGGTTTTTTTTTTGGTTAAGAAGGGGTCCCCAGCCTGAAAAAGGTTGGAAACCACTGACTTAAAGTGTTAATTTGAATTGACTGAATTTGAACTAATCAATTCAAACTAATAATTATTAGTTTGAATTCACTCAATTTGAATGAACATGGCCACACTAGAAACCCCAATTCATACTGGCATGTCCATGGACTGGACTTGCTAATTCAAATTGGAAGAGGGGCACCATGGGAGGTGTGAGAGCATGGCCCCCAAGACGGGCCATGCCACCACCCAATCCCCTGCCAGACTCCAGCCCTCTGAGCCCAGCACAGGGAAAAGCATGCCCTGCCCAGCTCTAGCCACAATGTGGCTAGAGCTGAGCAGGGGATGCTTTTCCCCATGCCAGGCTCAGAAGGCTGGAGCCTAGAAGGGGATGTTTTCCCCTGGCCAGGCGGGGGGAAAGGATTCCCCCCGCCTGGTTGCAGCTGCGCTCCCCCAGTGTGGGGACGGGATCCCCGTACTGGGCTGCAGCCACGCTCCTGGGGCTGGGGACAGGAATGTCCGCAGGTGGCTCCAGCCCCGCTTGCCAACTGGGGAAGGGATCCTCATGGGGCTTGAGCTGTGCTCCCCGGACTGGGGAAGGAAACTCCATGCACAGCTTCATCCCCACTGGCTGCGTACAAGGACAGGACCCCCCGCACTTGGCTCCAGGTCTGCCTGCTGCGAGCACTGATGGCACACCCATGCGTGGCTGGGGTCCTTGTGGCAGCAGGTAGGGACTGGACCCTGGTGCGTAGCTCCAGCTTCACCTGCCACATGTGGGGAAGGGACCCCTATGCTGGGCTGGAATCCTGCTGCCTGTATGCAAGGATGGGATCCCTGCGCACGGCTAGAGCCCTGCTAGCTGCGTACAGGGGTCCTGTCCCTGAGCACAGCCAGTGGGGCTCCAGTGACCACAGCGGGGGAGCACGGCTGCAGCCAAGCGGGGGTCCCGATTGCCTGTGCGGCCAGTGAGGATTTAGCTGCAGGTGGGGGTTCCTTCCCCAGCCCTGGGAGCGTGGGTCCAGACCAGCAGAGAGCCCTTCCCCAGCTGGCAAGCAGGGCTGGAGCCACCTACGGGGGTTCCTGTCCCCAGCCAAGGGACAGAAGCCCATTGGCCCCAGCCTGATCTGGTTGTGGGGTGGTGGAGGCACCTTTGGGGCTACTGACCATGCACCCTGGGAGGAAGGTCAACCTATTTCAATTCGAACTCACAGTGAGTTCGAACTGACAAGGCCATCCTGGGTCAATTCAAATTACTGGGTTCAAACTGAGCAGGACTTTGAAGTCAAACAAGGTTTGAACACTTCAAAAGTCAGCTTTCATCAATTTGAACTAACGAGTTCCTCAGTTTGAATTAAGGAAAGTGAGTGTGGCCATGCACTTAATTAAATTCAAACTGAATGTCATCAATTCGAATTCGATTCTAAATGTAGACATACCCTAGAGGACTGAGCCAGATGTGTAATTTCTGCTGGGAATCTCTGTTCCCTGCCACCAGAGACACTGGTTCACAATCATAGAATATTAGTGCTGGAATGGACCTCATGAAGTTATCTACTCCAACCCCCTCGTAAAAATCAGGCCTACTCCCACTAAATCATCCCAGCCAGGTTTTATCCAACCGGGTCCTCAAAGTTTCCAAAGATGGAGATTCCACCACTTCCCCAGGCAATCCATTCCAGTGTTTCTTGACCCTCCTAGTGAGAAAGTTTTTCCTAACATCTAACCTAGGCCTCCCCAGCTGCAGCTTGAATTCACTGCTCCTTGTTCTGTCCTCTGTCACCACTGAGAATAGCCTGGCTCTCTCCCCTTTGGAGCAGCCCTTCAAGTAGTTGAAGGCAGTTATCAAATCCCCCCTCAGCCTTCTCTTCTGCAGACTAAATAAGCTAAATTCCTTGAGTCTGTGCTTGTACGTCATGTGCCCCAGCCCCCTAATCATCTTCATTGCCCTCTGATGGACTCCTCCTAATTTGTCCACATCCCTTCTGTACTGGGGAGCCTGAAACTGGACACAGTATTCCAGATGCAGCCTCACCAGTGCCGAATAGAATCGCATCCCTTGGTCTTCTGGCAACAATGGCACACTGTTGACTCATATCCAGCTTCCCATCCACCATAGCCCCCAGGTCCTTTTCTACAGAGCTACTACTAAGTCAGTCAGTCCCCAGCTGGTAGCAGTACATGGGATTTTTCCATTTTAAGTGAAGGACTTTGCACTTGTCCCTGTTGAACCTCATGAGATTTTGTCTGGCTCTATGCTCTAATTTGTCTAGATCTCCCTGGGTCCTATCCCCACCCTCCAGGTTATCTACCATTCCCTCAAGCTTGGTGTCATCTGCCAACTTACTGAGCGTGCAGTCTATCTCATCATCCAGATCATTAATGAAGATGTAGAACAAAACTGGCCACAGAACCAATCCCCGGGGCATTCTGCTCATTATTGGTTGCCAACTAGACACTGAGCCATTGATCATTACCCACTGAACCCAATGATCTCACCAGCTTTCTATCCACCTTTCAGTCCATTCATTCAAACCATACTTCCTTAACTTGCTGACAAGCATAGTGTGGGAAACTGTGTCAAAAGCTTTGCTAAAAGCATCCATTCTTGATCCCAAAGAATGAGCCCAGCCACTGGCAGAGAACTACTATACTATGTCTACACTACAAAAGTTAGTTTGAATTAACAAAGTTGAACTAATAAATTTGACCTTAATTCGAACCAGAGGCCACACTACACCTAAATATTAGGAGGAGCCCCAGCCCCCACTGGCCCCTGGGGCCCTGATCCATTCCCTTCCCCCCTGAACCCTTCCCAAGCCCCCGGCAGTCCTGAGCCCTACCCTAATCACCCCCAGTGCCTCCCCCAGGCCTTCCCTAACTCCCAGTCCCATCGCCGGCCCCTGCTGCCCAGGGCCAACCCCCTCCCCCATGCCCTTTCCCCACTGGGCTGGCGTGCCTGCCCCCAACCCCCCCCCCTTACCTGGTGCTAGAGGAGAGCAGGGCTGCAGCAGAGGCTGAGGCCCCCAGCATAACCCTGCTCCGAGCATGCTCAGAGCAGGGGTCAGGCCAGGGTGGGAATTTTAAAAGCTCCCAGCCCAGCCTGGTGAAGCTCCCTCCCAGCCATGGCCCAGCAGCATTCCCTGCGCAGGGGCACGATGGTGCACCCTCCATGCAGATTAGTGTTGGGCTACTCCAGGGGCTGCCCCTGAGTGTCAGGGCAGCTGAGGCCCCCTGAGTGCCCCTCCCCTCCAGTGACACCACTGATTTGAAATAAACTTGAGCTTAGTAAATCAAATTAACAAAGTGTACTAACTGGACTTAAATGTTAAGTCTAACTAGTGCACTTTGCTAATTCAGACTAACTGTCTTAGTTCAAATTTATTTAGTTTGAATTAAGGCTTAGTTCTGGTCTACACTGCCCTCAGTTAGAACTAAGAATCAAAGTAAGTGCTTGGTTCAAATTAAGCTTTCATTAGTTCGAATTAAGGAATTCCTTCATTCAAACTGGTGAAAGTCTATGGTGGATGCAGCCTAAATTAATTCGAATTAAGGCTCCTTAATTCAAAATAACTTGCCAGTATAAACATACCCACTATGACTTCAGGTGGGAAACCCCCCTCCCAAAAAAAAGAAGTGTATTCATCCAATTGAAGAGCAAGCAGGGCAACATGTGACAAGACTACCCTGGTGCACCAAAACAGAACTTTCCACACTAAGTCCAAATGAATGAGAGAGCTAGAGCAAGACATACACCCCCCCCAAACCAATGTTAGATCAAAACAAAATTGATACGGAATATCTCTGTTTTGATTTTGAATTAATCCAAAAATCAGCCTTTGAAATTTGTGAAACTGACATCCATTAGTGCCTCACTCCAGTTACTCGTATCACCCAAGTTAGTAGATTTTATAATTTTGTATTAATTCTGGTAATGTTAACTCCATCCTGAGATATGCATCATCAATTCTACTATTATATATGAAAATAAAGACATTAGCAGTGATTTCCCTGGCTGCTAACTGTTTAGCACTTAATACTCTGAGTTGTTATAAATGGGGATTGGACTAGTTGACCTCATGAGTTTCCTTCTATCCCTAAGATTCTATGATTCTATGTTACTGCCTCAGGGAAAATAAAACTCAGTGTTCTCAGGTTCTAAGGTCTTCCATAAAAATGGCCAAAACATAATTTAAAAACACCTACATCCCAGCTAACATTAGCAAACAAAATGACAGAAGCAACAGTGGGCTTTAAGAAGAGTTAATCCCTCCTCAGTGTTATCACAAGGCCAGGTCTTGGAAGCAAAAAAGGAGTCTTCTGCAAGTGACATCAGAGTTAATAAAAAGCATTAGCTTATGAAGTTCAGGGAAGATAGTCATCTTCTCACATACAACCTTTCCAGTGGCGAGGCAAATCACCTGATTAACAAGGACTCTTTGCTGGTGGCTCCAACTTCTTTCCTTATTTTTTGAGGAAAAAAATGAAGCTAAAGAAAAAGCAGGAACTAATAAGAACTACTGGATACTGAAGACAAAATATATTTGCAATTGTGATGAATACACCCCTGTGTTCACATGCTACATACTATTATAATAATAATTCTCCAAGGTATGCCTTGTAAGGTATCATTTGAAAAATTCATTATTTGCTGCTCAGTACTATTCTAATAAAACATGTGGCAACAATCTATTTGGAGTTATAAGATTCCCCTGTATGATGTTAACATGTGTTCCAACCCCCCCAGTCTTGCTCAGGCAGAAGTCAGCAGAGAGGTCCGTCATAGAATCATAGGGTTGGAAGGGACCTCATGAGGTCATCTGGTCCAACCCCCTGCCAAAGAAAGCAAGACCACTCCCACTAAATTATCCCAGTCAGAGTTTTGTCCAGCCGGGCCTTAAACATCTCTAAAGTTGGAGATTCCACCACCTCCCTAGGTAGCCCATTCCAATGCTTTACCACTCGCCTAGAAAGGAAGTTTTTCCTAATATCCAGCCTTGCCCTCCCCAGCTGCAACTTGAAACCATTGCTCCTTGTTCTGTCCTCTGTTACTACTGAGAACAGCCAAGCTCCATCCTCCTTGGAGCATCTCTTCAAGTAGTTGAAGGTTGCTATCAAATCTGCTCTCAGTCTTCTCTTCTGCAGGCTAAATAAGCCTAGTTCCTTCAGTTTTTCTTCATAGGTCTTATGCTCCAGCCCCTTGATCACTTTTGTTGCCCTCCGCTGGACTCTTTCTAATTTGTCCATGTCCTTTTTGTAGTAGGGAGTTTAAAACTGGACACAGTATTCCAGATGCGACCTCACCAGTGCAGAGTAGAGGGGAACGATCACATCCCTCGATCTGCTGTCAACAGTTCTTCTGATGCAGCCCAGTATGCCATTGGCCTTTCTGGCAGCAAGAGCACACTGCTGACTCATATTCAGCTTCCCATCCACCATGACCCCCCAGGTCTTTTTCTACAGTGCTGCTACTTAGCTGATCACTCCTCAGCCTGTAGCAGTGCATGGGGGTTTATCCATCCCAAGTGCAGGACTTTGCACTTGTCCTTGTTGAACCTCATGAGATTTCTATTGGCCCACTGCTCCAATTTGTCTAGGTCTCCCTGAATCCTGTCCCTGCCCTCCAGCATGTCTACTGTTCCCCCCAGCTTGGTGTCATCCGCAAACTTACTGAGTGTGCAATCTATCCCATCATCCAGATCATTAATGAAAATGTTGAACAGAACTAGCCCCAGGACCGAACCCTGGGGCACACCACTCTTTCCTGGTTGCCAACTAGACATGGAGCCACTGATTCCTACATGCTGAAACCGTTGATCTAACCAGTTCTCTATTCAGCTTACAGTCCACACATCCAACCCATACTTCCTTAACTTGCCAACAAAAATGCTGTGGGAAACCATATCAAAAGCCTCACTAAAGTTGAGGTATATCACATCAACAGCTTTTCCCACATCCACAAATCCAGTCATCTCATTATAGAAGGCGATGAGGTTGGTCAGGCATGATTTACCCTTGGTGAGTCCATACTGACTGCTCCTAATCACTCTATTTTTCTCCAAGTGTTTCAGGATGGATTCTTTGAGAACCTGTAATTCCCCAGATCCAACTTTTTCCCTTTCTTGAAGATAGGCACTATATTTGCTTTTTTCCAGTCCTCTGGCACCTCCCCTGTTCACCATGAGTTTTCAAAGATGATGGCGAGCAGTATTGCTATCTGTCCTAAACAAAGGAATGAGTGCTTGCCTTCATTTGAATGTAAGCAATAAACAGAGTAATCAAATAGGAAGGGAAAACAAATAAAGCTGAAACCAGTAAAAAAAACAAGCAGGGAACATCCTTCCGCATAAACTCTTTTGTCTCCTGGTTCTCAGATGGGAAAGTTTTTCATGGGGTGGACTGAAACTATAAAAAGGAGGGACAAACACCCCAAGACACATTTCTCTCTCCCCCTGCCCTTTGCATTCTCAGCATCTGAGGTTAAAAAGGAAACAGCTGTTGGACTTGGAAAGGGAGAGGTTCTTACCTGAAGAGTTGGGTCAGTACTCCTGCTGAAAGCACATAGTGAGAAATTTTGCTTGAATCTAATATAGTTTGTTAAATTAGCCACTAAAAAGTGTTTTCTCATTAGTTTTCTTGTAACTGTTTCTGATTTTTATATCTCATTACTTGTACTCATCTCTCTTCTCGTAGTTAAGAAGCTTATTTTACTGTTTTATCTAATCCAGCGTGTTCAAGTTGATGTGTCTGGGTTACTCCATTTAGGGTAATAAACTGGTATGTTTTGTTGTTAAACAAACAACAGAAATACATTTGGATTGTCTAAGAGAAGGCTGGGCAGTACAACATATACACTTCTAGGGGAAATCTAGGACTAGGAGTACAATGGGCTCATTCTGCAGTGTAGTAAAAACCCAGTGAGAACCAGGTTGTGATTTGAAGTTTCACAAACACCTGAGGATAGCCTGAACACTGGTGACTAGTTATGAGCCATCCAGGTTAGAGACTAAAATGGTAAGGAATCCCAAGTTACAGGGCAGGGTTGATAGCACCTCCCCACTGGTCGGAACTGTACCTTTCTGTGTCACATATCACCCAAAATTTCTTTGCATGTTGCTGTCATAGTACCTGCCAGTACCCATCTCTGTTTCATTTAAGACAGAGGTTTCCTTCAAATCATCATCATTGTGCAATTACATAGGTTTATAACTCAGCTGGACTGAACTGCTCATACCAGTTTTTAGGTCCAGGTGCAAAGCAGTTTTTCTCACTGTATTATTGTACATAGTGTCTGGTTTTGAGAGCACAAAACAGATTAGATGTGTAACTGCAGGGCAGGGACCAGTCTCATGTTTGAAAATGCCTGCCACACTGAGGCTGAGGTAGGAAATAAATAAGAAAATCAATCCTAAAATAAATGAGTAGGGTACACATAAGGAGGCCTAAAAGATAAAGTTTGCAGCATGTGTGTATTCAATCCCAAAGACTATGTCCTTTAAGATATTGGGGTGGGGTGGGGTGGGGGAATTGATGAGCCCAGCAATAGTGCAGTAACTATTCCATTATAGTTAGTCCCATGGGGACACTATATCTGAATGAAAGGAACTTTATCCCACCACCCCAATTTATGCATCTACATAAAAGCAGCCAGAATCTAACCTTTGGGTGTAATTTTTTTTTAAAATGTCTTTGGTGCTTAGGAAGCAAAGTCTGAAAGTCAATGAGTATTAAGCCCCTAAGACATGCCTCCACTAGTAAGTTTTGCTGTTTTAACTATACCAGTATAGTTAAAGCCACAACCCCACCTCTGTTGTGGATGTGGTTTTATACTGTAGTGGTATAGTTAATTATACTTTGAGTAGCAAAATAAGCAGTAGTAGCATAAGTAACTTTGTACAGGTATAATTCTGCCTATACTTGGTATAAATATATTGCATTAAAAAAAAAAGTCACATTCTAAACCAACAGAACTTTTCTACAATGGACCATGCCTAAATCTCTTCAAAAATGGGTCTTCGACTCCTAACTCATTGAAGCACTTTTCATTGTCTTAACCCTCCTTAACTTTTAAAATGTTTTCCAAAGTCACTTACACATTGTTTTATCCCTGTTCTCTACAGCATTCTGAAATATGAAACTAGTGTGATCTGACATTGCCAAATACAGCATTACATGGCCATATTACTTCTCTGTTCCAAACCTGAGTATTAAACAGGACAGGAGTTTAATGACAACTAATTGCACATTGATGCCATGCAGCAGAACTCTGATACTACCCAATATGCTGTAAACCCTATATGCATTTTAATACACTTGCTACCATATGGACAGGGAGACCAGAAATGACTTTTCCTTTATAGAAAGAGGTCCTATAGAATTTAATAGAAAATTACACTCCTATCATACAATTCTATAAGACAGCTGAACAGCCTGTAGAAAAGATATAGACATTAATAGAGAATAATGTGAGTATTTTAAATGGTATCTATAGATCTCTATTAAATTACTTCAAAACCCTATTGGATTCTATTCCTATTAAATTCTACAGGATTTTAGTATTAGGGCTCTCCCAGGGAATTAAGCCCTTTCTTCTCCTTCATTGTTCTACAGGTATTCTATCTGGGTAATGGGAAAGCAGGATGCAAGGTACACACAAACTAAACTTCAGTCATTTCCTCTCTCTTATTTCCTTTCCTGATCTCTGTTCTCTTTAGAAACTTACCATCTTTTTGTTCTAAGCTCATACAGTGGGGTCCTGGTTCATGACTGAGGCTCCTAAATGGTCATCACAATACAAATACATTTTATTATTTGTGGCTGCTATCTGCTTCATGGCATATTTGACATATGTATGTTGGGTTACTTAGTCTGATACAGCAACTTTGCGTACAGACTGCATTTTATCTACCCTCTTGTACTTTGTTTTAGGTAACCTCATAACCTTGGTAAAATCCCATGTTTTCTGCTCTACAGAGAAGACAGAATTGAGTGCCACTAACTTTCACTATGCTCCAGTGCAAACTACAGTATCTCATTCATCTCCCTCCATCATTCCATCAACTCATTTGCCTTCTCTATATTTCATCAATGAGTGAATCTGGGGGAAGCTAGCAAGATAGATGTAAACTTCTAGTCTGTAAGAACATCCTGTCAACCCACCAACTCTATGGCAATGTTACTAGAATTGCTCCACCAGTTCCCATTGCAAGATTTCGGCATTCTCTTAGTCTAAGAGATGCCCTGTAGCATCCCTTTTATAATTTAGTTATATAATATACTTTTATAATAAGTGGCCTTGCCCTGAACAGATTCAGGTACCAAAGTTGTCCATCCCAAGGGGCAACGAGACTTGTCTATTACAAATCCCTAGCAAAGATTTTGTTCTCTTGTCCAAATTTCTCTGCTGGTGTTTATTGCCTTTATCTTCAGATGTTTGACCAAGAGCAGGGGAGCACACATTAGGTATTTAGACCCATCAAATTTTATTAAAGATAATGTTTAAAAGAACAAGCAATTTACCGAGTTTAGACAAGATTTGCTGGACACCCAGGTATAACATACAGATTATTCATGGGAGAAGAGTTCAGTTAGAAGTTAGTAACCACAAGGAACAGGTAAGCTCCAATATCCTGGATAAGGGGTCTGTAGTTCAGTGCCTTAAAGAATTAGCTTTCAGTAATTTGGGAACATCACAGATTACAGAAGTTAGTTAAGATGAGGTTAATGGTGAATAGATATGTCAACAGCAGTGAGTTGTCCCTTACTGAGTCAGTGGTATGGTGTCTATAGTTCTTTACTTAGTAAGTTCCTGTCATTGGATAGGAAGGTCTTGAAACTTCTTGACAGTGATGCATGATGGAGTTCCAGTTTACTCCTCTTGGTACTGTCTTTGCCCAGTGATGTATTTGATGTAAATATCTCTTGACCACATGATGGTGTCAGATACCATGAGGCATCACATCAGTCAGGCATAGCGAGCGACTCCACAGGCCCATGCAGGGCCTGCAAATTATCTTTAGGGGGAAATCTGCATCATTATTAGAGAGCATGCGCTCTGAGTTGTTTTAGCTTTGGCCCCTGACAGGGCCAGCCATAAAGGATTTTGTCAAGTTTTGCCTTCTAGTTCAGCATGAGACATCATTCACAAGTGTTTCAGCAAAGATTTTAGAGGGAAGGAATACCCAGTATTACACTCTCTCTCTGCTAAGTTCTGTCTGCAATAAACCCTCTTATGCCTGAGAAGAAAAAATTGGGCTAACAAGTGTGTATTCAAAAATGTGTATACACCCATTACAGTTGCATATATACAAAGCTGGTAAGTGTGCATCTAGTTAACACAATCTGGGCATAATAATACCAATTCTCATACAAACTCTGGCTCCATTTTACAAATGCACATTTTGCATCTATGTGTGAGAACTTGGTCCTTTCTGTGCATCTCGTTTCTAGTTGCACCTTAACATGGAGCTTTGAAATTTGTATTAATGTAAAGAACTTACTGTTATATTCTATGCACTTACTTACTTAGCCCAAGAGAGACATGCATGTTTGTATCTTTTTGTTCATGAAGCACTTCCTGTACAAGTTGCTGAGTCATTAAAATGTTATGGGCCTCAATCATAATTTAACAGCTTTGATTTGTTTACAGCTTGTTGTCCCAGAGATGATTAGCAATTTCATTGAAGGTTAATGAATGATTCTGCTGCAAGGTCTTGGAATGAACAGCAGCTGTAATTAATAAGTCTCCTGTAGCTGTAGCCAATGACAGCAGTTCCAAGCATGTCTATTAAGCACGTGCAAGAAGATGCCACACATATGTTGGTCCTATTCAGTATCCACAAAGTTTCACCGAGTTTTATATGCTGATCAAGAAAAAAAGAAACCAAAAACAAAAAAAACCTAAAGCCAATTCATCACCACCAAGCTTCTGTAAATGCTTTTTTTCTGAATGAAATAATTCTGTGGACTAAATCCTGAGTCTCCAGCCTCTGCAACCTGGGGTAAATCACTTCAAAGTAGCAGCAACAGAACAAACTAAAAAGAATAATGCAGTGTTTCTAGGCAGCTATGTTTTAATTCTGACTGAAAGGTTAGAGTGGGGTATTCCAAATGGTTTTTCACCAGCGGGTGATTGGAAGACCCCAAGGCTGCTATGCCCAGATCTAGACTAACCACCCCTGGACCCTGGCCAAGGCAAAAAACTTTCTCCTGTCCTGGTGTGCAGGGAAGGCCATGGAGGCTGAAATGGAGTTGGAGAGAGAATTCACCCTGAACCCCACAGCTGCAGCTCCTGTCTCATGGGCCTGGCTCCCCACTTCAGGCACTGTGATAGCCTATGAAGTCACAATGCCACTTATATTTGGCTCTGCCACCCTTCCATCCTGTTATTTATCATCTCCTTCCTCCTCAGGGGAAGTGGCTTGGCCCTGAACACCCATGGCCTCCCCTCTGCGCTGGGCCAGGATAATGGTTGCTGTAAAGCACAGCAGGCTTTGCATATACGTAATGGTGGGTCACAAAGCCTGACAAAAATGCAGTTTGTGGATTGTCTTAGAAAAAGTGTCTGGGAACCACTGGGTTAGAGAGCTACTCTAGGCTCACTCAACATACCTAAAAGCCCTCCTTCCTGGATCTTTTGCACAATAGCTGCTCTATATTCAGTATTGATGAACATAGCTAAAAACCTAAAATTATCTGAGGTTGCATTTGGAATCCATTTGCTCATCCAAGCCATTATTAACGTTACCATTATATTGCAGTTCCGCTTGCTATTCTCAACCGAGTCAAAGCCCTATTGTACTCAGCACTAAAGAAATGCATCTCTTGAGCTTGTAAATTTGGCTGGAAATCTTATGGGAAGATGTTCTTGCAGCTCGTCCTTCCAGTTGGGCTGCAAATAACCCCAAAAGAGCAGATACATGGGAAAATGAAATAAAAGAGAAGTCAGTCAAACTCTTCTAAGTAACAAAAATCAGCCTGTGTTTTGAAAAAAAGGTTTTTGTTTCACATTGGGAAACATTTTGAGAGGCAGCATCTGGAAGATCAGCCACCCTGTTATTTCATTAATACATCTCAAAGCACTATGGCATATATCTTCATTATGATCCTTTGTATTGCACCATTAATCTTAGAATTCTTAATATCTGTATTATGTCAACAGGAATTTCAGGTGTGCTCAGTATACCAGAGCTACACCTTGATGTGTATGTTTGGCACAGATCCTGTACCATAGGCTACCTCTTGTGACAAGATCCTGAAGCACCCAGGCTGATTGATTCACATTCCTTCTAATTGGGGCCCACAAGTGGCAGGAAAAGAGGCTGAGCAAATCCTGCATGGGACAGGTTAACAAAGAGCAACTCTGTAAAAGCTGCCAAAAACGAAGTGCTAGGGAGGATGTGGTGAGGTGAGGTGAGGTGAGGTCAACTAAATAATAGCCAGCAGAGGGAGAGCTGCAGCAGAAGGTGAGCATCCCTTGACCCTGACTAGAGCAGTGAGACCCCTAGGGTGCTTAGGCTAGATTGTATATTAGTAGATGGAGGTGGGATAAGTTTGTAAATAAAGAGCACTAGGGCGAGCACAAAGCTGATGTGTAGTTTGTGGACACAGAGGACCTAATCAGCAATGGGGCCTGCACAGACCCACCACATCTCTAAAAAAATTTTTTTGAAGTGCACTTTCAAATTGAAAAATAGGAATTCAAAAATGCTTTTGGAACTGTTAAATGATAGTTATCTTTTGGCACTCTTAGGCACTCACAATGAATATATAATTTTAAAAAGTTTCCCTTCTACTCCCCAACATTCCTAGATTAAACCCTGTTTGCCAAGTTTCAGCTCAGAGTGATTTTTATATGACCAAAGTTGCGTGCTCCTGAAAATAACTGACAACTCAAAAAAATACTTTTTGCACAAATGGAAATAAGCCTCTTAATGACACTAACTATTTTGTGATAGAAAAGTAAATTACTGTAACTAAATACACTACAACAGTTGCATAAAAGTAGTCAACAAGCCTAGTTTTCTTAATGAGAGTGAGAATAATTACGACACTGAGCATCCTAAAGAAATCTTGGATCCTACCATTCTGAAACAGGAATGTTCAGATAATACTTAGCTTCTCTCTCAATTAAAAATGAGAGTCCTGTAGAACTTCAAAGACTAACAAATTTATTTGGGCACAAGCTTTCATGGGCTCCATCTGCATTTTGGGGGGCTGGATTGCATCTGATAAAGTGGGTTACAGACCACAAAAGCTTATGCCTGAAGAAATGTGTTAGTTTTTAAGGTTGTTTTTGCTGTATACAGATTAACACAGCTACCCCTCTGGAAGTTCTCTTTCAATTGCTTTCCTTTTGGTGGGTCAGAAGGTTGAATATTTACTTATTTTCTTTATTGATTTGCTAGCTTTTCTTCAGTGCTCCTTCCCATAGCATCCAACTTCTAAAATAAATGAGAATGGGGAGGATCTCTTTCCATTCATGAAAACATTTATATGGTGCTTTCCACCCAGAAGAATGCCTCAGCATACAAGGCTTATCAGCATCACATCTATTACAATGAAGCTACATCAATAGAGAGAAACCCCTCCCTTATGTAAATTAATTATTCTGAAAAAGAAACAAACTGCTTACCCTACAGGAACAAATAACCCAAATACCAAATATATTGATGACTACAAACGATCCTCTTAATTATTAAATGGAGAAGAAGAAAAGAACATGCATTGTGATGACATTATCTGAGGAAGCACATCTTCTTACACTAACCAGTGCGGGGGTCTGCAACCCACAGCTTCCAAGCTACATGCAGCTCTTTGGTTGCATGCTTGCAGCTCTGTGGCATCTCACTTCTGGCAGGCACAGTCCCAGATGGCCTGCCTGAGCCACCTTGGAGAAGCACAGCTGGGGCTGCAGCCTAGCCCTTTAAGCCACTCCACCCTGCAGCATGTAGAAGGCTGGGAGAAGAGGAAAACTTAAATCTCAACTATTGTGGCCCAGGCAAACTATGGGAGGCATCTTTGGAGCTGGGATCTTGTTCTAGAGCTTGGGACAAACCGTGTATATTATGTCGGACAGGGCAGGGGAAAGGGGAGCTAGGTGAACTGTGGGGAGGCAGGAAAATGGGAAAAGGGGCTGGCAGCAACAGTGAAAAGTGGCCAGAGTGGGTGGGCTGGCAGTGGCAGGGGGCCAGCATCCCCTGCAACAAGAAGTGGCTGGGGTCCAGCAGCTGTGAGCAAGAGTTGGGGGAGGAGGGGGGAAAACAAGGAGGCCCATTTCAGGGAGTGGGGGCAAGGTGAACCTAATCCTTTCCAACAGTAGGGACCCAGAGCCAGGGGGAAGGGTGCAAGCCAGAGCATGGGGGGGGGGGGGGAAGCAAGACAGGCCCAGTCTAGCCTGGCCCGGCAGTGGCAGGCAGGGTGAGGTGGGTCTGATCTGGCCCAGCCTCAAGGAGCTGAAGCTGGGGGCGGAGGGGGATACGAGGTGAGGCGGCCAGATTTGGCCCAGGGGAGCAGAACTGGAACCAGGAGGGTGAGACAGGCCCAGTCTGCCCTGCCCAGCCCAGCGGTGGGGAGCAGGGTGAGGCAGGCCTGATCCATCCCAGCAGCACAGAGTCAGAGACAGCTGGAGCAGGGTGAGGCAGGCTCATCTGCCTGGCCCAGCAGCAGGAAGCCAGAGCTGGGGGGAGCATGCGAGGTGGGCCCCATCGGCATGGTGGCAGGGAGCCAGAAGTCGGTCCACTGGCAATGGGGAGCCAGAGCGGGATGTAAGGAGAGGCAGCCTAATCTGGCCTGGTGGCAGGAAGCCAGAGCCAGGGGCAGAAGGGAGTGGTAAGGCAAAGGGGGCCTGATCTGGTCTGGCACTGGGGAGCCAAAGGAGGGCCCAAGGCAGTCTGGCCCAGCAGCAGGGAATGAAGTAAGGTGAGCCCGATCCTGTCCAGCCTGGCAGCAGGGAGCTGGAGCTGTGGGGTGGGGCGAGGGGGTGGCAGGCTCCAGCAGCCAGGTGAGTGTGGCTGGTGGGGGGGAGGAGAGGGTGGACCAGGAGTCTAAACCCATTGCAGCTCTCACAATAATTGCCTACTGAAGAAATTTTTAAAAAAATGACATCTTTTGGGTTGCTGAGCCCTGAATGAAGGCTAAATAGAATAGAATAGAATCACAGAGTTGGAAGGGACCTCATGAGATCATCAAGTCCAACCCCCTGGGGCTTGAACGCAGGACCTTCTGCATATTAAGCAGAGGTGCTAGCCACTACACTCTTTGTGCAATGCTCCTGAAGCCCTTACTTGGTTTTTCATCAGACTGATTCCCACTGATTAAAACCAATGCAAGACCCTCCCACTTTGAACTAAGAATAAAATAAAATAGGCCATATATTGAACTGTTGTAGATAGCTCAATTGAAGGCAGTGGAGCTGTGTTTATGTCAACTGATACCAGATGAGGCTCTTACCCAATGTATCCTCAAATCCTATCACTTTAAAAATGCCACAGGACTCCTTGCTTCCATATGGAGAGAAGGCGGCAGTGCTAGCTAAAGCTGCAGGGGCAGGACATCCATCTTTTAATATCCAGGGCTCTAGTCCCACAGTACCTCAGCCAGCTACAGTCAAGGTCTTCTCTGCTACACTCTAGTCCCATTATAAGCTATTGCAACTTGGCCACAAAGCTGTGATTCTAAGACAGCGCGCAGGACAGGTTCATGCAGCACTGGTCACATACCATTTTTATGTGGCTCTTCCAAAGTATTGCAAGAGAACACAGAACTATAACTATGGCGGGGCCAAGGGGACAAAGCCCCATTTGGCCCGGAGCAGCTCAATGGAGCAGCTCTATTAAAGGGGTGGTTTTGTGGCGCCAGCTCTAAGTGCCACTAATGGAAAGGGGCACTTTCTGATTGGAACGCACCTCGGGCAGCAAAACACCGTGTTACAGCCCTGAGAGAACATGCCAAAGCAATGAATAAGGTATGAATTTCTACATGGACAGATATTGGTCATTAGGGCTCCTCTCCTCTCTAGTGATGGCTACACAAAGGCAAGGAACATTTTCCACACTTGTTTAGGGGAAGGGAACAGGAGCAAGTCAGGGTGATGGAACAGAGACCAGCAGTATAATGGAACCTGAACAACCATTTTTTAAGTGAATGCTTTTGCAGGGAGGAAATAAAACACCATCAGCTTTAGAAGGAGGCCACAAAGGCTCTGTACAGATTTGAAAATGCATGATATTTGATTCCATATGCTGCACTGCAAAGCAAAAAGAAATCTCTATGGCTATGTCTACACTAGAAGGCTCAGTTAAGTCAACTTAAAGTTAACTTTAAGCTAACTTTGAGAGTCCCCATTTGTTTAAGTCAACTTTATAAATAATAATTTTTTTTAATTAGGGTGCTCTCCATTACATGGCATTATTGTCCCTTGTCACTTATTGTATATTCCCTTACCCTTCAATCTTCTTTATAAACATTTATTTTAATTCAAAATCCCATCACCTCCTTTTAATTCAAAATTTCCTTCTATTTTAGAAAGCACAGAAAAATACCAGCCTGCAGGCCATCCAAGAATAGATTTGTGAATGATTGTTTTAGGGAAAATAAGACAGGAACCTGACACCGACTAACAGCCACAACATGGTTAAGAAAGAGTGCTTCCCTTCTCATGTCCTTACTTCTAATTTTCCCACATTATTTTCCAGTCACCTTCCCTTCAGATTTCCTTCTCTGTCTCAGAGAATATCCCTCATGAATCAAAACATCATGCAGTTCAAGCCTGGCATATTTCAAGTACTACCTATAAAAACAAAACAAGGAGTCCCGTGGCACTTAAAAACTGACAAATTTACTTATTGGATGAGCTTTCATGGCAGAAAATTCCACTTTGGGATTTTCTCCCACAAAAAATCATGCAATAAATACTTTGTAGTCTTTAAGTACCACAGGACTCCTTGTTTTGTTTGACTGAACTAGGCTAAACATGGCTGCCCCTTTGGAACTTGTCTACCTTAAAATAAGTGTTCCATAATTTGTGTTAACTAACTTTGATTACAGCAGCAATATTCCATTAAGTCACGTATATTATTAATCTCCTGTTTTGACACCAGTATTTCTCCAATTGGGGGTCATAACTGAAAAGGGGTCACAAGACTATTTGTAGAGGTTCATGAGAACAGCAGCTGCTGGCTGGGAGCCCAGCTCTGAAGGCAGTGCTGCCACCACTAGGAGCACAGAAGTAAGGGTGGCACAATATGGGCGGGTTGTCACTTTTGGAAAATTGGGGGTGTGGTCAGTACAGCTTGAAATATTTTCAAAGGGGTCCCAGCAAAAAAATGTTTAAAAACACCTGGTCTAAATAGAGGACTTTTAAGAAGAGATGCATGGAATTTTTGTAATGAAAGCTGGCAAAGCTTATTTGGGTCCCAATCCATTTTAACTTCATGGATGCTAAGTAGCACCAATTCAGTCTTCACATGACTTGGCTTTGCTATAGGGTTCCAGTTCAGATCAGATTCACCATAATGTTTTCAAACTGTATGTCAGTCTTGGCCAAGATTGAAGTGAATATGAATCAAAGTTTCAGTGACCAAGGCAGACTTTTTAAAATTTGATGGTTTCAGGTGAATTTCTTTTTGAGGCTGGGGATTTATTCAGATCCCAAACTCATTGTGCAGCTCAGGAGAAAAAGTCTGAATTAAAGCCAATAACCTGTATGTTTTACATTTCTGCAGCAAATATTCTCTCTCCACAAACAGCCATAGCTGCAGCTTCTCAGTAACATCTTGAGCCCTGCAGTTTGTAAACATTTGTGCCTAAAACCCCTAGATTTCTCACTCCTCCTGCAAACTGTTAATTTTTCTTGAGGTTGCATGGAACACTAATAGTTATAGCAATACTAATGATCCAGCTATAATCCCTATCAATAACTTCAAGAACTCTTAGAAAATACAGTGTGCAAAGCTGTAAATCATGTTAATTCTAGCTAGCTGCCTCCAATAAATCCTAAACAATTAAATTTAGTGCTATGAGAATAGACTAGACAGAGTAAATTGTGTTTACTAACCATGTCTTTTCAAGCTGTTGTTAACAAGCTACAGCTGTGATTGTTGGAAGAAAAATCTCTCTTTTTAAAGTCAAGCTATTTGATGCACAACAAAAACTAAAACCATGTGCAAATGGACAGACTCAGACTCTAAGGTCAGAAGGCACTAATATGATCATCTAGTCCAGTGGTTTTCACACTTTTTTCTTGGGATCCAGTTGAAAAGTGATTTATGCCCATAACCAAGCAATTACATATTTGAGCAACACATTCCAGTCTTTTGGCAGTGGCAGGAGGAGGTAAGTACTGGGTCCTGACCGTAAGTTTGAAAACCACCAATCCAATCTAGTCTGATCTCCTCACAGTGAAGGATACAGAACCTCACTCACTCACTCCCATAATAAACCCCTAACCCAAGACCAGAAGCACTGCTGGCCTGAGAAAAGACCCTGGGCTCGGCGAGCTGTGACTCGGGGCTCGAGCCGTGTAAGCACACTGCTACAGGGGGCAGCCCGGCAGTGGACCCAGGGTTTGAGCACCATGAGCCAGAGACGCCCCTGCCCGAGACTGAGTTATTTAGACTATGATTTGAAGACATTAAGGTACAGAAAATCCACCAGCATATCTAGAGATCTTTTAGAAAGATTTGGAAAGTGTTTGGAAGTTGTCTTACAAAATGTTTTATAATTACCAAATATCAGCTGAGTATGTATCACTCGGATCTGGGTCTTGGTTAGGTTTAGGCTAAGGGTTTTGGTTTAAGAGTAAATCAGCATTAGAGATCAGTTTCCAAAACAGAACAGGAAAATAAGACTTCTGGGTTTGATCAGACCCAGAATCAAAAGCAGAAGTGGGTTTTGATCTAGTCTTTTTCCTCTTGTTCTGGCCCACAAATTCCAGAGTTTCAGATTTGCTGTTCCAATTTTATCTCCTATCTAATAACATGCTTTACTTCTCAAACAGAATGTGATACGATTGGTTTTGTTCACTGACAAAGCAAGTTGCTACACAGTGATGTGCATTAAAAAAAACAAAACAAAACAAAAAAACCCACCACACTATGGGTGCAGTAACAAAGTAGGCCTGCACTGTGTCAAATTCCAGGGGGACTGGGCCCAGGCTTTCAGCATGAATTGTCCTCCAAGGGACTGCTGGAAGGCCATACAAGCAATTTCCAAAGGGATAGCCGTGTTAGTCTAGTCCAGTAAAAAAACAACAAGCA
>ML681964.1:41684567-41735534 GCA_007922195.1 Podocnemis expansa
AAATAAGGTTACAATATGAGCAGGCATTTGCTTCCCTCACCACCTGGACAAAGCACAGAACCTACTACGTAGTGTGTACTCTCCTGGTCCTTGTGCCTGTTAAAGAAAGTTGTGATACACCCCTTCTTTCCCTCCCTTGCAACCTGCTTATTAAGGAATTTGTAGTTATTTCTGTTGCAAAGTTAAGTTTCAAGTGTAATTCCCATGCTCTTCTTCCTCGGTTACTTGGGAGCTGGCAACACTCACGTATGCACAGGCGCCTAAATTGATGACAGGGAGATTCTGAATTTCTCAGTGGTGATGTTGGGATTATGAGAATCCTCTATCCACTCCTCTGCTGCAGTCCTTTTGCTTTATAGGAAATTAAATTTGGCGGTGCCTCCACATGGCTGGATCCTAGACACGCTCAGTGGCGTGCCTTGGGAGCCTCCAGTACTAAATCCATGCAGCTAAGAATAATCTGTGGGATGGGTCTAATCCAAACTTACTAATTATATATACACAATACATTCAAGGTACTAAATTGCATGTAACAAACCTTTATTTAACAAAGAACTTATAACAACAGGATGGAATCGAATATTACTACTAATTTAAATTCACAGGGGCAAGTAAATAAATCAGTGGACAGACACAGAACACAGTTTAAAGGAAACTTACCTAACAGGCGCTTTCATAGATCTTTTTCCCCCCAAGTGCACACTTCCCAGAGTTCAGAGTCCCAATCCCTTGCTTGCATGGGCATACTTGGAGGGTTAATGAAGGAGACAAGGCAGCATGCTGCTGGTCCAGTGTATCTGCTTAGAATAATACTGAAGAGCCGGAATGAGCCCAACCAATGGTCTGCAGTCCTGGCCCTGGTTCAAAGGGACTGCCACACTGCCTTCCCTCAGGCCCAGTCAGTCTCTCAGCAGACTCTCTTGCTTTACAAGCCCTGCTCCAAATTGAAGGAGGAGAGACAGACATTCACACCCTCACTGCAGATCCAGCCCAGCCAGCTCTAGGCTTGGACCCTGCTTTGGGCTGAGTAATGTCACCAACCTCTGAAGATCCCTGCTTGAGTGAGCCTCCTGCAGTCTCAGGAACCCCAGGAGCAGCCTTGGGCACCCCAGGAGCAGTCACCAGCAGCTTCCAGATTCAGCCATGCCCTCTCTCTCTCTCTTCCAGTGGAGACCCCCTTTTGTCCCCCTGTGCTTCCTGGAGGGGCCAGAAGGGTCCCTCTCCCTTTTCCAAGGGATCATGGGAGTTGTAGTGTCTCAGTGGAAGAGCTTACAGCACATAGGAACTGCTTAAGTGTTAACCTCCTACTTGAATTTAAAGGCCCTTAAAGTACAGGGTGCCTACACAAGGTAAAGCACCTGCAGTCTGTAAGTTAAAGCTATAAATAAGAGGGACAGGTGTAATTAGATTCCTCCCATATTAATGAATATTCATCTTATTAATATTACCAAAGAGTTTTTAGTGGCATTATAAATTGAGTATGTATTTGCATTTTATTTTGGATAAAAATATGTGAAGTACTTAACTCAGGGCAGACTTTACTGGTCACAAGGTGAAGGGGAATTATTAGTCTATATACTGTAATCAAGTAAATCACTCCTTAACACTCTACCAGCTCTGTCTTTCCTCATTCAACTCTGCAACAGACACAAATCACTCCAAGTTTTCCTTTAAATTCTATCCTACATCTCTCAGGAAAAAAAATGCATATAACCGATATCAAATGTAGACATTGTTTTATACTTTCATCCAGAAAGATCAGAACAAAAATTCCAAGATGGATTCTGTCTCTGAGGTCTTATACAAAGCACATGCTCAGGGGTGGATTTTGGAGTTTGCCCCAGTGAAGTCAGATCCAAATATCCAGCCCTTCACCCCTGTAGGGCACGGTCTGACCTCACCAGCAGCAGTGGCTCTGACCAGACTGTGCCCCTTCTGCTGCCACCAGCTCCAGGTCTCCACCTGGCGCCAGCTCCAGTTCCCTGCCCTGGGCTGGATCCCACCCCTGACAGTGGCTGCTTTCTGCCTCCCCACTGAACCGAGCTCTGGCCAGGACTCAGGGCTGCTGCCACTGCAGCCCTGGGTCCATGCTGGGGCCCACTCCTGCCTCAGCAGGGAGGCAGAGATCAGCCAATACAGGAGGAGGCAATCCCCCCGCCTCTGATAAACTCCAACCAAGTACTAGCCTCAAAAAAAAACCAAAAAAAAAAACGCAAGGAGTCTTGTGGCACTTAAAGACTAAACAGATTTATTTATCGCATGAGCTTTCATGGGAGAAAGTCCCACTTCAGATGCTTTGAAGATGGGGAAACTTACAGAATCGGATGAAAATAAATGCAAGGGAGTGCAAGACATGGGATCAGGTCATACAGTAACAGCAAATCAGAGCACTTAAGATTCAAACATTGGGAAACAGCACATGGAGGAGGGTGAAGTCAAATTACCTGTTGTAATGGGAAAAGAAGCCAAAGTCACAATTTAATTATGCTTTCACACAATCTAATCTGCATGTCAATTCTAATTGAGCTGTTTCTCTTTGTAGTCTTGATGTCCCATTGACTTTTTGAGCAGTCGTTAACTTTGTCCATAGAGTGATTAGAAGACAGAAGTGCTCAGTAACTGGTTGTTGCGTGTTGTGATTTCTAATGTCAGTTTTGTGCCCATTTATTCTTTTGTGCAGGGATTGTCCTGTTTGTCCAACGTATAAGGTGTGGGCATATTTCTGGCACATGATGGCACTCATGTGATAAATAAATTTGTTAGTCTTTAAGTGCCACAGGACTCCTTGCTTTTTTCTTCTGAAAGACTAAAACGACTGCCCCTTTGGAACTTGGCAACCTCAGTAAGTCACTTTATTCTGCATGTCACAGACTGACACTGCTGTTCTCAAACTTTTAAAACCATATCCTTCCATAGATAAATCCTTCAATCGTTGAAAAGCATAGCTCAGCAATATATGCTTCACTAGGCTCAGCAGTTTGTGGCATAGTAGAAATATGCGGTCTCGATGTTTTTCAAGGCATTTAGGATCATCTCTGGAGCATTCAACACTCTCACATTTAATCCAGTTTCATCAATCATAGAATGCAAGACATTCCTCACCCTCTTTTCTGATCTTAACACACATCCTTTCTGAATATTTGGACAAGGATTTGATGTCAGTGATAGTGCAACTAACCGTCACGGTTGGAAACCACAAGCTGACCACTGCAGGTGGTGACTGCCAGTGATTTGAATGGTTTCACAGCTCTGCTTCTGGCACCATCTTTCCTGCACGTGCTTTCAGCATGTCACCATGGCTGATTGCCCTCTAGAGGATGAGTGTGTTTTCTTTTACACTTCTATTTGGATTTTGGCCTAGATTTTAAGAACAGGCTATAAAGTTAGGCTCCTAAATGTGTGTCAACAGCTACACAGGTGGTGAGCATTTCAAAAGTGCTGAGCACCCAGCAGCTCCCATTGACCCCAACATCTCTGAAAATCAGGCCACACCCTATGCTCCTATCAACTCTCATCCCTATGTAAAGATCAGCTCCCACCTCTGAATAGCTTATCATACAAACCTCCATTCCCACTTCTCAAATTTTCAAACACAAACCTTTATACTTTCTTCCACACTGTCCCTTGCACTCAAAAGAAGCTCTCTGTGAGTCTTATTTTCCTCCTTAAAAACTCTGCTCTGCCATGAAGCCCACAAAAACCATGAAAAAGGCTAGATTCCTAGTGTCCTGAGATTGCTCTCTATCATGCTGACCAATACTGTTTCCTTGTACTTCCCCATCAGTCTGTCTGCACCCATCTGTTTTCTCATCTTGTACTTCAATTGAAAGTTTTGGGGGCAGTGGTTGTCTGATTACTCTGTTTATATAGCACTAGCACAATGGGCTCATGGCACACAACTCAGGCTCCCACATGCTGCAATAATGCAAATTACAAAGAATAATCAAATAAAGGTACTTAACTTTAGCATATTTTTGAAAATCTTGATTCAGTCTGTCTGGTGCTAGCTCTGTAACAAAGGGATTCCACCGACAGTGGGGGGATGGAGGATTCTTGGTAAGCCTGCTGTATGGGGTGACTGGACACTTTAAATTGCCAAATAAACATAAAAAGGTTATAGCTAGAACAAGCATCTGACTCTTTGTATCTAAATTCTGGAATTAAGCACTTTCCTATACATTTAGGTAGTTTGTATATAAATGCTGAAGTGAAAGTCTCACTAAGACCCTCAGATATTACTTGGGCATTTTATATCTAAATCCTAGACTAAGAGTCTCATAAGAAATCTGCCTTTTTGTGGTTGTCCATTCTTTCTATTTTCTATAGCTGATTTTTGTCATGTTAGTGTTAATTAAGCCTTCATATTCCAACTGAAATCAGAGAATTTAGTATGTAATATGTATTGCAATAGACTCAAGTGAAATTCCTCTTTCCACTTGAAGTCAGGATTCATCACTGGAAGCTAATACACAAATACAGGCTTGGATTTAAACCTCACCAGTGGCTTAATGAAATAAGTGTGTGCAACCATTCCTGTTTTTTCAGGCCCACTTGTTATTTGAGGGGTAATTGCTTTGGAGGCAGTTTCTGGAATTTGTTTTTAATCAAGGAAATGACTAGTCCTGTAAAAGCTATACATTTACCTTAACATCTCATGCCCCCGTAACTTTATCTGAGCTGTATCTAGATTAATGATATCATTTGAAATAGCTTTAAATTATGCTGGACTTCAGGTCCAGCTACATTATAATAAAACAAGAAATGTGTTGACTGCCTATTATAAACCTGTAGCTCAGCCATTTATTTGCCTATTTTTCTTTTCATCTGCAGAATTCAGGTAGTTCATCAAAGCCTTTAATTTTTCAGTCAAAACTTTTTTCCAATATTCTTACACTTGTTCCTTATTTTCTCATGTGTGTTGAAAGGTTCTCTCTACCACATTGACATTGAATTATGTTGTCTAATACTGGAGTTGCTTTTAATTTTTTTAGTTCTTTTTTATATTCTACATATGTCATCTATTTTGCTTAAACTGTTCCACCAGTTTCCTCTTTTAGCTGCTCTGCTGCTGTATGGTAGAATAAAAAAAGTCAACAGCCAACTTTCTAAGTGGTTGGAACTGCCTCTTGCCATTTCCCTGAAGCAGCAAGATTCAAAGAATTAGGTTAATCAACTAGCTGCCTCCTAGAAGTGGGGAGCTAGCCAAGACAAAAATTAGTGACTCATTATACAGCACCTTCCATCCAATGATTTCAAAGCACATTTAAAAAATTAGTTAATCACACTTGAGAGCAATCATGTGAAGTAATTATCACCTCTTATCGGACATGGAAACTGAGGCACAGACATGTTAAGGGGAGGCTTTTCAAAAGCAACTATCAGAATGAAAAGCACACCACATTGAATCTCAGTAGAACTTACTTGCCTTAGGTGGCTTCAAAAATCCCAGCTTAACTGACTTGCCAAAGCTGAGATAAGTAGTATGTGGCAAAGCCAAATGATAGAACTTAGCTGTTCTATGTGGTGTCCTGCAGCCAAGAAGGGATGTAAAAGACAGAGGCTGCACCATTAGATACCATCTCCAGGTACTCTGAGCCTGCACTGGGCAGGGGGAGGTTAGGGTAATATTGAGAACTGGGAGCTTGATAGACTTTTGGAAAGGGCAAAAGGCTTCCTATAATGATGAAAGGAATTCCTGTTGAAACAATTACCCAAATTTCAAGTGGTTTATTATGTTACTACCAATGTTAGGCACCTACAGCCCCAAATTGATATCTTTATTATTTAACATCTAATACAGACTAACTATATATCATCCTGTTAATCCATTACATATTATTCTAACTCAAATTACATGAAACTGTGGTTTGAGCCATACTGTAGCTTTTACTAGCGTACATGAGGCATGATCACACTGGTTAGGCTTCTGGTGGACAGAGACCACACTATCATACTGCCCATTACTGCTTTATTGTTTACTTCTCCTCTCCCTTCTGTCTTTCAGATTTTTTTTTTTTTAAACAAAAACACCCCACATCACTCAGATTGTAAGCACTTCAGTATAAGGGCCATCTTTTTATAATGCTCATACAATGCCTTGCACAATGGGGTCATGGCCTATAACGAGGGTTCCCACACACTATGAGAAATAAAATATTACTCAAATTGCAACAGCTAGAATGGGATGATGCATGTTATCCCAAACGGGTGACCACACCATCCAATGGCGCCACACAGCGTGTTTATGTCAACTGCTTTAGAAAGAAGCATTTGTAAAAAAAAAAAAAAAAGTGTGCACTCAAAAAGTTGTATCATGCTATTTCTTCTTCTCTTTCCATGTTAAGGTCAGTTCCTATGTATAGGCATGTGAATGGTAGAACAATCAGGACTAAAAGATTCAACCTTTTTTCTATGACTCAAGTTATTAGTTTAAGGTCTTCCTGCTTATTATTAGTATTGCAGTAGCACGCACAGTAGAAAACCATTGTGCTAAGTACTCTCCAGACATATAATGAAGAACTTGCAGTCTAGAGAACATGTAGTCTAACCCTTTTTTTGGCTGACATCTGGAAAATGCATGTGTTCCAAGGATTAAGTTAGGAAGAATAACCTGGCACTTCCTGATAAACATCAGTTTAATGCATATTCATATCAGCTAACATTACAGAATGAGGATATGACTATTTTCATGAGTGTAATGTTTTAGTAGTTAGCTTTCTGATTGATTTGTTTGATTTTTAGTTCAGCATGTCATTGTGAAAAGTATACTTTGTGGCACACGAATTGTGTCAAAAACCGGATGAGCACTGAAGATAATTATAAAATATGCTTGCAGATTTACATACTGTATCAGCAGATGATCACTTAGCAAATAATGCAATTCACTTTCAGACACCTCAAATAAAGCTAAGTTTTGCTGAATTTTCACCTACCAGTGCACCATTCTGATATTCTGCTTATCAGAGCACTCTTCTATTGTGCTGACTCAGATCATAAATTGCAATTAATTTGTGTGGACTTCATTACAAGCGATCTGATAGTAGGCAGCAATTAAATGATTCAACCAACAATATCTAGGTTTAAGTAAGGGAACATAAGTATCAGAAGTGACAGAATGATAGGTTTTTTCTATTGCAGTTCCACATAGATTTTTATAAACAGGGCCAACTCTGATTAAATAAAGTTCAAAAACTACATTATGGTGGCACAGTCCATGGAGCTGGGTTTCTTTTTAGTGTACACTGGATTTACAAACTGGCAGAATGTGAGGTTCTCATGTATCTTGCATGAAAATAGTCATTATCTATTTGAATGAGAACACAGTTGTGGTGTGCTCTAAAAGGGTATACCTGCTCAGATGCCTTACCCCCTATGAGCATATCTGGGATTCATCAGCTAGGCCACTAGAGGGATTGCCCCATTTGATTGGCTGAGGAAGCCAGCACACTTGCTTTTAAGCCCAGCAGCATTAGCAGTTCACTGACAGGGCAAAGCATTTGCACATGTCCACAACATTTTTCCCCCCACCCTTGTTTCAGTCCCATTCCTGCTTTTGATCCAGCCCTTCTCCTGCCTTGTCACACACTATGTAATTTGGCTCTGATTTCTGACTGACAGCTGGCTTGTTCTAGCCACTAGGCATGACCACTCATATCAAGGTCTAGGGCATCTCAAACAGCCCATCATGAGAAAAGGGGCCTGTTTCCTGGCTTAAATGGATCCCTCCTATGGTAATACTTCCCTGCCAGAGATCATGCTCTATAGACCCTCCAGGTACAGAATGAGGTGCTGCAAGGACAGAGTGCATTCTCTGATGCTGAATCCTGCTCTTTATAAATCCAAGATTCTCCTGCCTTACATCTTTAATGGCCATTGTGACAAACAGATTTAGTTACTCATATGCATCAACTATACTAGGAGCTCAAAGAACAATTACAAACCACTATAGAAACATATAAACATCATACTGAACAGGCTCACCAGGCTGCCCCCAAATTTTCTGTAGGGCATAAGGTCTGGCTGTTCATCCACAATCTTAAATTGACTCACCACTCAGCCAAGCAGGCCACCGATATCCAAGACCTTTCAAGACTGAAGCATAGATCAACCCAGTAAATGTTCAAATTACCATTATTCAGGTCCTTGGTGATTCACATCAATTCCTGAAGGTGTATACTGAGAAACCCTTTCCCACCATTCCAGCCAGTTGTCACCAGCTGTAGTACTCCAAGGGCTAGATAAATACATAGGTACCTAGTGTGACAAATCCTTAACTCCTTACATCTTAGGAGACAACACCAGCATTTGGGTGATTAGGAGGGCTATGTCCCAGACAAAAAGTCCTGGTGTTACAAGAGAACCGAACTTCTTATATGAACAACCATTTTGTGTACACAGTTCACCATTAGCTGGAAGCAAGAATACCACATAGTCAAGAATAATTTGGCATTTCTTTGCCTAAGCAGACAAAACGGCTACAGAGATGCAGTGTTACTAATAAGGATAAGTGTAAGATTCTTGAGAATGGAGGGGAATGTGGATAGATACCTTTACCAAAAGTTAGCTATTACTGTAAGTTTCTTGCTGGGAGTTGCTTCATTGATAATGAAAATTAAAGTTATTTTGCTGATGCCATGGATGTTGTTAACCCATTAGACTCTAGCAGATACTAAAAGTTGCATGCTTTGTTCTAAGCAACCTATGAAAAGATTAGTCAGTGTATAATTTGAAGAGGAAACTAACATCCAACCCTGCAACAGCTATGATGAAAGGGGGCCACCAGGAACCTACTGCTGACCTCTCAACACCAACTCAGACTCTGGGTAACTATAAGTAGGGTGCTCTAGACTGGTGGTTTTAATTCCCCCCACCCCACCCCACCCCACCCCACCCAGGACCCAGCTGAAATAACTATCATTTATGCCCATGACCCAAGAATTACACCTTTCAGCACTTTAAATGTGTTTGAAACTTTAAGGATTTTTGGTCACACTTGGGTTTACCAACCATTTCTCAGATAGAGGTGCTCTGTCCCCACTGATTTATTTTCTGATAGCATCTAGGGTGGGGGGAGAAAAGAAAAAGACAAATGAGTTATCATACCTGAGGTTTTCTGAAGCAAAAGCTAACACTGGGAACCAATGAAACACTTCCAAACCCTTGATCTGCCCCAAGCATTGCACAAAGACTAAGAATCCAGGCTCAGAGGTGCCAAGGGCCTACTTGAAAGCATCTGTGTGGAGGGAGGAGGGTGTAGCAGTGGGTGGAATGTCAAGAATTAGGTCCTGCTGCTGCACCTATTCAGGTTTCTGAAAGCCTGATGAGCACAAATGAGCTGCATCAGCTAGACTGCTTGATGAGTCATCTCACCTAATTGACTAAGAAAGCTAGCAAGGTTGTTAAGCAAAGTAGTATAGTAGTTTGCTAACTGGTCAAAGCATTCACCCACAGCTGTGATAACTCCTGCACCCAGGTTTCCCCAATCTTGTGTCAGACCCCCTCCTACCTTGGACCTCAGCTTGCCCCTGCTTTGTTCTATTTCAGGCAACCCAGATCCAGCCAAAAGACACAATGAGAAAATAGGTTGCCCCCTGAGGACTGAGGCACAACTTGCCTAGAATGTTTTTTTGAAGAGGCTGTTTAACATGCCTACAATGGTGATCTAGTGCATATAGTGTATTTAGATTTTCAGAAAGCTTTTGACAAGGTGCATCACCAAAGGCTCTTAAGCAAAATAAGGTGTCATGGGGATGGGATAAGAGGAAAGGTCATCCCCTGAATCACTAACTTAAAAGATAGGAAACCAAGGACAGGAATAAATAGCTTTCAGAATGGAAAGAGAAATAGTGGTGTCCTCCACAGATGTGTACTGGGGGGCTAGTACTGTTCAATATATTCCTAAATGATCTGGAAAAGGGATGAGGTGGCAAAATTTGCAGATGATACAAAAACTACAAGATTGTTAAGTCTAAAGCAGACTGTGAAGAGTCACAAAAGGGTCTCACAAAACCAAGTGACTGAGCAACAAAATGGTAGATGAAACTTACGTTGACAAATTCAAAGCAATACACATTGAGAAATGTAATCCTAATTATACATATACAATGATGCAAGTCTGATTAACTATTACCACTCAAGAAAAATCTTGCAATCATTATGGATTATTCTCTGAAAACATCCACTCAATGTGCATCAGTCGTCATAATGCTAACAAGAATCATAAGGAAAGGTATAGCTAGTAAGACAGAACATACCAGATTTCCTCCTTACAAATCCATGGTGTAGCCTAAGATTTTTTGCCATCTCTTTAGTGTCACAGCAAATCTTGATTGGATAAAGACGCATATGAGTAGGAAAAATAGCGTAAGGCAATTAGTAGAAATTCTGTGTTAAAATAAAGTTAGAAGTAGCATAAAATGAAATAATTAGTGTATCCATAAGTTATTTACAGGTGTTTGAAACAAAGTTAGTATTCAAAATGCACTCAGCAAGTGAAATTTGAGTATCATAGGGGAACAGAACCAATAGTTATATCTCTTTAAGGAAAAGTAGGTGAAGATGGAGGATGATTTTAAACTTTCAAACTCCCTCATTCCCCCTCCCATCAAGTATTCTGAGTTCTCCTCCCACTGTCCAGTTACCCCCAAAACCCTTTGGTCTCCATTGCAGCACTGTGCACATGTTGGGTGAAATCATCCTCTTTGTGATTGGGTGAGGATGAAATCGCATTTTTTGTGAGTGGTCAAGAGGAGACGAAAGTGATGATAGTGTATAAAGGAAGCAAAACAGCAGCAGAACTTCAGAGATCTATCCCACTCCTCATTGGGTTCCACTGGCCTCTGGCTATGTTCCCGCTGCACTAGGAGTCATTCCACCACTCGACCCCAGAGAGAGAGTGACAACGTCTCTGGTGGAACTTTACAAGCTAAGTTGCAGGACTTAGTCTCAGAAGGGTGTTTTCTGGTCTTAGTCTCTGAGCTGGGTCTCTGGACTTAGTCTCAGAAGGGCGAGCCTGAATAATCAATCTTGCATGCACTCCAGACAGTCAGATAACTGAGTCCTGCGGTTAAGTCTGTGAGCAACAAATATCACAAAGCCAAAGTTTGCACACACACTCCATGACCAGAGGGTACAGCAGCATGAAGTCTCTGCTGGGGGACTTTCAGATCTCACCGTCTCTGGGAAGGAGCAGCTAGAGGGTACAACTGGGATATCTTCCCAGTTGGGGGACTTCACATCTCACCGTCTCTGGTACAAGCTGTCCAAAAGAGGCTGCACCAATCCGACATCCGAGCCTTGACTCAAGGTGCATGCTTCCGAGGGAACCTGGTTCCACATAAGCCCACTTCAGAAGCTTGAGGCTTTGAAGCTCCAGCATTGTCAGAACCCCTGCAGATGTCACAAAGCAGCAAGTGCACCCGCGAGCTCTCGAGAACCTTCTGAGCCACTGTCATTTCAGTTGCCACAGAGACCACAGCAGAGAAGGAGAAGGCAGCCAGTGAGTGCAACAACACCAAAGACCAGACTGGGTACAGAGGACTAATCCTTTAAAATGGTGGTAAGAAGAGGGTCCCAAGGAGGGCAGGACATCACTAGTTCAGGGTAAAGACCAACAAACGGTTTAACACATGAACTGCTGATAGGGGCCCAATCCTTACAAGGTAGCTTGCAGTTATAGGCAAACCGGTAGCTCCACTGGACTGCAGTAGGAAACACCTAAGTTGAAAACCCTTATTGTGCAGAGAAGGGGAAATAGATGCAAGACCTGAGATCTCCCCATCCCATAGGCAACCAACCCTTGCTTGTGGGATGATGTAATTTGTTGAGTGTTTTGTATTTCTCTGTTTTAATGTACTTTGTCTTACTATCTAGTTTGTGATTGTGTCTGTAACTGTAAGAAGGGAAGCCCAGCAGAGAGTATTCCATCCTAAACCGTCCCTCTGTAATGCTTGCTGAGATATACAAGTATTAACTGGTATTTTTCAGTCTCTGAATCTCCTTATAATTCTGTAAGATCTTGGAGTAAATGAAAATATGTTTAAGATCTCTTGAATAAATGTTAAGACTTATTTTAAAAGAAATTCTTGCTCTAAGTTTCTTCATTGCTCTGCATCTGTTCTTGATCGGTGAGCTGTAGCTGTGTTTTCCACTAGGGGTTTTACCTGTTTGGGCTGCAATGATCCCACCCTCCATCTCAGAACTAATCTGGTTTGGAGGCAATTAAATAATAATTGTTGCTTTCACACAGCTTAAAACCTGCATGTGAGCTCTGAGGTAACAATGGTACACCCACATCTTAACTACTACTTGCTGATTGTGTCACCCTATCCCAAAATGGATATATTGGAATTGGAAAAGGTACAGAAAAGGGGCAGCTCAAATGACTGGGGGAATGGAACAGCTTCCAGATCAGGACAGATTCGTAAGACCGGGACTCTTCAGCTTGGAAAAAGAGACAACTAATGGTGGCATATGATAGAGGTCATATGGGATAGGGTGACACAATCATCTAAAATCATGACTGGTGTGGAAAAAGTAAATAAGGAAGTGCTGTTTGTTCCTTAAAATGCAAGAACTAGAGACCACTAAATGGAACTAATAGGTAGAAGGCTTAAAAACAAATACATCCAGTGTGGCTTAGTAGAGAACTCTATGGTGAGCTGAAACTTAAAAGGAATGCTTACAAGAAGTGGCAGCCTGGACAGATGACTAGGAAGGAGTAAAAAATATTGCTCAGGCCTGCTGGGATAAAATCAGAAAAGCCAAAGGTCAATTGGAGTTGCAGCTAGCAAGGGATGTGAAGGGTAACAGAAAGGGGTTCTATGAATGTGTCAGTAACAAGAAGAAGATGAGAGATGGTGTAGATCCCTTACTGAATGGGGCAGGCAACCTAGTGGCAGATGATGCAGAAAAGGCTGAAGTACTCAGTGCTTTTTTTCCTAAGTCTTCACAGGCAGGATCAGCTCCCAGTCTACTGCACTAGACAACACAGTACGAGGAGAAGGACAACAGCTCTCGGTGGTAGAAGGTCAGGGTAGGAAGTACTTAGAGAAGTTGGACATGCACAAGTCTATGGGGCCAGATGAACTGCATCCAAGGGTACTGAGGGAGTTGGCTGATGTCATTGCAGAACAACTGGCTGTTACCTTTGAAAACTTGTGGCAATGAGGGGAGGTCCTGGGTATCTGGAAAAAGACAAATAAAATACCTATATTTAAGAAAGGGAAAAAGGAGGATCTGGGGAACTACAGATCAATCAGCCTCACCTTAATCCCTGGAAAAATCATGGAACAGTTCCCCAAAAAATCCATTCTGAAATACATGGAGGAAAACAGGGTGATCAGGAACAGTCTGCATAGATTCACCACGGATAGATCATGCCTAACAAACCTGATTGCCTTCTATGATGAGATGACTGGCTTTGTGATGGTGGGAATAGCAATTGGCGTGATATACCTTGACTTTAGCAAAGCTTTTGACATTTTTCCCACAGCATTCTTGTCATCAAGTTAAAGAAGGATGTTTTGGATGACTGGACCATGAGGTAGATAAAAAGCTCGCTAGGTCGTCAGGCTCAGCAGGTAGGGATCAATGACTCAATGTTTAGTTGGCAACCAGCAACTAGTGGAGCGCCCCAGGGGTTGATACTGGGGCCAGTTCTGTTCAACATCTTCACTGATGATCTGGATTATGGGATAGATTGCATGGTCAGCAAGTTTGCGGATGACAACAAACTGGGGAGAATGGTAGATATACTAGAGGCTATGGATACGAGTCAGGGAAAACTAGACAAGTTGGAGCATTGGGTCAAAGGAAGTCTCGAAGTTCAACAAGAGCAAGTGCAAAGTCCTGCACTTAGGATGGAAAAATTCCATGTACTGATGCGGGCTGGGGATTGATCAGCTAAGTAGTAGCTCTGTAGAAAAGGACTTGAGGGTTATAGTGAACAGGAATCTGAATAGGAGTCAACAGTGTGCCCTTTTTGCCAAAAAGGCCAATGGCATATTGGGCTGTATCAGTAGGAACATTGCCAGCAGATCAAGGGATGTGATTATTCCTGACTATTTGGCACTGGTGAGGCGGCATCTGGAATATTGTGTTCAGTTTTGGGCTCCCCACTACAAAAAGGATGGGGACAAATTAAATTGGGGGCTGAGGTATATGACTTACAAGCAGATACTCAAGGACCTAGGCTTATTTAGTCAGCAGAAGAGAAGACCGAGGGGGGATTTGATAACTACCTTCAACTACTTGAAGGGCCACTCCAAAGAGGAGAGAGCTAGGCTATTCTCAGAGGTGACAGAGGACTGAAGAGGAGCAATGTTTTCAAGTTGCAGCTGGGGAAGTCTAGGATGGATATTACATAAAACTTACTAGGAGTGTGGTGAAGCACTAGAATGGGATATTGAAAGATGTGGTGGAATCTCCATCTTTGGAAAGTTTTAAGGCCTGGTTAGACAAAACCCTGGCTGGGATGATTTAGTGGGAGAAGGCCTGCTTTAGTAGGGGATTGGACTGGATGACCTCAGGAGATCCCTTCCAGCCCCAATATTCTATGAAAAGGAAGTATTTCTATACGCAACAGTCAGCCCATGGAACTTGTTGCCAGAGAATGTTGTGAAAGCCAAGACTATAAATGGGCTTCAAAAAGAACTAGATAAATTCATGCAGGATAGGGCCATCAATAACTATTAGCTATGCCAAACAGTTATTATTTTTTATCAAAGGCTATGAATGGCTGATTGAATGGATTACTTGATGATTACATGCCCTCTTCATTCCCACCAAAGCACCTGGCAATGGCCAGTATTGAAAAGACAGGACACTGGGGTAAATGGACCAGTGATATGATTCAATATGGCCATTTGATGTTCTACCTTCCTTTAGTCTGGCTCTTTTCATGCTACCAGGATTACACACTTTGCTATAGAGCCCCTATACAATAAGTAGGGCCAGGAACTGTACCCAATACCACCCACCCATCCCAAGTGATGGCTTGCAATCCTCAATACACCATAGATTTCTTTTTGGTTTAAATTTTTCCACACATGTAAGAACAGCTGTTTCACTTCATTAGGATGGTTCAGTAATCACACAATGGCAGCTGTTTTCAACCAAATGAGAAACTTCTGTTATGAAGACATTAAATGGGATACTACAGACCTAAGTTTTAGTTGGTACCACAGACTGATTTGTATGCACAAGAAATGCTTGTGTTTTATGCACTACATTGCAAGGCCATTTGCCATAATTTTGCATGGAATTAGCACAAATTCATGTTCAAGAATCCAAATGCACATCTAAAAATCTATTTGCTTCATATATTTACAGACAACCATGGAACTGCAAAACTAAGGCCTAATCCAATACCCGCTGAAGTCAATGAGATTTTTTATAATAGATGAAATGTGCTTTAACTCAGACCCCACTAAGAAGCAACCCATGAAGAGGTTTGGGGTCCAGAGGGGGAAAAAAGCATGCTATGGAGTTTTTCTGATGCTTAAGCTACTAAATTCTATTATGTTCCACTTTCATAGAAAGAGAGACAAGATGTGCAAAGTAATCTCTTATTGTATAAGCTACTGTCAGTGAAAGAAATCAGTTTGTAAGCTACACAGAGCTCTTCTTCAGGTCTGGGGCTCCACATAGCAAGAAAGCTGGTCTCTCACTGACAGAAGTTGGTCAAACAAAAAAAAGCATTACCTCACCAACTTTGCATCTTTCATATTCTTGGACCAACATAGCAGCAAACAGCACCACAAGCTTGCACAGACAGCAGGCAATATGGCAAGCATAGTTCCAGAATTTTGCAGGACGACAGGTATTAGGAGCAGTATGAAATTAATTCATTCCTTGCTGGGTGAGTAGTAGTACATTAAATTAGTTTAGGGACAATTGTATATGCAATATTAGCATTACCACATTATTTTTTCCAGACTAACCCCAGACTTCAGAATAAGCAACAGACGTTATGTTCTCTGGGATGGTGCCTCACTCACTATCAACAAAAGAAATTAAGATAACAGAAAAGTACGTTTTCCATCTGTGAAAGTTCAAGCTATATAAAAAGTTACCTTCTCTTGGCTTGAATAAGAAATTTCTGTAAAGTATCATAAATAGTGGTCAGTGGTTCCTGTGCACGCCTTGAACCAAAGAATTTGATATCAGTGTTCCACCTGGAGATCCACTACATCCCAGAGGATATGTTTACACACAGTTTAATTCAAGCTAATAAATATTAGGTCAAATTAAAAATATGCATGTCTACACAGCATTTGGCCGATTCAACCTAATGCTTCCCTTAGGTCAAATGGAGGAGACAACGCTTCAAAGTTACAAAACCTCATGTAACTTTGACGTGATCATCAATTCGAACCCTCTAGTTTGAATTGACACTGTACAGCTGTATGAATTTGAACTAAAGTTAGCTTGAATTCACATGGGTTGGCATGGCATGCTGGAAGGAAGACCCAGGGTGCATGGCATGCTGGAAGGAAGACCAGCCCTCCAGCACCTGAGGCAAGCAACTCCAAAGGTCCCCCCCCCCCCGGAGCTGGGAGTAGACCCTGCCTGGTGCAGGGAAAAGACCCCCACCCGGCAGGAGCCCCACTTGCCAGTTGCAGGGATGGGAATCCCAATGAGGGCTCCAGGGGTAAGGGATCCCCAAGTTCAGCTCCAGCCACATGTTTGCCAGGTGCAGGGACTAGACCACCCCCCCCCACACCTGACTGGACCCTGGGTTGCAGACGGGGAGAGCTGGAGCTCTGCTCATCCCAGACAGGGAAGAGATCCCCGCGCAGGGCTGGAGGCCCGCTTCCTGGTGCTGGGAAGGGATCCAAGTGCTGGCTGGAGCCCTGCTCACCCCATACGCCACTGTAGGGCAGGGATGGGAACCCCATGTGTGGCTGGAGCTCTGCTGGCTGTGTGCGGGGATGGGAACCCCCCACACAGCTCCCAGCTGCACATGGGGTTCCCTTCCCCACACGTGGCCCGTGGGGGCTGGAGCCATGCATGTGTTCCCTTCCCCACACGCAGCCAGTGGGACTCCAGCTGCACTGTCAGTGTGGGCCAGGGAATTTCCCCAGCCTGTGCTGACAGTGCAGCAGGGGTGAGGGAGAAGGTATTCCCCTGGCCCCAGCACTGACAGCACAGGGGGTAAGGGATTCCTCCTGCCCCATGCTGACAGGGCAGTGGGGATGGCAGAGAAGGGATCACCCCAGCCCCCCTGAGCTGGGTGTGTGCGGGTGCCCTGGTCCCAAGGAGCCCTGCATGTGGGAAAGCATCCCCCACCAAGCTCTAGCAGCACCCCACCTAGAGCTGGGCAGGGTGCGCTTTTCCCTGTGCTGGGCTGTGGGGGCTGGAGCCCAGCAGAGGATGGGTGGAGGCATGGCTGTTCTTGGGGACCATGTTTCCACACCTCCCACAGTGCCCCCCTTCCAACTCAAACTAGCAAGTACTGTCCATGGACATGCTAGTTCGAACTGGTTTTCCTAGTGTGGCCCTGTTAGTTGGAATTGACTGAATTTGAACTAATCACGAACAGTTAGACTTGATTAGTTTGAATTCAGTCAATTCAAACTAGCATTCCAAGTGAAGACATAGCCAGAGGGTGCCACTCACCAATACAAGATGATGCAATGAAAATCAGCAAGCATATCATTTACATGCATGGATTTACTAAGAAGGAGATATTGTCTGTGTTTCTAACCAGTAAATGCACCCACCTTTGGAATACAGAGGAAATATAAGGAAAAAGACCCAAACTGGGGAAAAACAGCATGAAGTTCATGTGAAACTACAGGACGACTTACACTTCAAGAGATGAAAATTTAGGCACATCATTGGAGCCAAGTACTTACACAGCATAGAGCTAATCAGAGCTCTATATCTGGATGGACTTGCAGCCCTGAAGGCCTGTTAATATACTGAATGAGAAATGCTGGCTTAAGGAAAACCATAAAAAAAAACCCTCAGGTCACTGAACCTTGCTTCTCCCCAGAATCAAAGGCACCAGTAACCCTCAGGATATTTGAGGAGGACATCAAGGAAGAATCAAGCACATGCAATGCCTCATCAAGAGCCCATCGGGTTATTCCTTAGTAGATAAGTGAGAGCAGAAGAGATTGAATGGGTAGCACAAACTGAACTGAAGTACCCTATACAGCAGCAGTAGTAGTACAAAGTCAAACCTCTGCTTCTGTGTGCCAGGCCACTCTTCCAATACAAGCTAAAGTATCCTGAGATAGCTTTAAGTCAAGCACTGGGATCAGCATGGCAACAAAAGAATGCTGTGGTGCGAGGGCTCACTGTTTCCATCTGCCTCTCCTCCCATACTGACAGTGAGGAGGAAAGTAAAGAACACCCTGCACTGGGGGCAAACCACCAGTGGCCAACTACACTAACTGTTGGGATACTATGCAATAGTAGAAGGGTGTGAAACAGCTACAGGAAAGCCCAGGTCCTGGATCTTGTCTATTATTTTTAGAATTTATTATTTCTTTGAAAAATTACTTCCAGATTTCTGTAAGATTACAAGCTAGATTCAGCTAACAGCTGTAGAAGAAAAGTAGTTACGATCAGCTGCAGTATGCTGTCCTAAACATGTAACCCTCTCCTATAATGGCTATAGCCTACCACTTTCTCACTACCAAATACATTCCGCTTTATCTTCCATGGAAAGAGCTTTGTTCCTGGTACTGACTGACTCATTTCAATCCTCCCTGATTACTACAGGTGCTGTGTGTATGCAGGCCCAGCTGTACACCAAATGGCACCCCACACAAGGTGCCTCTGACATCTCCTGGCCCTCTTCCATTTGTGAAGTTTTTGAATACTTTTTAATTACATTTGTAGCCCATCTCTTGAGAGGAATCAAGGACAAAGCATTAGAGAAAGAAGTCCATGGTCTGCAGTCTTAGAATACAATCAAACTGTGTGTTAAGCATGGCAAAAGCAACTATAATATTTGGCTTACGTTGTTGCCCAGACAGGGGTTCAATATAGTCCATCATCTCATTAAACATTCTTTAATAGTCACTACCTTATACTCTTCAAGTCTTAAAACACAAGTACACTTTCACAATAAAAAATGTTCACAATGCTGTACTAAGCTCTTACTTCAGTTCGTTCTTATAGCTCTGAACAACTGTTGATACCCCACCCCTTATATACCCACAAGGGCCTGGCTGACAGCAGATTGAGGCAAGTGTAGTTCACAGAAGGTTCTCCAAAACCTTCTATGAAATTCTACAAGTGTGCAGAACATTCTTGGAGGTTAGGGCCTCCCCACACAGAATGCCTGAAGCATTTTACTTCAAATGTTGTGTTTTCCTCATTGTCACTAATAAAAACCAGCAACTTGAGTTCAGCACCCCTACCTCAGCCTGGCACCACAGATGGTCATCTGCTCTTAAATCCAGTCCCATAGGTATGTCAGCTACAGCTCATTACATAGAATTGTTACTTTAAAGTCCTGTCACAGGGCCCATTCACCACAAACAGCACCTCCAGCTAACCATTCTGGGAATTAGTTCTGCCAGGTTGCAGTCTCTTCTGGTCTAGTCTTCTCCAGCCTTGCTATGCTCTACTGATGTACTCCCTTTCAGGTACGCAACCCTCCTCTCTGTAGCTTGAGCTTCCAGCTAAATCACTAAAGTCCTCCCTTTCCAAGGAATTCACAGTCTTTCCAGATCTGCTGGCTAGCAACTCCACTGCCCTTACTACTCTCCCAGCAGCTGGTAGAAGAATCCAGACTTTCTCCCTGCACTGCATTCCAGCCCAGGGATCCTATAGCAAGTAGCCAAAGTCTTTCCACAGGCCTATCCTTTGCTCCTTTTTCCTAAACTTCTTTCTAAGCAGCTGGCTTGACCATGCTCTGAGTTAGCCAGCCTCCAATTCCTGCAATCCACAAATAACTACAACTCCCAGCAGCAGCCCACTCTGGAGGCTCTGCTACCTTACTTTATACAGGCACCCCCTGTTCCTCCACAGGTGAATCCTTTCCTTTAATCAGCAGCATTCCACCTAAATCTCCCATGCTTGCAGCCTAATTAGCTGATTGGACCCATCTGGTCTAATTCAGCTCTTGCAGAATCCATTCCATCACACCCCCATAGACCTTTCTGCTCAGAATCCATATTGTAAAAATATTTTTAATGTGACTGCAGCTATTTCTCTGACAGAATGACTAAAAGTATAAAAGGTGAAAGATGCAAGAATATACAATGCAGGTCCTGGTTTATAATCCCTGTCATGTGATAGCATGTATTACTTTTGAACTCTGACCTATGCTTGGCAGCTATAATAAGGAAAAGAAGTCACATCTCTCATTAGCACACCCATCTGCCATACCTTTATACCATGTAAAACAAACAGGAGTCCTATGGCACTTAAAGACTAACAAATATATCTATTGCATGAGCTTTCATGGGAGAAAATCCTAAAAATGTCTGACAAAGTGGGATTTTCTCCCATGAAAGCTCATGCAATAAATATATTTGTTAGTCTTTAAGGCTATATCTACATTAGCAAATTAGGCTGGATTAAGGAGGCTTAAAAAGTTAGTTCAAACTAAAAAAAATGTGCTTAGTTCGAACTACCTTTGAACTACTTAATTCGGTCTAAGCAAGTCCGAACTAAGCTTTTAGGTGTAGACATAGCCAAAAAGTCCTGTGGCACTTAGGCTATATCTACACCTAAAAGTTTAGTTCTGACTTGTTTAGTCTGAACTAAGTAGTTTGAAATTAGTTTGAACTGACTGAGGTTTTTTAGTTCGAACTAAAAAAGCATGGATAGTTTGAACTAAAAGTTAGTTCAAACTAAAAAAACATAGATTAGCTCAAACTAACCGCTAGTTCAAATTTATAAATTTTGAAATAAGTTTGAACTAAGCAATTAGTTTGGACTAACCAGCCAAACTAACTAGTTCGAACTGAGCTTTGCCTATGTAACCCTTCCGCCAGGGCAAGCTGGCAGAACAAGGGCCGGGTTCTATATCTAGGGGTTTCCCAATGAAGTAACACCACAAACCGGCTTGAGCCCCCACCCAGATTTCTTGGAATCCTGCACTGTTCTCTGGGCATGCCAAAGGGGTAAGGCTTCACCACTGACAAGCACAAGTCTGAGTGCAGTAAACAGAACTTTAATAGTAGCAAAATAAAACATAAAAGCCCAAATAACAGAGATCAGCACTGATCTAGAAAATCAGTACAGAGCAAACTTCCCACCAACCCATAACAGAACATACAAGCATAACAGAACATACAAGATTTAATGCAAAACCTTCCAACATGATCCCACATATCATAGCAGCAAATGTAAACCCATTAGCAAAATTGGCACTGATCTGGAGAATCAGCGCTAACTAGGTTCCTGACTCACCCTAGAGTACATAGAGAGTGTCTTTCATGCCAGCTGTCCACTGGGGCCAACTACTAGCCACTCTCACTGTCCGCTGGCTCTACCCACTGGTCACTCACACAGCCCAGCTCTCCACTGCTCTTCTTCAGTGATTTCAGCTCTTAAACTTCAAGCAGCTACTTCTGTTAAAATAACAAAGGCCTCAGAAGAAGCCTACCCAGACCTATCATTTGACAGTGGGGGCATGGGGGGGAAGAGAGATGCAAAATACCTCAAGCACTGTTCCAGAAGGAGCTATAGAAACCCTCACCCCATCATTCAACTTTTCCAGGCGGAAACATGCAGTGGCCTCTCTTACAAGTCTCTTTTTAACTAAGGGTAGCTTTTACCCTTCAACTAACAGAGACAAATTTGAAACAAACAGCAGTTCACAAAGACCATATTTTATATTTCCCTGTAGAATTACAGATATTGACAGATTTGTGAGCAGATTAACCCCAAATACCATTACCCACTGTGCACTGCACCCACTATGCTAATACCTATTGTGCTCTTTGTGTTCATGCTAATACAGGGCCCATGCAGATTGGATGCCCCCCCTTAGAACCTGTTAGGCACAGCTTCTAAACCTACCTTACACTTAGTTCAAACTAAATATTTTTTCAGTGCAAAATAGGCAAAGCCTAGTGTAGACAAGGACCAAATTAGTCCAGATAAAGCGTTCTTAATCCAGACAAATTTGATAATGTAGGCATAGCCCTTGTTTGCTTGTTTTACTGAACTAGACTAACACGGCTGCCCCATTGGATCTTTATACCATGGTGGCTGAAGAAAACTGAAATCCAGACTTTTGGGTACATCTAAGTATCCAGTCCAATTCAGGAGGGAGATGACTCAAATGTCTTAAAGCCACTTTTGCCCTCTGCTGATCCCAGACCATCTGTGTTCCAGCTGTCCCCCTTGAATAAACTGCAGTAGCTTGAAGGTTTGCTGCAGGGTATTTCACACATTTTCATGCCTTGTCAGAAACTTGTACTAGCAGGGGAGAGATTTGTCCTTCACCTTACACTGCTTCTCCTCTTATACTCTCTGACACTTTCCTTATTGTGAGGAAAGCTCAGCAAGCAATAGAGAACGTTCTATATATTATATTGAGAAGCTGTGCCAAACTATCTACATTGTCAAGAGAAACATTCTGCAGCTTCTATCTTGTGACTTTTTACTACCACCAATGATCATCGTACCTGAGCATCTTCAACAAAAAAAGAAGGTCCATAGTGGACTTCAAGTGCCTAGCACTTTTCCCCTTTGGTGAAGGGGAAACAGAAGATAAAAACTCTGTATGATGCATTTTTTACCTTTTTTTTTTTTTTGGTGGGTGGGTGATTTGTTTGTTACAATTTCTTTTATACTTTCTAATTACTAGGGAGCTGCATTTATGTAGAAAGGGTGCAATGTTGCTGTTATTGGAGAGACAAGGTAGGCAAGGCATTATCTCTTATTATACCAACTTCTGCTGGTGGAAAGAACAAGTTTTCAAGCTTCAGAATTCTCTTCCTCACCCCTGGATAAGGTAACAAAACTAAATGCAAAAGGAGTTGAATTTCTTATCATTCACCCATGGTGTAGGACAGCATTTTTCAAAGATCAACCCATGGACTGGTGCTGATCCTGGAGATCTCTGACACAGTCTAAGAAGGCAGCAAGACTCTCCGTGGTAGCCAAAAGGTTGAGGAACACTGCTGTAGGACATGTTCCAAAGGGGGTAGTTATGTTAGTTTAGTTCAGCAAAACAAACAAGGAGTCCTGTGGTACTTTGAAAGCCTAACAAATTCATTTATCGCTTGTCTGATGAAATGGAATTTTCTCCCACTAAAGCTCATGCAATAAAAAAATGTTAGTCTTTAAAAGTGCCATAGGACTCCTTGTTTGTTGTACTCTGTAGGAGACCACTTAAAATGAAGTGGGCAATTAAGGGTTAGCAGTCATTATGGTATATTATAAATAGTTGTAATGAGTCATAAAACAAATGCCTTTGTTAAATCTTTAGTTTTTAGCGTCCATTAGAGTTATGAATTTAAATTTCCAGTTGGATCTTTTAAAGGTGTTCTGCAGGTTTCCTTTGAGGACAAAGACTGAGAGGTCTGTTATGCAGAGATCACATTGGAAAGTTTTCATTTTATCATTTTTCTGTGAAAGTCGTTATTATGTTTTATTATGATAGGTCCTACAGGCTAGCCAAGAATGGGGGGCCTGTTGTGCTAGGCCCTGTGCAAACACAGAGTAGTAGATAGTCTCCACTGTGATGACCTTACAATGAAAATAGACAAGATAGACACAGAATGTGGGGAAAGGTAGAATACATAAGCACGGTGAACAATGGAATGTCAGCAAATCATGTTAGTGCCATGATTTTGTTGGGGGAGTGCATAATTAGAAGACGACCTGTTCACTGGAAAGAAAAGGAAAGTGGATAATAGGAGCAGAGCAGGGGGCCAGGGACAGTAAAAGCACAGGGTGTGGTGGTGAGGTGAAGAGACTGAGAGGGAGCGTTGGCGCAAATTGCCATTAAGTCCAAGGAAAAGGAAGTCCAGTCACAAGTGTAGAATATTCTTAGAATTTCCAGAGGTCCCTGATTTCATAGAATTGAAGGACTGGAAGGGACCTTGGGAGGTCATCTAATCCGGTCCTCTGCACTCAGGAAAAAACTAAGTATTATCTAGACAGTCTGATTCCCAAACTTTTTGCAACATCTGATGAAGTGAGATTTTACCCACGAAAGCTCATGTGATGAACAGTGTTCCCTCTAATTTTTCATAGGCTGTGTGCGCAAAAAATTTCTTTTGTGCAGATTTTTGAAAGTGTCCAAATTTGTGTGCACTCCCATGAGAGTGGTCAAACTTGTGAGTGTATGATGCAAATAATGTCTAAATTTTATTTTGATACTGTGATGGAAATGATTTTATAAGTTACAAAACCTTATTTGAAACATGCTACTTGAAATCACTTTCTTAAGGTAGCATAAAAATATTAGCACTGTTGAATTTTTTTGTGCAAGCTTTGTTTTGTTGTGTGCGCAGGTTTCACAACCTGTGTGCGCACCCACATGCACACAGCTTAGAGGGAACATAGGACTGATCAATAATTTTTTTAGTCTTTAAAAGCACCACAGGACTAATCTGTCTAAGTGATTTTTAACTTGTTTTTCCCCTAATTTTTGGTTTTGGTTGCTTCATCTTCTTGCAGCTGGAATCTCTCACAGGTTTCTCCTTGCAGTTTTACCGCAAGGTGGGATGGTGGGGGGATGGCAAGAGAGGCACCTAACATTCCCAGGGCGAGGAAGGTCTCTGTACAGTCACCATTTTAGGGAGGGTTGAGGGAAGGGGTGGTCTTGACTGGACACCATTTTATCCCCCCTGCTTAAAAGCAGCAATCCCTGCTTTAATTGCTTCTACTCCTGCCAACTGGCATTTGGGAAGGGGCAGGGTCCTGGCTTCAGTAGAACTTCAGAATTACAAACACCTTGGAACTGATGTTTATAATTCTGAAATGTTCTTAATTCAGAACAAAACATTATGGTTGTTCTTTCAAATGTTTACAACTGAACATTAATACAGCTATGAAACACTAGTGTCCAGAAGAAAAATACTGCTTTTTTTTTTTGTTTGTTTTTTTTTTGTTTAGTAGTTTTCCTTTAATACAGTACCATACTCTGGTTTGTTTGCTTATTTTTTTGCCCCCCCCCCCCCCTTCTGCAGCTGCCTGATTTTGTATTTTTGGTTCCAGATGTTGTCGTCTGGCTAGTTTGTAACACAGATGTTTGTAACTCTGAGGTTTTACTATATTAAAAATCCAGTTGTGTATGTGTTGCTGCATATTAACTTTTCTAGCAGAAAGGGGGTACTAACATGATTCCACTGGTTATCAACCCTTTGAAGCTAGCACCTGGAGAGGTTTGCATATACTAGCTCAAAACAGGATTCTGCAGGGACCAACAGACAAAGAAAAGGCTTTTGATAAATAGGCTTTGGTTTGCACATTTTCAGGGCCTTCTTTCTACGCTAGCAAACCGATGGGATCCCTGGTCCATGAATGGCCCCAATCCTCAGTGTAGAGTTGGAAGAACTGGGCTTACTGAGACCATATATGACTGGGAGCTTGTTCTGCGCTGAAGCTAAGATGAACTCTAACCCCCCTTAGGTCACATTTTGAAGGACAGCTCCTGACAGAGCTGATTTTGGTAAACTTATTAGCATGCATGTAGCTTCCTTTATCGTTTTTAATATTTTTTCTCTAGAGTGCGTTTGCCTTAAGAATAAAATAGGGTTACACTGAAAGGTACCTTATACTGGGGGCAATTACAAGTAAGCAAGCAGGCCTGCTTTGGCAAAATTTTTCCCTAGGAAAAACATAGTGAAGGCAAGGAACTATTCAGCTTGGAATACCCATGAGAAGAGAGTGAGACATGTCTCCACTCAAGAAATGACAGCCAGGGGAAGCAGAAGTCTGAGAATTCATGCCTTTGTTCCACCCAAGAGCGTTGCCCTAAACCGTGACAGTTTATTACATAGATTCCAGTGCCAGAAGAGACCATAGTAATTATTTAGTGTGGCTTCCTGTATAACAGGTCATAAATTTCCCACAGAATAATTCCTAGAGCAGCATCTTTTAGAAAAACATCCAGTCTTGATTTAAAAATTGCCAGTGACAGAGACTCCACCGTGACCCTTGGTAAATTGTTCCAATGGTTAGTTACCATCACTGTTACACATTTACTCTTTATTTCCATTCTGAATTGTCTAGCTTCATCTTCCAGTCATTGAATCATACTATCCTTTTTGCTAGCAGATTGAAGAGGCTATTATCGAATACTTGTTTCCCACAGCTGGATTCCTTCAATGGAGAATGCTTTGGCCCTAGTTTTTGTGAGTTTCACCCTGAGCCTTGTGGCCTGCATTGAGCCAGAGCTGGTTCTGTGGTGAATAAATTAAATTCAGTCTTTAATGTAGCTGCAGCTTGAGCCATTGACTGCTTTGAAGATCAAGCCTAAGGCCTTAAACCAACATTGGAAGCTATTTGAGTACCAGTGGAAGGATCTAAGTACTCATGATAGCCTAAACCATGGAGGGACAGCAAGGGTCTGTACCAGCTGCATCCTGTGCATCATCTTCCCATTCTGATACTTTAAACCTGGCTGGAGGAGCCATGAATGGGTTGCTGTGCTTAGGTCCTCATCGGGGATGCAGAGGCAAAGTTTCCTGGCAAGCTGGAGACGATAGATGGCATTTTTAGAAATTAGTACTACCTGGAATCACCATGCAAGCTTAGCAAGGAGTCACATATGCCAAGTGCTTCCTACCACTTTTGAGTAACAGAGAGGGCAATGTCCCAGCTAATTCTTCTGTGTTTCCTCCTTCCAGTCTTCATCAGTTCTGCTTGGAGTAGCTGAGCTTTATCCAAACAGAGTCCCTTGTAGGTATCCTGACATTGTAGCAGTGGTGGTGATTGCATCAGTTCTGAAGGAACTATGTACAGTTGTATGCAGTCTGTATATTGCAGGTGGCTGAACTGTTAATTTTTCTTGTTTTACTGGACAACAGTGAGTCCCGAAGGTCTCCCCAAACTTCGGAGTATCTGTCACTTCCAGCTGGCCCAGGTTCAAACAAACATTGGAGGCAAATCTAACTTTGTAACTCAGGTTTATTAAAGGGACAGGAGAAAAGGGATTAACATGTGGGAACACAACACCTTATTGTAACACAACCCCCATCTTCTAAGTATTCTTAAAACCCCTATTACCTAAATAAAGATTAAAAACAAAACAAACAAACAAAAAACAAAAAAACAAAAACAAAAAAAGCCATAGCAGGTGAATAACTGGTTCACCCGGGGTCAAGTGGTCACAACCCCCTAAAGACCCAACTGGTCCTTTCTCCCACCTGCCTCCCTCCCTGATCAGGGGCCCTCTAATAATCATGGTTCTCCAGCCTAGGCGATGCTGATCTTATGACTCCATGCAGGATCCCACATTGTCCTCAGGGTCTTGAGGGAGGAGGTCCTAACTTGGGGCTTCTTCTTCTGGCCGCTGGGGCCGGGATCCTTAACCAACAGTCCATTCACCCTAGATCGAAGTCCACCTCAGTGCCTCCTGTCCAGGCTACTGATCTTCAGGGTCTCCTGTAGTCTGTCCTTTTCAGGCCTTCCAGGAGTGCTCAGGTTAAATATGTTGGGCCACTGATCTTAGGGGTCAGTGATTCAAGTCAGCTCAGTCTCTCTGAGCCTCCGAGGCCTCTAAACAGTCCAGTTGCCTCAGGCATGCAGTCCACTAGATGAACACGCCAGCAAACAACAGCCACCGCAAACGAACCCCAACAACCACACCGTCCCCTCAGTGGGCACTCCTTAAATACTCTGCCCCCAGCCAATCAGTTCTGGGCCTTTTCGCACCAAAAACTCTCCCCCTAATTAGCATGAGGAATCTTCTCGAAGCAAGCAGTCCAAGTGATTCCTCAGGCTAGGCTCATCTGCCTGTCCCTAGGCAGACTCACAGCCCTTAGCAAACTGCCAAACATCCTCACTGGTTACAGTTAAGAAACTAACCTAACTCAGTCTAGTCTATTCCCAAACAAGGTTACACAAAACTACTTATCCATTACACTTAGATCAACCTCTGCTGGGGATGAACAGCACCAAAGAATCCCCGCGCATTATAACATTATAACTCAAAAACATATTATGATTCAAATGAAGACAAGTACCTTTATACTGTAAAAAATCCTCTACAGAACCTGTGCACCTCACTAACATTCCAGCGGTCTCAGACTGATGCTGAAAAGAAAAAGGAATAATATGTCCCCTGCAGGATCCTATAGGTGAAGATGATTCAAGAGGAGGAACCATCCATCTGAGCTTTTATAGAGAGGAATGATCAGGTCACACTGTAACAGCAAATCAAAGCAGTTTAGATTCAAACACTGGGGAAAAAGCACATAGAGAAAGGTGGGGTCAAATCACATGTTGCAATAGAAAAAGACTCTATAGTCCCTATTTAGTCCTGAATTCATGAAGTTAAATTTGCATATGAATTCCAATTCTGAAGTTTCTCTTTGAAGCTTCAGTTTGTTATCCATTTGTTTGAGAACAGCACTCAAACAAATGAATTCTTTCCCCATTACAACAGGTAATTTGACCTCACCTTTCTCTATGTGCTGTTCCCCAATGTTTGAATCTCAACAACTGCTTTGATTTGCTTTTACAGTATGAGCTGCTCCTATGACTTACACTTCTCTGCATTTATTTTCCTCACATTCTGTAAGCTCCCCATCTTCAAAGATTTGAAGAAGTAGGATTTTCTCCTATGAAAGCTCATGCAATAAATAAATGTGTCAGTCTTTAAAAGTGCCACAGGACTCCTTGCTTGTTAAGTAATATCAATAGTTTTAGTCTTACTTAGCTTTATAACTCTTAGCTCTAACTCTACCTTCACCCATCCATGCCAGAGTTAAGGGAACACAAGTCTCTTTTGACTGGGTCAGCAGGAAAGGGTGCGAGTATATTAATCCAAAGCACACAATAGAAAATATAGTTTTTGTATCTTAGAATAAAACTATAATTTTAATTGTTATCCATTCTATTATCCATTTAGCCATCTAATTTTGATTTATCCATTTATTCATTTGCCTTTAATTACTCATCTCAGTGGTTCCCAATCTTTTCTCTGCTGTGGCACCCCTCGATACTTTTACTTATTTTGAGGCACACTACCATTAAATCATGAATATTCAAATAATCTCATGAATATTTACAAGCCACAGCACACTGGCCACAAAATGCTGCTGTATGTGGGGTGGTAGGGGTACCAGAGCAACAGTGGCAAGAGAAGAAGGGGGGGGTCAGGGGTGGCTATGTGAGGTGGCAGGAGAGAGTGTGGTGAACAGAGCAGGGTAGGATGGCAAAGAAGAGCAAGGGTGGCTGTGTGGAGGGCAGGGCAGGAAAGGGTAGGCAGGAGTGGCTATGTGGGGTGCAAGGTGGGAACGAAAGGGGAGAGCAGAGCAGGGAAGCAGTGCTCCCTAGCAGCTCTGCCACCTTCAGCACCTCTTTCTTCCCACCAGCTCCACCACGTGCAGCACCCTCCCTTCACCCAATAATTCTGCCACCCACAGAGCCACTTCCCCCGAAACCCCTTTCCCCAGCAGTTCCACTGCCTGCAGCACCCTCTTCCCTCCGACAGTCCTTTCTGCCAGCAGCTCTGTAGCTCCGGGCACCTCCTCTTGCATGGTGGCTGTCTGAGCCCACAGCAGTTCCCTCCCCTCTCCATGGTGGATCCCTGCTGCACACAGCAGACCCTCCCCTCTGGCAGCCCCATACCACCACCACCAGCAGCCTCACTGGAGACTGGCCCCCACTGCCCTCCCACCAGCCTCATTGGGGTCCCAGCACTGCCTTCCAGGTCCCCTGTGGGATTCACCAGGACCCCTACCCCCTTCACCGGGGCCAGCACCAGCCTTACAGCTCCACAGCCTCATCTGGCCCCCACTGGCCCCCCTGTGGGCCTTATCAGGTCCCATGAAGGTCCCCCAACCCCCACCTTCCGAGGGCCCTGCTTGGCCCACACCAGCCCCTTGGCCAACCTTGTTGAGACACTGCTGGGGCCACTCTGGAGCCCTCACTGTAGGGTCCAGCACCAGCCCTCTGCCCCCTGCTTTGTTGGGCCCACACTGCAGCCCTTGAGTCTCACTAGGGGCCCTGGCAGGCCTTGCTGCAGTGCCTGCCAGCCCCATGATCCTTTGCCATGGCTCCATCAGCTGCAGCCACAGCCCCCCCCCCACCCTTTGGTGGGTTTTGAAGCTTCCCCCAGGGAAGGCAGCACCAAAAATCTAGCCCCCCCCCATTCAATGTAGCCTGCTGCCAGTGGCAGCCCTGGGTTGTGGCTGGGCCAAGATCATGCTAGTAGCGACTCCCTGATCCAACTGGGAATGGATTGCATTGCTGCTGGTGACCCTGGCTTTGTGGCCGTGGCTAGACACCAGCGATAGTGGCAGCTCTGCATCCCCAGCTGTAGTCTGATCTCCATGGGGGCAGCAGCTCCAGTCCCTAACTGGGCCTGTATCCCGCTGGTGGCTCCAGTTCAGAGTGGGAGAGGGACCACGGCAGCAGTGGTCCCAGGACCCCAGCTGGGGTTGGATTGTGCCACCGCTGGTGGCCCTTGGTCCCCGTGGGGGCTGGATTCCAACAGCAGTGGTTCCAGTACCAAGCTGGGGCTGATACTGGTGGCAAGACCCCACTACTGGCAGTGGGTGCTCTTTGCCTCCCCTCCCTACACTTATCTGCAGCTAGCAGATACAAACTGCCTCTGCAGAAGGCTTTTCTTGTCCTGCACAATCCACATGTCTAGGTGGTACAGGGAGATAGATTGTAAATGATCGCAGGTCCCCACAGATTTTTGCAGCATGCTTGAGGAGTTGCCGCAGAACACTGGTGTGCCATGGCACACTGGTTGGGAACCACTGAATTATCTGCCTCTCATTTTATGTTCTTAATAAAATCTGTAAAAGTATACATATTTGGTCATTGGCAAGAATGTACATTATGTGCACACGTGGTGTCCTTGTGAAAAATCTCTGTAGCTTGATTCAGGGCCTAGAACCTCATTGACTTCTGATCAAATCTATTGACAAGCCTATCCAAGTTACTAGGCAACCAGAAATCAGGTACTATAGTGCTAGATCATCTCCTCCAGGAAGAACAAGTTAACAAAAGGTTCAAAGAAGGTGAATTTGCCTATGTTTGCCACCAGCTGGAGGTCATTTTCACTCTACTGCTGTCCCAAGCCCAGACAAAAAAAAAAACAAACAAAAAAAAACCACAAACATACTGTTACAAGAAAAATGTTAAAAATATATAATTTTTCTCCTCCATGCATTCTAGTTTGAACTAGAAGGTGTGGCTAGTTTGAACTAAAAAGCTGTTATTAGTTCCAACTAGCCTGAGGCTAGTTTGGACTAAACTCAGATTTTAGTTCAGACATGAAAACCAAACTAAATTTTTAGATGTAGACATAGGCCTACAGTCATGCTTATTGAAATGGTAAAGTGGCTGGTTTGTCCAAAGGAGAAGTTCAAATGGGAGGTTGAGTTCTGCCTGTCTGGAAGCCCAGAAATGGGAAGGCTAATGGTGGATGAGCAGAACAAAGCTGACCTGGGAAGCAAATAGAGCGAGTTAGACACAGAGTAGGGACATTGGGAAATGCCTGGGCCCTTTAGCACAGTTGTTGGACAGCCAAAGAAACCCAATCCAAAAACAGTCCAACACAACAGAGGTTGTTAAGAGCTCATTAGAGAAGGGCAACCCATACCCAGGGAAGGGAGGAAATCACCAGAAGTTACTGTAAATGACTGAATCAGTGTAACAGCAATACAGGTCTGTTAGAGGCCTACAGTGAATGTTTCTGTGCCTCTATATTTATCCCTTCCAACCCTCCTTTCCTTTCCAAGTGGAACAAATGCAAAAGCAGCCAATAAGTCACATAGTTGTGGGGTGGGTGACTCAAGTGATTTCTATTATATATAGGGTTTACAGTTTGGTTCAATGGCTCTCAGCATATCCACTGTAAAAACTGTCCTAGCACCTCTGATAAATGAGGGTTATTAGCCATCCACTTGGAGAATAAAACTTAGAAATATTTTTTTGCCAACAGTCTAATACTGATTTTACCTGATATGATTCATACAGTTCACTCTGGGTTCATTCACAAGTCATACTGCTACCAGAAACATCTGGAGACTACTAAACGTATTGGGTCAGATTCACAGCTGTACTCCAGTTGCTTTGTACCGCTCCAGTGATGTGAAATGGCTGTAAACCTGGTTTAACAGGCCCATTAAACTAGGTTTATTGCTGCTTTTTATTGTTGCAAAAAGTGAAATGCGCCCAGAGAGTTCCAGTGAATCTGGCACTATGGAGGAAAAAAAAAAAAAAACAAAAACCACACACACACACACACACACACACACACACACACACACCAATGAAACAAAGATGAGGCAAGTTCCAAAAAGGACAGCCATGTTAGTCTAGTTCAGCAAAAACAACAAGGAGTCCTGTGGCACTTCTAAAGACTAACAAAATTTATCACATGAGCTTTCATGGGAGAAAATCCCACTTCATCAGATGCTTTGAAGATGGGGGAATTTACAGAATGGGAACAAAATAAATGCAGGCAAGTTTAAGTCATAGGATTAGGTCACACTAACAGCAAATTAAAGCAGTTGTAAAGATTCAAACACTGGGGAACAGCATATAGAGGAAGATGAAGTCAAATCACCTGTCATAAATGAGAAAAAAATCCAAAGTCTTTTAGTCCTGAAGAGACAGAATCAAATGTGCATATGAATTACAATTCTGCAGTTTCTTTTTGAAGCCTTGATGTTTTATTTATTTGTTTGACCATAGCTATTACCAAATCAATGGATTGTTCAGAAAAATTGAAGTGCCCACCTACTGGTTTTTAAATGTTGTGATTTCTAATGTCAATTTTGTGCCCATTTATTCTTTTGTGCAGAGACTGTCCTGTTTGTCCAACAAGGAAGCACAATCCTCAATTTAGATTCTGTAAAAGTATTTGTAAGGGTCTGACACATTCTCTTACAGACACTGGATGTTTTAAATTATGGTCCACTATTTAATTCCTGGATACAGGAAAAGAGATATCCCAGTAACTCAGAGAAATCTTTTAATCTCTAATAAGATACTATATACGAATACTTGAGGTTTCCTTTCCTATGTGTAGTGACGATTGAGACAGTCAAAAACATGTACAGACACCAACACTTTAGGAAGTATAATCAGCTCTCGTCAAATAAGCATTATGTTGATGATGACTTAATAGACACACCACCCTGCACATTTCTTCCATAACTCACGATCTACTCAAGCAGTATTCCAATCTCTCTGGACTCAAAATAAACCCACATAACTCAGAGCAAGCACTATTGGTCATGGTTTAAAACAAAAAGGTGTTCTACTTAAGACTTTTATCAAAAATTGGCACTCAGATTTAGATATTTAGGTGTAATAATTCCTACTCATTTCTCTATGCTATTCTTTTACTCCCTTCTCAAGCTTGCAAACAGGGGAACTGAACACAGGGGAGATTGAGAGGAAAGGCATAGGTGAAGCCCTTAGAAGGCAGCAAAGGCAATCCCCTAGCTGAAAAAGCAAAAAGGGAGAGCAAAGCTTTGGTGATTTCTGTTAATTGTTCCTTGCTCACCAGCTCAGAATCATAGGGCTGGAAGGGACCTCATAGGTCATCTAGTCCAACCCCCTGCCAGAGGCAGGCCCACTCCCACTAAACCATCCCAGTCATGGTTTTGTCCAGCCAGGCCTTAAAACACCTCCAAAGATGGAGGTTCCACCACCTCCCTCAGCAGCTCATTCCAAAGCTTCACCACTCTCCTAGTAAAAAAGTTTTTCTAATATCCAGCCTTGACCTCCCTAACCGCAACTTGAGACCATTGCTCCTCATTCTGTCCTCTGTTATTACCAAGAGCAGTCAAGCTCCATCTTCCTTAGAGCATCCCTTCAAGTAGTTGAAGGTTGCTATCAAATCCGCCCTCAATCTTCTCTTCTGCAGACTAAACAAGCCGAATGCTTTCAATCTTTCCTCATAGGGCTTGTGCTCCAGCCCTTTAATCATTTTGCTTGCCCTCCTCTGAACTCTCTCTCCCTAGCATGTCCCTGTCCTTTTTGTAGTGGGGAGCCCAAAACTGAACACAGTATTCTACATGTGGCCTCACCAGTGCAGAATAGAGGGGAAGGGTTACATCCCTTGATCTGCTGATAATACTTTTTTTGATGCAGCCCAGTATGCCATTGGCCTTTTTGGCAGCAAGAGCACACTGCTGACTCATCTAGCTTCCCATCCACCATGACCCCCAGGTCCTTTTCTACACTGCTGGTACTTAGCTGAATGTTTCCCAGCCTGTAGCGGTGCATGGGGTTTTTCCATCCCAAGTGCAGGATTTTACACTTGTCCTTACTGAACCTCATAAGATTTCTATTGGCCCACTGTTCCAATTTATCTAGGTCTCCCTGAATCCTGTCCTTGCCCTCCAACGTGTCTACTGTTCCCCCCAGCTTGGTGTCATCCGCAAACTTACTGAGAATGCAGTCTATTCCCTCATCCAGATCATTGATGAAAATGTTGAACAGAACTGGCCCCAGGACGGACCCCTGGGGCACACCACTCGTGACTGGTTGCCAGCTAGACATAGAACCATTGATTCCTACACGCTGAAACCGTTGATCTAGCCAGTTTTCCACCCACCTATCCAACCCATACTTCCTTATTTTGCCAGTGAGAATGCTGTGGGAAACTGTATCAAAAGTCTTGCTAAAATCAAGGTATATCACATCAACGGTTCTTCCTGCATCCAGAAAACCAGTCATCTGATCATAGAAGGAAATGAGATTGGTCAGGCATGATTTACCCTTGGTAAATCCATGCTGACTGTTCCTGATCATGTTATTTTCCTCCAAGTGTTTTATGATGGCTTCTTTGAGAACCTGCTCCATAATTTTTCCAGGGATTGAGGTGAGGCTTACTGATCTGCAATTCCCCAGATCCTCCTTTTTCCCTTTCTTGAAAATAGGCACTACATTTGCTTTTCTACAATCTTCTGGCACCTCCCCCGTTCTCCATGAGTTTTGAAAGATAATGGCTAGCGGTGCTGCTATCTCATCGGCCAATTCCCTTAGCACCCTTGCATGCAGTTCATCCGGCCCCATGGACTTGTGCACATCCAGCTTCTTTAAGCAGTCTCTGACCTGACCTTCCATCACCAAGGGCCTCTCTTCTTCTCTCCAATCTGACACACCCATGGTAGTGGGCTGGGAGCTGACCCTGCCTGTGAAAACTGAAGCAAAGAGCATTGAGGAAAAAGCTGAAGTGCTCATTCTGTGTCACAAGGATGCCTGGCCTATTCAACAAGGGGCCTACACCATCCCTGATCCTCTTCTTGTTATTAACATACTTGTAGAATCCCTTATCATCTTTTACATCCCTCGCTAGCCCCAACTCCATTTGTCCTTTGGCCTTTGATTTTATCCCTGCAGTCCCTAGCAATATCTTTATATGCCTCCTTGGTCATCTGACCAAGCTTCCACTTCCTGTGAGCTTCCTTTTTATGTTTAAGCTCAGAACAGAGTTCTCTGCTAAGCCATTCTCCTACTTGGAATGGCAACTTCCTGTGCCCTTAGCAGGGTTTCTTTAAAATATAGCCAACTCTCTTGGACTCCTTTCCCCTTCAGATTAGCTTCCCAAGGGATCCTGCCCATCAGTTCCCTGAGGGAGCCAAAGTCTGCCATTTTGAAGTCCAGGGTTTATGTTTTGCTTCTTTCTTTCCTTCCATCAACATCCTGAACTCAACCATGTCATGGTCACTACTGCCTAGCTTGCCATTTACTTCTACGTCCCTGATCAATTCTTCCCTGTTTGTGAGCAGCAGGTCGAGCAGTGCAAAGTCCCTAGTTGGTTCCTCTAGCATTTGTACTAGAAAGTTGTCCCCAACACTCTAAATTTCCTGGATTGCCCCTGCACTGCTGTACTGACCTCCCAGCACGTCAGGGTAACTGAAGTCCCCCATCAGCACCAGGGCCTGTGATCTAGAAGCTTCTGCTAGTTGTCCACAGAACACCTCATCCACCTCCTACTTCTGGTCTGGTGGTCTATAGCAGACACCCACCACAACATCCCCCTTGTTGCTTCCCCCTCTCAATGTAACCCACAGACTTCCTACTGGCACGCTTCCACTTCCATAATGGAGCTCCGAGCAGTCATAGAGCTCTTTTACATATAACGCTACTCCTCCCCCTCTTCTTCCCTGCCTGTCTTTCCTGAACAGTTTATACCCATCCATGGCAGAGCTCCAGTCATCCCGACTATCCCACCATGTCTCCGTTATTCCTATGATATCATAGTTCCTTATCTGCGCTAGTATTACCAATTCTTCCTGCTTATTTCCCAGGCTCCTCGCATTAGTGTATAGGCACCTAAGATACTTGGCTGATTGCCCTACTTTCTCATGTTGATTTCCAATTCTATTACATAAACCTCCTTGCATTTTTTCTTGGAGTTCTCCTCCCCCACTCTCCTCACGTATTGGGGCCTCAGTAGAGCACTTAAGACATTTGATTCCCCTCACATGTTCCAACCACCTTCCCTTTTATTCCTGGTGCTACACTCCTAGCACCCCCACCCCACCCCCAAGTTCCATCCCTTCCCCCAGATTGCCCACATTGTCACTTACCTGTGGGCTTTGGTCTCCTTCCCCTGTTGAACCTAGTTTAAAGTCCTCCTCACTAGGTCAGCCAGTCTGTGCCCAAATATGCTCTTCCCCTTCCTGGGCAGGTGAAGGCCATCTCTGCCTATCAATCCTCTGTCCTGAAACAGTACTCTGTGGTCAAGGAAGCCAAATCCCTCCTGACCACATCATCTTTGCAGCCAGACAGACATTCACCTCTAGGATGCATCTGTCTCTCCTCAGGCCTCTAGCCTTGACTGGAACGATCAAGGAAACCACCACCTGTGCTCCAAACTCCTTCACCCTTGCTCCCAGAGCCCTGAAGTCACCTTTGATCTGCTGGAGGATCACCTCTCTCAGTATCATTGGTACCCACATGGATAAGAAGCATGTGGTGGTAGTCTGAGGGATGGATGATTTTTGACAATCTTTCTGTTACATCTCAGATATGGGCACCTGGCAGGCAGCATACCTCCCTAGAAGCCTTGTCAGGGTGACAGATGGGTACCTCTGTTCCTCTCAGGAGTGAATCCCTAATCACCACAACCCTACGTTTCCTCTTAGGTGAGGTGGCTGTGATCTGCCCAGCCTCTGGGGTGGATGGCATCTCCTATATCTCCTTCATTATGTCCAGCACTGCATAACAGTTCCTCACTACAGTGGATGGTGGGATGTGAGCAGGTGTGGAGCACTGTCTACTGCCAGGAGGTGACCAGCTGCCAGTGTCCTTCCTCTGCCATAGGCATCCCATCCATTTCTAGAGCTGTGGCAGTAGCCCTTGGCACTGGGATAGGGACCTCCTCCTTGCAGGTCTCGTTGTGGACACTGTCAAGGAACTTTTCCAGGACATAGATACCCCTGAGGCATGACACCTCCTCCTGTAACCCTCCTACCTGTTTCCAGAGAGATGCCACCAGAAGGCACCAATCATATAGCCTCATCTCCCTAGCCTGATCATCAGTGGCAGGAAAATGAAGGCCACAGTCCCTGGAAATCCACACCAGGATCTGGGCAGATATATCCATGGTCAGACAGTCTGTCTGGCTACAAACAGAGGTAAAGGAAACAGAAGGGGCACTGGCACAAGCAGTACAGCTCCTCTTCACCATTGTGGCCTCAAACTCCTCCCCAACCTCCCTCGCAAACTCCCCCATTTGCAGTCCCCTGTTCACAAGCTCCCTCTGGTCACTCAAGCAGTGGCTTTTAAAGGCCTTCAGTCAGCCTTGTGATCATCTTTCCCCTTTGTGTTTAACGAGGGGCAAGGGCTGACCTAGGCAGAGAAGGCCTTAAAAGCCAGTGGCTGAGTGACCAGGGGGACTGAAAACTGGGGAGTCTGAGAGGGAGTTTTGGGAGACTGCAATGGTAAAGAGGACCCACACTGTTTGTACCAGCACCCCTTCTATCTGCTCCAACTGTGCCTGTAGCCAGACAGACATCCTGAGCATGGATCTCTCTACCAGATCCTGGTGTGGACTTGTAGGGACTGTGTCCTGTGTTTCCCTGTCTCAGACAGTCAGGCTGGGAGATGAATCAATGTGATGGGTACCTTCTGGTGGAATCTCTCAGGAGAGAGAGTTACAGGAGGAGGTGTCTAGGCTCAGGAGCATCCGTGCTCTGGAGAAGTTCCTCGATAGCATCCATGAGGAGACATGTAAGGAGGAGGATGCTATCCAAGTGTCAAAAGACTCCTGCCACACCACTGGAGAAGGAAGGTATGCCTATGGCAGAGGGTGGACACTGGCAGCAGACAGTGCTCCACCCCTGCTCCCATTCCACCCTCTGGTGTGGTGAAGAAGTGTTATGTGGCACTACAGACAATGGATGAGGTGGAAGAGGAGATGCTATGCACTCCCAAGGCTGGGAGGATCACATCCACCAAAGCCAGGAGGAAACATAGGGTTGTGGTGATTCGGGACTCCCTTCTGAGGGGTACGGAGGCACCCATCTGTTGCCTGGACAAGGCCTCTCAGGAGGTATGCTGCCTGCCGGATGCCTGTATCCAAGACATTATGGAAGGATTGTCAAGAATCATCTGCCCCTCTGACTACTACACCATGCTACTCTTCCATGTGCGAACCAATGATACTGTGAGAGGTGATCCTCGGCAGCTCAAAAGGTGACTACAGGGCTCTGGGAGTGCAGGTGAAGGAGTTCAGAGCACAGGTGGTGTTCTCCTTGATCCTTCCAGTCAAGGGTAGGGGCCTGAGCAGAAACAGATGCATCCTGGAGGTGAATGCCTGGCTACGAAGATGGTGTCGTCAGGAGGGCTTTGGCTTCCTTGACCATGGCGTGGTGTTCCAGGAAGAAGAACTGCTAGGGAGAGATGGACCCCGTCTGTCGAGGAAGGGGAAGAGCCTATTTGGATGCAGACTGGCTGACCTAGTGAGGAGGGCTTTAAAACTAGATTTGAAGGGGGAAGGAGACCAAAATCCACAGGTAAGTCACAATATGGGAAACCTTGGGGAAGGGATAGAAATTGGGGGGTGCCAGGACTAACACCAGGGATTAAAAAAAAAAAAAAAAAAAGGGGTTTGGAACAAGGGGGGGGGGGGGGAAACAAAAAATTGTCTTAGGTGTTCTAATGAAGCCCTAAAACCTGAGGCGAGTGGGGGAGGACAATGCCAGGAGAAAATGCAAGGAGATAGATGCAATGGAACTGAAAATTGACAGGGGAAAGTAGGGCAATAAGCCTGGTATTTTAGGTGCCTGTACACAAATGCAAGGAGCTTAGGAAACAAGCAGGAAGAACTGGTAGTACTGGCACAAGCAAGAAACTATGATATAATTGAAATAACAGATGTGGTGTGATAGCTTGCATGACTGGAGCTCTGCCATGGATAGGTATAAGTTGTTCAGGACGGACAGGCAGGCAGGAAGAGTAGCAGCAGTAGCAGCACTATATGTAAAAGAACTCTATGACTGGTCAGAGCTCTGTTATGGAAGTGGAAACAAGCCAGTTGAAAGTCTGTGGGTTAAGTTTAGAGGGGCGGGCAACAAGGGGGATGTCTTGGTGGGTATCTGCTATAGACCGCCTGACCAGAAGGAGGAGGATGAGGCATTCTATGGCCAACTGGCACAAGTTTCTAGATCCCGGACCCTGGTTCTCATGGGGGACTTCAATTACACTGATGCCTGCCACGAGGTCAATACAGCAGTGCACAGGCAGTCCAGGAAGTTTTTGGAGAGTGTTGAGGACAGCTTCCTGGTACAAATGCTGAAGGAACCAACTAGGAACCTTGCATCTCTTGACTTGCTTGCTCACAAACAGAGAAGAAATTGATAGGGGAAGCAGTGACCCTGAGACGATGGAGTTCAGAATCCTGATCAAAGGAAAGAAAGGAAAGAAGCAAAACATAGACCCTGGACTTCAGAAAGGCAGATTTTGGCTCCCTTATGGAGCTAATGGGCAGGATCCCTTGGGAAGCTGATCTGAAGGGGAAAAGGCATCCAAAAGACCTGAATGTATTTTAAAGAAACCCAGCCAAGGACACAGGAAGATACCATTCTGATGAGCAGAAAGAACAGCAAATGTGGAAGGCACCCAGCACGGCTTAACAGAGAACTCTGCACTGAGCTAAAGCATAAAGAAAGGAAGCTTACAGGAAATGGAAGCTTGGACAGATGACTAAGGAGGCATATAAAGATATTGCTTAGGCCTGCAGAGATAAAAAAAGTCAGAAAGGCCAAAGGGCAACTGGAGTTGTGGCTAGCAAAGGATGTGAAGGATAACAGGAAGGGGTTCTACAAGTATATCAACAACAAGAAGAGGATCAGGGATGGTGTAGGTCCCTTACTAGATGGGGCAGGTATCCTCATGATGGAGGATGAGGAGAAAGCTCAAGTGCTCAATGTTTTTTTTATTTCAGTTTTCACAGGCAGGACCAGCTTCCAGCCCACTACACTATGTATGGCAGATTGGAGAGAAGAGGGGAGGCCCTTGGTGATGGAAGGGCAGGTTAGGGACTGCTTAAAAAAAGCTGGATGTGCACAAGTCCATGGGGCTGGACAAATTACATCTGAGGGTGCTGAGGGAGTTGGCTGATGAGATAGCAGCACTGCTGGCCATTATCTTTGAAAACTTGTGGTGAACAGGGGAGGTGCTGGAGGACTGGAAAAAAGCAAATACAGTGCCTATCTTCAAGAAAGGCAAAAAGGAGGATCCAGGGAATTACAGACCTGTCAGCCTCACCTCAATCCCTGGAAAAATCATGGAGCAGATTCTCAAAGAATCCATCCTAAAACACTTGGAGGAAAATAGAGTGATCAGGAACAGTCAGCATGGATTCACCAAGGGTAAATCGTGCCTGACCAACCTCATTGCCTTCCATGATGAGATGACTGGATTTGTGGATGTGGGAAGAGCCATTGATGTGATATAACTCGACTAACACGGCTTTTGATATGCTTTCCCACACCATTCTCATTGGCAAGTTAAAGAAATATGGGTTGGATGTGTGGACTGTAAGGTGGATAGAGAACTGGCTATATCAATGGTTTCAGCATGTAGGAATCAAACGGCTCCATGTCTAGTTGGCAACGAGGAAAGAGTGGTGTGCCCCAGGAGTTCGTCCTGGGGCCAGTTCTGTTCAAAATTTTCATTAATGATCTGGATGATGGGATAGATTGCACACTCAGTAAGTTTGTGGATGACATGCTGGAGGTCAGGGACAGGATTCAGGGAGACCTAGACAAGTTGGAGCAGTAGGCCAATAGAAATTTCATGAGGTTTAACAACAACAACAAGTGTAAAGTCCTGCACTTGAGAAGGAAAAACCCCATGCACTGCTACAGGTTGGGGAGCGATCAGCTAAGTAGCAGCACTATAGAAAAGGACCTGGGGGGTCATGGTGGATGGGAAGCTGAATACGAGTCAGCAGTGTGTTCTTGCTGCCAAAAAGTCCAATGGCATACTGGGCTGCATCAGAAGAACTGTTGACAGCAGATGAAGAGATGTGATCATTCCCCTCTATTTGGCACTGGAGAGGCCGCATCTCGAATACTGTGTCCAGTTTTGGGCTTCCCACTACAAAAAGGACTTGGACAAATTAGAAGGAGCCCAGCGGAGGGCAACAAAAATGATTACAGGGCTGGAGCACAAGACCTGTGAAGAAAGACTGAAGGAACTAGGCTTATTTAGCCTGCAGAAGAGAAGACTGAGAGCAGATCTGATACCAACCTTCAACTATTTGAAGGGATGTCCAAGGAAGATGGAGCTTGGCTGTTCTCAGTAGTAACAGAGGACAGAACAAGGAGCAATGGTTTCTAGTTGCAGCTGGAGAGGTTGAGATTGGATATTAGGAAATAATTTCTTACTAGGAGAGTGGTGAAGCATTGGAATGGGCTACCCAAGAAGGTGGTGGAATCTCTGTCTTTGGAGATGTTTAAGGCTCAGTTAGACAAAACTCTGGCTAGGATAATTTAGTGGGAGTGGTCCTGCTTTTTTGGCAGGTGGTTGGAGTAGATGACCTCATGAGGTCCCTTTCCAATGATTCTATGATATCTCTACACTGTCCTCTCTCTGTATATGTACACTATCCAGAGGATTTAGATATTTAGGTATAATAATTCCTACTCACCTACCTATGCTATCTTCCAACAAAAGCATATAGGCAGACTTCATGAGATGGCAAGACCTCTTCCTTTCACTGTCAAGATATATTCATATAATTAAAAAGAACATTCTACTTTACCCCATTCATGGCTTACTCGTTAATATCTGAATCTGAGATAGGTAAAGCCAAAGGCAACTTCTACAGAAGAATTAATAACCTAGAATACACCTAGTAAATGCACCATTATCAAGGGAAAAAAAGACTGAATTTGAAATTATACAATTATGCAATGTCTTTTTGAACAATAATGGCAACAACATTTCATTATGTCCCAGGCTGGCAGTCCACTGAAGACTATACCATATATCTTCCTGAGTTATTCACACCACCTAGGTGCATAATATTAGAATTCTTATTGCCAGTTTAAATCCAGCCATTAATAAATCACCAGAAACTTGACATAGTATTTTAAAGATTGTCAGGGTTATCATATACTGCTTTTCCTACTTAAATAACAGAGTAGTAAAATTCTTACCAGTGATTGAGTGGCTGCGTATTCAAAGACCTGAATACTGTCTCAGACCAGATTGCAAAAGAACCACTTCCCTAATTCAATCAACTTAACATAAATTTCACTTAGACAAGCATTTCAGGTATTATCTGCTCTAGAACTTTTTTTCATACAGCTATGTACAGTACCATGTTATTCTTGGGGAAAAAAAAGTCAGGGAGCAAAACAAGGTTCACCAATCAATTTGCCTCTATGTTCTATTTTAACCTACAAAACTGCATGCAACAAAAAGCAGAGCACTATATCCCTGTCAGAGCATGTACCAGTTGGGCTTCTTACTAGAAACTGAGAAGACACAGCTTAAAAAAAAATAAATAAAATAAAACTGAACATTCCATTTTTATATGATCAGAAAAAAAGAGTTCAAGTAACTGGAGAAGTTAACCAATATTTAAAGAAAAAAACTGAACAGATTTTAAAAAGTCATCTGTGACATACTTTCTAACCATTGATTAGCTAAGGAGTTAATTAAAAAAGAATCTTGTGCTAGGAAAAAGGAAATGCAAACACCACTCAGTAAGACTGAAAAAAAACTTAAGAAATGACTTGAAGAAAGCCAGCTGCAGGGAAAAAAATATATATCACAAAAGGAAACAATGAACACATGTCAAGCTGTTCTGTAGCGACTCAAAAGCATAAGTACTCAACCTCAGGGCAAACTGTTAAAAGCAAGAGACATTTCAGAATGGTTGTGAATTCCATGATTAAGATTTCACCAATCATTATCAAGTACAAAATCCTCAGGCATTATAACAGCCTTAACATGCTTCAAAGAGGAACTGCAGAATTTGAATTCATAATGCAGATTTGACACCCTAGCCTTAGGGTTAAATAGGGATGATAGATTTTGTTTCTTATTACAACAGGTCATTTGCCCTCACCTTCCTCTATAAGCTCTTCCCCATCATCTGACTCTAAATTGCTTTGATTTGCAGTAACAGTCTGACCTTATCATCTGATTTACACTTCCCTGCATTTTTTCAGCCCATTTGGGAAATTCTTCATCTTCAAGCATCTGACAAAGCGGGATTTTCTCCCACGACTGCTCATGCAATAAATTTGTTAGTCTTTAAAAGTGTCACAGGACTCCTTGTTCATTTAGCCTTAACATGGAGTCACATTCAGTCCCCTTTGTTGCTCCAATCTGTCTTGCTCCTAGATAAGCTTACATTTGTGGTAGATGGTACCCTTGCATCCAGAATCACAGCAATATTGAGGTTACTTCCAATCCAGTCCCAAAGGTCTAGTCACTTATCTCAGGTCAATGGCACCTTAGATCTCACACCAAAGACAATGCTTGTAGCCAGTCCTTTAATAAACTATATAAAGGTTTATTAAATAGGAAAAAGTAAAGGTTACTTACAAAATTAAAGCAGGTGAACATACATACACTAATGAGTTACATTTAAGTTTCAAAAGGCAACATAAGCATCTATAATAAGCAAACTCTATATGTCCATTAAGGTAACCTAGGATTCGAGCAGCACAGAGATACAGTTCCTCCTTCTTAGGATTTTTTTTTTTTTTTTTAATTCCCTTCCCCTTCATGTGATTTCAGCTGATGCAAGGAATCACCTTGCATGACTCATCTTCATGGCAGGGGGATAAAAGAACAACAAAATCTTTTGTTGTTCCTCAATAGCCCATCTGGTATTGATGGCTCTTCCTCATTGGCTAGCACAATAATGCCTTCTTTAGTGTAAAGTGCTGCTCTTCCAGTTAATGTCTTTCTGATTTCTGGTGATTTACTGAGCCATAGAACTGTACAATATAAATACTTAAATATTACCTTACACTATGAAATATAGATGCCATAAGTAAGACTGCTGCATGCAGCAACTCGCAAGCATTCAGTGGAGTCTAAACATATTTTAATCTAATCCTAATACCTAACTTAACAATAGTAACACAAAGGTGAGCCATGATTCCAGCCATGTATTTGTCAATATTCAGCTGAGACCCTGGCATGAGCTGGTATCTGGTCTACCATCCTCGCACACACTTTTGCCTTATTTGATAACGTCAAGGTATTTTCACGAATCCAGCTCGCGGGGTACTAGAATTGCAGTAGAAAATTCTTAGCTTTGGCAAAATGTTCTGATTTGAAACAAAAAACAAACAATTACAACCAAGAACTTCTGGATGTAGGTGTGGGCTATCGTGCACAAAGCTATAAAACACAAATAAATGGGCAACTACTTCGATGAAATATTTGGAAATTAACATTTGTAAAAAATAGCAAGACTGAGGCAATATTAATTACATTCTTTTGATTAAGACAACCAAAACAGATTTGGAAATTTGGTCAACATTGACATTTCATAATTAGATTAAATTAATATCTTCCCTAAATTAACTTCTGTTTCCAAACATTCGTGGTTTTAGACCAATGAAGTTTCTTGGATCAGTGGTGATATAAAATACAAACATTCATACTGGGAAATAAGCATCTTGGGTTTCAGAAATCTGCTTTTCAAAGGCCATGGCAAAAGGAAGGATTGACATTATCAGCATTAAGCACTGTTATCAAGTTAGTCAAATCAGAAACCTAATATACTTTAATGTAATGGGATCCTTGGTGAGGTGGCTGGCCTAACAGTTTACTTGAACAATTCTGATAAACTTATTTTGTTCATACAAATGTTTTTACAAATGGGTTTTTAAAAAGCCTGTTAAACAAAAGATGCAGCAGCAGTTATCACTGTGAGACAGAGCTCTGCACCTCCTGTTCAATAAGCTCCCTTTGTTTCATTTAATTAAAAACTGAATCAAAACTCAAGCTACAAAGTGAAGCGTAGTATATTCATCTCTACTACTTGCTGACAGAAGGTAGAGTCATTTGTGTGACTGAACAGTTGGCATCTGCAAGGAACTTAATCGCCCTTTGATGCTGTTGCTTTCCATACCTCCTGTTTCTTTTTCCTGACTTATTAACTTATTCGCCCAGCGTCATGTGTGAGCTCAAGCTTCCCTACAGCACATTAGCCTGGAACTGAAGAAAGGTTGGAAGAGTCAAAGGATAGAGAACCTGAATTTTTCTTCTCAGAAAGCAGTTGGACTTTGTAACACTAGACTTGCACCTCTGAACCTTACTGACAGAAAATACTATTAAGAGTCTTCCACTGGCCAGTGCAAAAATACAGTCTGTTGCATTTACTGGCTCAGAAGTAATATTCAGCTATTAAATTGCAGAAACAGAAAAACTCTGTGCCAGGCAGAAGTTTCATTATTCAACAGGATATTAAAATTCTGATATCAAAGTTGTCAACATTTCAATAACTTATGATTCTGAAAATGATTGCTTCTTGGTGCGCAACTTTAAAGACCATTTTAATGGGCAAAAATCTCTTCTGCTAATTGCTCATATTGATTAGTAATCAACTGTATTAATCAACAGTACAGATGGAAAAAATTCAGAGAGAAAATAGCAAAATAGACTGTTTGTAGTGTTGATGTAGTCATGTTGGTCCCAGGGTACTAACAGGATATGGGGGCGGGGGGAGGGTGGGCTGAGATAACAGCTTTTATTGAATCAGCTTCTGTTGGTGAAAGAGGCAAGCTTTTGAGATACACAGAGCTCTTCTTCATCTCTGGGAAAGGTGCTCAAGAGTGTCGCAGGCAGTGTTCCCTGTAAGCTGCATGCATGTGCAGCAGCTCTAACTCCCCGGCACACGGCTCACTGCCAGCAGCGCAGGGCCTGCAGCCGCAGCTGTTTGCTGGCCCCAAATACATATTCTTCCAGCTGACGGAGAGCTGTTCTGGGGAGTTTAAAATCTCCTGCCCTGAACATGCTCAGGTCAGGAGATTTTAAACTTCCCAGTGCAGCTTCCTGCCAGCCGGAAGAATGGTGGCAGTGAGGAGCGTGCTCCATGTGGGAGCAGCTCCAGCAACCAGGTGAATGGTCTGAGGGAGTTGGGGATAGGAATCCAGGGGAAAGGGTGCCCAGGCAACTTGGAGAAGCTAGCCGGCAGGAGCATGGGGAAGCCCCCTGGCCCACAGGGAAAGATGCTCGGGGGAGCAAGCAGCTTTCCCAGGACTCAAAATTTGGGGGGGGGAGGGCAGAAGGAGATGTAGGAGGGTGCTCATTGAACTGGTATAACAGGAGGCAGGATCAGGCCTGGGGGTCCCCATTTCTAGACTACTTTAAGAGCACTTAAGACAAACAAACAAGGAGCCCTGTGGCGCTTCAAGATTGAAGAATATATTTATTGCATGAGTTTCTGTGGGAGAAAAATCCCACTTCTTCAAAGTATTTGATGAAGTGGGATTTTCTCTCATGAAAGCTCATGCAATAAATATATTTGTCTTTAGATATCACAAGACTCCATGTTTTTTCTCCTCCATCTAGAGGAACAGTCCATCCATCATCAGCACTGTGTTCTCAATGGTTCTTGAGCCTTCAAGTATGGTCATTGCAAGGATATGCTTAACATTGTTTGGTAGCTCCCAAACTGCAAGTGGATTAAATGAGGGACTGAGAAGTGAAGCAAAAAATGTAGAGTGCCACAGTACTGATTTCTTGTTAGTTTTGCTGAACTAGACTAACATGGCTGCCTCTTTGGAATTTCACAATATTCCATGTACTCATGATGCATCATCATCATCATCTGGGGGGGGGGGGAGAGAAATCACAGGATTTGAACTTGTACAGAAAATATATGTTTCATAAGCCAAAGAAAAAAAAAGACTAATACCTTTCCAAGCAAGCAGAACAGTTTTATAGATCCAGCTCTACTGAGCAACTTAAAAAAAAACTTAAAGCAACATTTTCTTGACACTAAAAAGAAAGAACTAAATTCAGAGGCAAAAATAAAATCTGTGGTATGCTTACAATGCTTGAGTTCCCAACATTAGTAAGGGAACTACTTTAATTAAATTTAGCTAAGCCTTAGTCATTTTCTGTGGTTTACTTCAGCTGTACATTGTATGTCCCTAAAGAGGCTGTTTTATTTACAGTATATAGAAGGATAAGTTGGTTTCCATTTTGGAGCTCAAGGTAGGAAAGAATTTTCTTTTTTGTGAACCCTCTCTGCAGAACCAGCTTTATCATTTCATTAGGGATGGGGGCAATGTGCTTCGTGTATGTCAGCCTGTCCTCTCAATAAAAGATACAAATCACCCAAGTCTGGCTTTGGCAGAATAGTAGACAGCTGAAGAGCTGAACAGGTCTAGTTAACAAGAGTTATGAACAACAGACCCCATGTTTTTTCTCTGTCTACATATTTTTAAGGACATTGGATGAGATTCAGATATGGTCCTGAAGCATTCAAGCTCAAATAGTCTCCCTTTGAGATAAGGCCTGGCTCAAGAAGAGAAATTATACAATAAACTATCTTGTGTATAAATGTGGCACTAATTACTTTAGAAGATGGTAGAGCTGCATCGACAAAACTGTTTGGTTTGCTTGGAAAGGTATTAGTCATTTCTTTGGCTTTGTAAGTCAGGGGTGGTTCGCAGCCAAGCGTTCCCCCAGCGGGCAATGTTCCACTTGCTTGTTGGGCGAGGCCACATCCAAGTCCTCTTCTGCAAGCCCCACCCTATGTGGGGCAAGGCAGCTATACAAAGTCTAGGCCTCCAGCCCTTCCTCCAGGTGAGGCTGTAAAAGAGTTTGTTGGTGGGGGCTTGAAGCAAGGGTCAATCACGCAGGGTTAGCAGGGGATTGGGCACAGGGAAGGGAGATGGAGGCCCACCCACTCCACTGCATCTCAGCCCAGGGCCCTATCTGGTGGCTGAAGAGCCACCAGGAAGCCAGCGGTTCTCCAGCCAAAACACATTGGCTCTAATACCACACTGGTGGGAAAGCCCCGCTCCTCTCTGGGCTACTTCCTTCAGGTTCCCTCCCCTACCAAGTCATCAGGGTAATAAGCCAGAGGGATCCCTGTCAAACCTTCATCCCCCAGGGGCAGTAGGGCTGGCAGATCCTCTGCAAGGGGTAACTCCTCCAGGTCATTGCTGGTATGGGTCTCCTGGTCCAGGGGGTCTTCAGCAGATAGCAGCTCCTCTAGATCATTGGTGGATGAGTCCTCCAGGTCTGTGAGGTCATCAGCTGACAGCAGTTCCTCCAAGTCCTCCCCTTGGGGTGGGGAGTAGAGTGAGACATCCCACCACTTCTCCAGCAGCTTGCCCACCAGCTGGGGTTGCACACCCTCAAGGATTGCAGCAAATCCCCCTCTTAGGCTCCCCCTACTCTGCCTGGTCCATCTCCTTTTATAGTCCTCCCCTACCCTGGGCCCACCTCCTGGGTTCCTGGTCCCAGCCTGGGTTCCTGCAGAGCCCTCCTCTCGCCAGCAGGGGGGGACGCTCAACCCCCGGGACCACTGTTCTAGAGGAGGGAGGCGCATCCTGCCTGCCTTCCCTCCTACAGGCTTATCATGAAATGTATATTTAACAAGTTCAAATCCTGTGATTTTTCCCTGGATGATGATTTCCCCTGGATGCTAATGATAGATCATGAGTACATCGAATACTGCAAGGTTCCAAATGGGTAGCTGTGTTAGTGTAGTTCAGCAAAACAAACAACGAGTGCTGTGGCACTTCTAAAAACTAACACACTTATTTATCCCGTGAGCTTTTGTAGGGAAAAAATCCCACTTTTTCAGATGGTTTGAAGATGGGGGAACCTACAGGTTGGGAGGAAAATAAATGCAAGGAAGTGCAAGTCATAGGATTCGGTGTTGTTCCCTCTAAGCTAATGATGCAGCTCAGCAAATTATGGACGTGCTTGGCCAGCAGGCAGCAGAAAAGGTCGCACATTGGTCACAGCTAAAAAAAATAAAAATAAAAAACCAAGTATTTTAGAACAGACAACCCTAAAACCAATGCACTAAAATGGAGAAAACAAGTACAGAAGTAATTCAGAGTGGTTAGACTTCTTGTATGAGGCATTTTAAGCACTGTGAATGCTTTTGTTTGCAAAAGGTCACCTGGCCGGTGTAGCCTCCAGGACAGCTTCAGTTCCCAGAGAAAGTCAAAGTCTGTTTTTTTGAAAGCTAGGGTCCATATTCTGCTGCTCTCCTTTCTTCCTTTTGTCAGGATCCTGAACTCAACCATCCCTTTCTACTGTTATTCCTTCTTTTTGACATCTCAATCTCTGTCTGGCCCATTGTTAGTAAATTTGTATTTTTTTTTAATTAAGCCAACTCAGTGCTATGTTTATAAGGAAGTATATATTCACATGAGTTAACTTAAAAAGCTGTGATGGACTTTTGTGTTTTTAGAAGAACAAATGAAGCTTAGTAGTGCTATGCAGGAGAGGAATGAATATTACAAAACACACTGTTCTAGGAAACTCCAGAACAGGGAGTGAGTTGTGCTGGTTAAAAGCAAGGCTGGAGGAAGCCAAAGTAGGGCTGTACACAGGCCAATAGGGGTCTGTGTTACTGAACCAGGACTAGCTGCATGACATACAGCAACTCAAACTGTTACCTGCACCATTGTAAACATTCCAGGCTGGCAGCTATGGCAGCAAAACTTTTTAATGTACACAGCGTTGCAGGACAAATTGTGGCATAATCCCATGCTGGTCTGGATAGTGCTCCAATCTGCATCATGGTCCCTTAGATTATGTGTCATCTATATCTACTAAACAGCCTATTCCATCTTGTGTTTAGCTGTGATGCTTTCAATACCTTTCCTAGAGCTGAAGCAGAGCTCTGTCTAGCTTGAAAGTTTTTCTCTTTCTCAAACAAAAGTTGGCCCAGTAAAAGAAAATACCTCATGCACCCTCTCTCTCTCTCTCTCTCCCTCTCACATAGTCAATTACCAAATACAGCTCTTGACAACTACATGTAGGCGAACTGTCCTGTTTCCTGACCTTTTCTGATGCTTCAAAGTTGCAATCATAGTGACCAAAAAAAGATCAAAGATTTCAAAGAGCAAAACAGCTGGATATATTGCAGCTAGAACTTCTACAGCCAGATTCTGCTTTGTGCACTGGGGTAGGGAGTAGCTGCTCTGAATTCTGGCTTCAGAGAGCCAGAATTCCAACTGGGAGCTCTAGACTATTCAGGTATGGCCACACACACTTCTTATTTCGAAACAACAGAGGTTGTTTCAAAATAAGAAGTGCCATGGCCACAAGACGCACGGCCATTTCGAAACAAGCAAACAGCTTGTTTCGAAATGGCTGTGGTTGTTTCAAAATAGCTTAAACCTCGTTGTGTTTCGAAACAGGGTTGTTTCGAAACCA
>ML681964.1:41745534-41790677 GCA_007922195.1 Podocnemis expansa
TGGGGGATTCCGGGGTGGGGCCGCGGGGGATGCCCCAGCCCCGCCCCCGGCAGGAGCATCGCGCCGGGGATTCCGGGCCGGCACTCACTCCGGCCCCGGCAGCAGTGGGCTCCAGCCACACGCCAGGGCCGCACTCCCAGGTTTGGGGGCAGCCAGGGCTTTAATGCCCCTGAGGTGAGGCACCCCCCCCGCACCTCTCCTGGCGGGTGCCTGCAGGGGACTGCAGGCACCCTCCAGGTGAGGCGCAGTGCCTGCAGTCCCCTGCAGGCACCGGCAGAGTCAGGCAGACCCTGTGCCTGACTCTGCCGGTGCCCCATGGGGTGCAGCGCCCCTCTGCACTGCACCCTGTGAGTGCCTGCAGTCCCCTCCCCAGGCGAAATAGCAGGTCCACACTGTGGACCTGCTATTTCGCTCCCTTATTTCACGGACATAGTTTTTGTCCTGCAAAATAAGTTGTTTCGAAATAACATGTTATTTCGAAACAGCTTGTTTCGGAACTTGTTGTTTCGAAACAAGCCTGCCCTGTGTAGACATAGCCTAAGTAGTCCCTAACCTGACCTTCCATCACCGGAGGCTGCTCTCCTTCTCTCTGTTCTGTGTTAACCAGTGTAGTAGCCTGGGAGCTGACCCTGCCTGTTAAGACTGAGGTAAAAAAAGCATTGAGTACTTCAGCCTTTTCTGCATCATCCACCACGAGGATACCTTCCACATTCAGTAAGGGACCTACACCATCCCTGATCCTTTTCTTGTTACTGACATACTTGTAGAACCCCTTCCTGTTATCCTTCACATCCCTTGCCAGCTGTAACTCCAATTGCCCTTTGGTCTGTCCAATTTTATCCCTGCAGGCCCAAGCAGTATCTTCATACTCTTCCCTCATCATCTCCCCAAGCTTCCACTTCTTATAAGTTTCCCTTTTGTGCTTCAGCTCACCGTAGATTCTCTGCTTAGCCATGCTGGGCACCTTCCATATTTGCTGTAGTTTCTGCACATCAGAATGGTATCTTCCTGTGTCCTTAGTAGGGTTTCGTTAACATACAGCCAGCTCTCTTGGACACCTTTCTACTTCAGATTAGCCTCCCAAGGGATCTTGTCCATCAGTTCTCTGAGGGAGCCAAAATCTGCTTTTCTGAAGTCCAAGGTCTGTGTTCTGCTTCTTTCCTTTCTTACTTTGATCAGGATCCTGAACTCTGCCATCCCATTTGAAACAATCCAGCCTATATAACTGAGACTTTAAAGGAGATTTTCTTTCTTTTTCCTTTCCTGCCTTACACCAAAACTGAGTGAGGTATCTCTGAATTAGAATACAGAATAGCTGTATATTATGCTTTCCAGTTAAGTGATAAATTTAAAATATCATCTCACTGCTGGCCTGGCTCTAATGAGGCTCCAGGATGGTTTCAGTAATATGCAGTGAAGTTAATCATTTACATTTCAAATGTAAAAATTCTACTAAGGAATCTTGGTACTTTTATTAAGACTACAAGGTCTCTTATCTGCTTACTCGAGTCTCTTGAGTGATTTTTGTATATGCCATGTTAATTTTGCATTTCCTCAAATGTATTTAAATATATGCACTTTCCAATGGTCACAGATTAAGGGAAGAAAACTAATAAATGATTCATAAATACGTGGCTTGTATTTTCCAGGGTGAGACTAATACACTTTAAAATGACGTTGCTCTTTTGGCTCTTGCTAGAGCTTTTAATTGCATGCTGAGACAGGAGTTGTGGTAGACCAGAGCTAATAATGACATACAATTCATAGTGTCAGATTGGACATGACAAGTTTTGAAATTAGCTAGTGACCCTTCATCAACACTAAAAGCATGTCAGGTATATGAAGGCTTGCACAGCAAGAAGAGCAGTCACCTAACATGGTCATTAGTATGAATGGGCTTGGCCTTTCCCTCTCACATTTCATTAAATTCCAGTGTTTGGCTGGATATGAAATGTAAGCAACCAGTAAATTCATTAATCATATGTTCAGACGCAGAACAATTGCTCAATGAGTAGCTGTGGTACAGTAGCACAGTATTTAATTAGAAAAAGATTTCAGCACTATATAGGTTTGAATAATTGAACAAACTATTTCAGCTTCCTAACACCCAAGAGACTTAAGCATACATCGTATTTGGACTGATTGTGTCTTTAGAGGAATGAAAAGGCTTAATGACCATCTTAAAGTGAAAAGTATAACTTTAGTTTTAAAGTCCCAGTTTCTTTATCAATGACTTAGTGATTCAACAGAGGGGAAACCATGCAATGCCTGTAAGATTTTTATGTGCGCTAAATATTGAAAATACTCAGGAAACGTTGAATTCCCTCCTTTTGGACTCTAACGGAGTTAAAGCCATTTTTTGCCATAAGAACCATGCTCTTTTATTGCTAATTGGATTTGTTTGCAGAAGGCCCAGGTATTTGAATATAGGATTCTGCTTTTACCTCTTCAGGCTTCTGCCTTATGCTTTGATTCCCCTCATCCATGATCTTTTCTTTGATGATGATCACTATGGTCCCACTTGCTAGGTGAGAAAGTAAGATGTGTTTGATAGCCACAAAGTCACCATCTCAGATTTAGTAAAATAGCTAGAAAGAGGAAGGAGAAAGTGTTTTGACAAGAGCTGTGACAACTGCATACCTACTTGTCATTGCCTCAAGACAGAGGAGTTGATTCTCTTTGGGTGTTGTATTTGGTCCAAAGTGCCTGACTTCATGGCTATGTCAACACGTACACACTTATTTTGATTTAAGTTAAGTTCATTTGAAATAAAATCATTAATTTGATTTAACTTAAAGCGACATAAGCAAAAACATCAAATCAAAATAGCAAGTCCGGACACAGGACTTGCTATTTTGCTTCAGGAGAGGGACACCATGGGAGGTATAGCAACATGGCCCCCTGGCATGGCCATGTTGCCAACCAATCGCATAAAAGCAGGAACTGACCTCAGCTCCCTGTCCATTGTGACTGACAAAAGGTCATGACAGAAATGGCTATGGATGCTCCCCAGGTTGCATACCATCCTCAAGCATTAGGCAGACCCTCTGCTAGCCTGCAGGGTGCTCCCCTGTTGTGGGACACACTCTTCCCTGAGCCTGATGATCCCTGGGATGAGCTCCTGACCATTGTTTCACTGGCCCTCACAGCAGCCTTAGTTCTCCGTCCCCCTGCTGTGCAACAGCACATCTGGGCACAAGCACAGACTGGTGGGAGCAGGTTGTCCTGTGAACCTGGAGCAATGAGCAGTGCAGGCAGAACCTCCAGGTGAGCCAGGAGACCGTCACTCGCCTGGTTGCCAGGCTCGCCCAGTCCTCTGCTGAAGAGACACGTTGATGAGAGCAGCCATCCCTGTGGCCAAGAGAGTGGCCAGTGCTCTCTGGAAGATGGCCATGCCCGAGTCCCATAGGTTTGTTGCCCATCCCTTCGGCATCAGGTGGTCCACTGTTGGCAAAGTGCTGCTGCAGGTTGCCCATGCCATCAACATGGTCCTGCTGCCATGCCTCGTCACTCAGGGAGTGCTGCAGGACACCCTCATGTGCCTCGCTGCCCTGCGGTTTCCAAACTGCGGGGGGGGGGGATACTCAATGCCACCCACATCACCATGTGAGCCCCACAACACCATGCAGCCAAGAAGAGGAAGAAGAAGAGATACCACTCGGTCATCCTGCAGGCTCTTGTGGCTCACCAGGGCATCTTTCAGAATTGCTGTGTTGGAGGCTGGGGAGGGCGCATGATGCCAGGGTTCTGCGCAACTCCTCCCTGTACTGGGGCATGAAGCCGAGCACCTTCTCCCCCCCCCCCCCCCATAATATCACCATTGGGGAAGTTGAGGTGCCCGTCCTCACTGTCGCTGATGCAGCCTACCCTCTCCACCCCCTAGCTCACGTGCCAGTACACGGGACCGCTCGACACCGAACAGCAGCTTTTCAACCACCACATCAGCCGCTGCTGCCAGGTGGTTGAGTAGACTGAAAGCCCACTGGAGGTGCCTCCTTACATGCCTGCACCTCACCAAGGACAGAATCATGGAGGTTATCAGTGCTTGCGTAGCACTGCATAACCTCTGCAAGCTCCAGGGGGAGACAGTAGCCGCCATGTGGGAAGCCAGGGCAGAGCTTCTTGGTGGCCAGTTCCAGCAGCCAGAAGTGTTGGCCCCAAGGGAGCAAGTGCCACAGAGAGCAAGTGCTGTGCGGGAGGCACTGAGAGACCTGTTTGCACAGGCGGACATGTGAGGACCAGGCCTGCCCCACCACACCACCTGCTTCCCTGTTCTGCTACAGACAGCCCCCACCCAACCTGCCCACACCCAGAACCCAACCCAATAAATGCTCAACTACAACTGTTCAGTGTCAGAACTTTTATTTACTAAAAGAAGGGAGTTTTGGGGAGGGGGGGGGGCTTGGGAGGCAGCAAAGGTTCAGATACTGTGGGTGGAGGATACTGGGGAGTGGGTACTAAACTGGGAGCTTGGATGTGGGGTGGGGGTTTCGGGACATCAAGGTGGGGCAAGGCTATGGGGAAGCCACCCATGGCCCATGGCCCGCTGTGCTATGGCCTTCCCTGCAGCCACCCCAGGTCTGGGAGCACCAGCAGCGAGGGACATTGCGGTGCCACAGTGGAGCTCCCTCACTTTCCAGGGGCATCAGGTGCTGCGATATGCACCGCAGGCTAGAGACAACGTCCCTGACAGTGATGGTGATAGCTTCCTGAGCAGTGGCCTGCAGCTCCAGTGCCGCAGCCTGCCACTCAGTCACCACAACGACACAGTTGTCCACATCAGCTGCACGCTGGAGCTGGTAGACGGCGGCCTCTTGGTGCCTGCCCTGCTCTTGTCGCCAGGCCCAGCAAGACTCATCAGCTTTATGGCCCAGCTCCAGCTGGCTGCTCAGGATGTCATCCCAGGTCCGGCGGGCTCTCCTCCTCAGCCATGTGACAGTGGTGCAGGCTGCAGGCTCTCTGCCGTTCATGCAGCCGTATCTGCCCATTGCCACTTCGTGATGAGGGATCCCATCCTGCTTGGACCTGGGATCCTGCCTGTACATGCCTTCCTGCCACCTGCATCCATGGGAAAGCCTGTGTACTCGCCTCCCGGCCCTGAGATCTGCCTATCCCAGGGCCTTGCGCCCCTCGCTATCCATGCCATTGGCAGTCTTGGCCCTGCCTGCCTGGAGGGGATGGGGGAGAACACTCACCAACAGGCACTCCTGGATGTCCCTTCCATTCTGGGTGACTCCTCCATCTCCCCCTCCTGCTCCTCCTTGGGGGTGCTGGCCCTCTCCTCCCAGGTGGGGAACAACTCGGGACTGGCTGGTGGTGCAGTCCCAGGCTGGCTGGCATCGCGCACACCCAAGGATGCCTCCATGCCAAGGGCTTCCCTCAGAGGATGTGGCCAGGGTGCAGGGCTCGCCAGAGTCCACAGGCTGGGAAGGGAGGCTGCTGGGCTCTTGCCTCAGAAAGGCGTCAAGCTCCTTGTAAAAGGGGCAGCTTGTGGCAGCAGCTGAGCCCTGGAGCTGCCTTGCCTCCCTGGCCCGGGTGTAGTCCTGCTGGAGGGTTTTTCACTTTGGAGCGCACCTGTTCAGTGGTGCGCTCATAGCCCTCTGCAGAGAGGGCCTCTGCGATATCCTGGTAGACATTGTGGTTTTAGTGTCTTGCCTGGAACCGGGCACAGATGTCCTCCCTGCCCCATATCTGCAGGAGGCAGAGGGTCTCCTCCTGTGACCAAACAGGGGCCTGGCCTCACCCCTGAGCTGCAGCAGCATGTGCCTCTGCCATGCTGTCAGCAGCATCCAGGCACGTGGCACCAGGGTCTCAGGGCACTTCCTGAGCACCCTGGGAGGAAGAAGGTCAATCCACGCTGGATTTGAAATAGCCGCTGTTTCGAAACAATGCATCCAAATGGCATTGTTTTGAAACAACCATTTCGATTTAACAGCTATTTCAATTTCTTCCTAGGTTTTACTATTTCAAAATAAGGTTCATTGTTTCAAAATGATGGGGCTCGTCATTTCAAAATAACAAAATGTCGTTCGGACATGACATTTTTAAAATCGAAACAACGGTTGTTGTTTCCATTTAAAAGCAGCGTGTGGACATAGGCTATGAGTTTAGGTCTTGCTTGGCTCAGGCAACATAAGTTCAATGCTAGCTTTTGAAGCCAGCTCTTCAAAAGCACTACATCATTCACAAATCATTACATAACTTATTTTTGAACACATCACTAGTGTACCTCCACTGGGTTTATACCAGGAAGTTAAAGTGAATTGTCTGCACAGAACTTTCTCATGCAGCAGGATCACAACTATAGTATAAATAAATATGTAACAACAATTGTTATAGGGTTCCTGACCACATCTGTCCTATGATCATCTCACTCAAGATTCTAAAACTTTAAAGATCATTGGGCAAAAAAGATACAGGAGTAATGTCCCATGAAGTTTGTACTTCGAAAGATGTCAAAAAGCTGTTTTTCTTAAAAAGGTCTCCCTTTTGCTCCCTTTAAACCCACAGAATGAAATCCTCATTCCACTGAAGTCAATGACAAAATCCCTATTGTTTTCAATAGAGACAGAATTTCACCTAAAGGAGTTATGGTACTGACTGTGGTGCAAGCAAAGTCAAGCTCTATACCATCCTGCATTTTAAGATTGTGCTCAAGTATTATTAGATTGAACAGACAAAGTACAACCTCCCACCATCATCTTCTTGGAATTTACTCTTACTGTGCTGCTGTAAGAGTGCCAGTGTAGCCATGTTATGCTGATGGGAGAGATCTCGCCCATCAGCATAATAAAACCAGTTCAACAAGTGGTGATAACTATTTCAGGGTGTCTTCCACTGACTGAGAGCTGTGCACACTAGCACTTAAACCGGCAAACCTTATGTCGCTCAGGGGCTATGTTTTTCTTCACACCCCTAAGTAACAAGGCTATGTTCACATGTAGCTAGTTATTTCAAAATAAGTTATTCTGAAATAACTTATTTTGAAATAAAAATCCTTATTTCGAAATGAAATTTAAAAAAATTAATTTGAAATAAGGGAACTCCTGAAAGCGAAATAGCATGCCATGCATGTGGACATGCTATTTCGCTTCAGGAGAGGGGCATCATGGGAGGTGTCGCAACATGGCACCCCCAGGGCAGAAATCCCCCTGCCCTGACTCCCCCGCTGCTCTTGCGGTAGCAGGGGAGGGACTATGGGGCACTCGTGGCCCCGGAGCTGGGTGGCTGCTACCTGGGCAGGGGCCTGGGCATGCGCCCAGCCCCACCGGGCGGGGGGAGGCAGAGCCAGCACCCGCAGCCCCTGCCAGCCCGGGCAGCATGTGCCATGCCTGGGCTAGAGGCAGAGCCGGTGCACAGCCCCTGCCAGCCCAGCGGCATGCGCCCAGCCCAGGCAGGGTAGTGAGCCAGGGTGCCAGGAGAGCGAGCCAGGCACCCCACTCGCCCAGCCCCTGGCCACCTGGAAATGGCCAGGGAAGATGCCCGCTGCGGGGGGGCCTGGCCACTTGTAAATGGCTCTGTAGGCTGCAGTCAGTTTCACCTTTGTGAAATGGACCACAGGCTACAGAGCCTGTGAGGGGCTGGGGGAAACAGCACCCCCCTCCTGCTGCTTATCTAGGGGCAGGGGGTGCCTGAGTCAGCTTCACCTGCCACTTCCACTTGCCGGGGCCAGGGTGGACCGCAGGCACCCGAGCTGGCTTTGCCCACTGCTTCCCCTTGCTGGAGATGGGGGGATGAGGCGGGCTGGGGCACCCACCCCCTACCCCCGCCAAGGGGGAGCCCCAGGCAAAGCTGGCTCGGGCACCCGCCGCCCCCCTGCACCTCCTTTCAGCACCCTAGCCAGGGTGCTGATCAGCTCCCTGGCCAGGATGCTGGGGGAGTGGGATCTCCTCCCAGGGTGCTTGGCACCCTGGGGGGAAGGTCCAGTGTTATATCAATGTGTTCCATATCAATATAACACAGCCAGATGGGGTATTTCAAAACCACAGTTTTGAAATAACCCTCATTTCAACACAAAACTAGGTTTTGTTGTGTCAAAATGACTTTCCTTATTTTAAAATGAGGAAACGTGGTCTGGACCTGTCAAATTTTATTTCGAAACAATGGCTGTTGTTTTGAGATACAACTCGCGTGTGGACACAGCACAAAAGTTTTACCAGCATAAGTGTTGAATAGTACATGCAGCCTAGCCTGCTTGGCTGATAACAGTAAGCCAACTGCTGTTTGTTTAGTGTGATGCAGTTTGCATTATAATTGCCATCTCTTCTTTGCTAGAGCCCCATCTGCTGTGTTTACCTCTGGCTATGTATACATTTAGAAAGTTAGCTTGAATTAACTTAATTCAAACTAATTAATGCAGAGTAATAGTGATTAGTTCGAATTAAGTTAATTTGAATTAACATGGCCACACTAGAAACCCTAATTTGAACTAGCATGCCCATGCACAGGACTTGCTTGTTCAAATTAGGTAGGGGATGCTATTGCATAGGGAAAAATCAAGCTATGGCTAATTCGACCTAACAGTTAGTTCGAATTAACACAGCTGCGTTGGGTTAATTCGAGCTAATGCGTTTAAATTAACCATCACTTCGAAGTTAAACTAGGTTTTTATAACTTCAAAGTTAGCTTTCATCAGTTCAAACTAAGTCATTCCTTAGTTCAAATTAATGAAAGCCAGTGTGGCCATGAATTTATTTAATTTGAATTGATCCTCATTAATTCAAATTAAATTGTTAGCGTAGACATACTCTGTGAAAACCCTTGGCAGTGATGTAAAGTATATGGGTCTCCAGCAGGTTATCTGAGCTACAGAGTAAGAAAAAAGTCTAACATAAAAATTACTAATAAAAAGAAATATTTCTCTAGGGTTTTATTGCTACATTACTATGACAGGTAGTTCAAGACTTCTTCCAAGAATCCAGTTGGGTAAATCATATTTTGATTGTAAGCTCTGAGGCAGGGACTGTCTTTCTCTTTGTATATTCTGTGTTTGTACAGCACCCAACACAATGATTAGTAGCATGATGGCACTACAAACAATAAATAAAGCACAATAATCATAACAGATCTGGTAATAATAGCAATCTCATGGCTTCTCCGCTAGCTCTAATCTTCGTCTCCCATCTTCACTATGGAGCCAAATGATGTCCTTAGTTCTGTAAAATGGAATTCTTAAAGCTACCTAAGTGATTGAAATGACTACTGAAAGACAATGGGACTCATGCTCCACAGTCATTAGGTACTTTTGAAAAGTCCCCCAGTAAATAAATAAATATTTAGCTCTTATAGATTAATTATTTATTCATTTATTTATTATTACTTATTGTTGTGGGAGAATTTTCAAAAGAATCTAAGTGACTGAGAATAAGTATCACCACAGCTATGGACAGCATTCTCAACACATATAGTAAAAATCAGCATCTGCTTTTAGAAGCTTATAGTCTAATGAATTCATATCTAGGCATCTCCAATTCTGGAGTCTAATATATTATAATTCAAATAAACAGCCTTCAATATTGTCTTCCAACCTTGACACACAAACCCAGATGGTCTGTGACATTAGTTAGGTTTGAGCATGCTGCTTGGAGGGAAATTAGATTCAGGAAACAGGATGAACAGTATCTCCAGCCACTATTTGCATGAAGACCAAGACCTGATCCCAAGATATTGGAAACTGATTTCTGTAAATTGCATTGTTTTTGGTAGATTGCCAATAGTGAGCTGTGTAAAGTCTCATCTACACTGGGGACATTTTGCAGTATTAGGAATGTTGGGGTCTTTAGTGCAGCCCTCAACTACACTACAGAAGAGCTTCCAGTACTGCTAACATGGGTGACACTGAGCTGTTAGCAATTGTGGAAAATTTAGCATTACTTTTATTATTTATATCCTGATAAGGCCTATGGAATTCAGCCAAGACTGAGGCCCCATTTTTCAAAGCATTGCACATACCCAAAGAAACAGGGACTTCCTTTTATTTAGTTACAATGTGAAAAGACAAATGTTAAGAGAAAGGAGGTGTTATTATTCCCATTTTATGGATGAGGAACTGAGGCACACAGTGATTCAAGTCCCAATATGGTGTACAGTAGAGTCAGGAACTGGCCCTAGATCTTCTAAGTCCTATACTTAACACTTTAACTACAAGGACATCCTTATTCCACTTCACTGTTCAGTAAACAGAATAAATAAGTATTACCACAGATTGTGATGAACACAAAGATAACTACATTTTAGTGCCTTATCAATACTAAAAGTCATAGAAGAAATTAAAAAAACACGTCAGAGGGTAATCAACAGAAGTCGAAATTCTGAGTAGCTGTCCACATTCCATAACAGCATGATTATAACTTTATCTAAATTGGCTTATGTGGGAATATATGGCTTTCTTCCATTATTTTTGTTGTCGTTATACTAAAGCCGAATGGAAATCTGTTGAAGAGAAAAATATAAAGGAGTGAGAGTCCTTTTTCTCAAAACTTCCATTGGCTGTAGCTTTCATTGCCTTTTCATTTACTAAGCTCTTCTAAATGCCATTTTTAATTTAATACCCTAAATTAGGAGCCAATTCATATTCTTGATTTAATTGTTTTAAAATTAAAAAGTGGAGGCATTGAAAAGATGTGACAGGAGCAGTTATTTAATTTGAAACATGTCCCTTACTTTCATCATCAGCCCGTCTTCGGCTTAACTTCTTGCTTTGGTTGTTGCTCAGATAATATGAACCAGGGTCATCGCTGGTGCCTGGCATACAGGGCCCACACCCCAAATGCCAGCGCCAGTGCCCCAGGTCCTGGCAGGGCCCCACCTCTCCCGGTCTCCTGCCGGAGCAGGCTAGAGATCCGGGGTCCAGCTGCCCGCAGCAGCGGCGGCCACTTCTGCCCCTTCAAAGGGCGGGAAACCCCGCGGCCACGGCCGTGGCCTGCGGGCAGTGGGCATGGCCTGAGGGCAGGAGGCGGGACCTGGGACAGTGCCCTGGGTCATTCCCTGGGGCAGCGATGCCCCTGATATGAACTTTCCTTTTGAAGCTGGCTGGGAACAGAGGCTGCACAGTGCAGAATGAAGCTGAAAGCAACTACTATTTCAAAATGTTCCCTTACAAGTACAGAAGGTTCTGGATGCTTATTCAAGCTTACCTGAAATTTTCAGTTATGTCTACACTTAAAACACTACAGACCGCACCGTTGTAGCATAGACTTTACCTAAGCCAATAGGAGGAGCTAGGTTGACAGAAAAATTCTTCCATCAACCTAATGCTGTCGCCATAAGGACTTTGGTCAGTTTGTCAATGCTACTCAGAGATGTGGATTTTTTGCAACCTTAAATTGTATAGTTAAATCAATCTAATTTGCCGAGCACAGCTCAGACCGTCGGCACGTAACACTGAGCTAGAATGCTCACAAGAACAACAAGTTTCAGGAGATTTCTAGCATTAACTGCCTTTAACTGGGTTTAGATACTTTGAGAATGAAGCCGCTACATTGATCTATCTCCCTGATGTTTTGTATTGAAAAAATACTTCTAATTTGCTACATGCACCAGGCCCCAGCTGACTCTACCTGTCAGCTACCAAGAGAGCAACACAAGAAGCAGTGTGATGAGTCCTAACTGAATCTCTCATTTCTTTAGCACACCTAGGAACTATTCAGTGAAGGATATTATCTCCAGGGCTGTCAGATACCGTGTTGCCCCCACTCTCCTGAGGCTTTTTAGGCGCCACTATTCTACTTGAAACTGAAGCTAGATTTGCTGTGTGGTAATTGCCAAGACCACTTCTTTTCATGGCTTGGTCACAGATATCACATTTTCTTTTTTCTATTTTTATGGAGCCTCATCCATGCAATCTCAAAAATGATTTCCAGTGGGGAAGGCTGAACCTTCCATAGAAGCACCCTAGGTGGTTGCCTAGGGCGCCGACCATTAAGGTGCACCAAGGGCTAGGCTGGGGCCAACAAGGCTATCCTGCCCTGCTCCGCTCAGTCATATAGCCTAAGGTGGAGCAAGGCAGGAAGCTGTGTTTCAGCTGGCTCCGCTCCAGAAAACGTGTGGAGGGAGTTGGTCTATGTGAAAGGTGGATTTTCCCCACTTGAATCTTGCTATGGCTAAACTCCAGCCTGGGTTATTGGAATGTAGCTTGTTAGGGCCCTAATCAAAAAATAATTATGTGGTGTTATTGTCCACGGTCAGAAAACAGCAGACAATAACAGTTTTTTAAGAAAACTGCTGCAAGTAACCCCAAACTGGTTCAAACTGGACCCAGGAAAATGATAAGAACATCTGCAGCGCTCAAGAGAAAAGAAAGGGAAAAACTACTGACCAAGGTCAGCAAGCTGCCAGGCAAGCGAGATACTGACTTTGGGGGAGATTTTTTAGCCATAAATAGGGGGCTCTCTTTTGGGAACGCATTGGAGAAATGATAGGTCAGCAGCCTGTCGTGTCACCAAGGGACCTGGCCACCCTGAGGCTCTCCCCACCATCCATAAGGGAGGCATTGAACCCCTTTGACTGATCACCAAAGGAGTCTGCAGTTTTCTTTTTCTCTTTTTGCAGATTGTTTTTCTTTCCTTTGTTCTTTTTGACTTTTTCACTAATTTTTTTTTCACTTGCTTACCTGGATTATAGGGCCACAAACCTTGACCTATCCAAAGGGGATGGCAGGGAGTGTTCAACCAGTTGTAATGGGCTCAGAGTTTTATGACCCAGACAGCCATGGTAAGCTGTAAGTTTGGTCGAGCCAATCTTAATACTGGTCTGGCCAAGTTCAGGTCCTTTAAGAAAGCACGCAGTTGGTGGACACCAGACCAGTGTGCTGCCAATTCAAGGCCACAGGCAAGCATTGTAAGCTGCACTGTTGGTCTGCAGCCAATTCTTTAACACTGGGCTGTTCTATTACGCTTCACTCCTTCTCCTAAAGAAACAGGTCTGCTGTTTGCACCTCCAGAGATAACATCCAGATGTGATAAATATAACCTGGTTAAATTTGGGAGTTAAATTGGGAAACGCTTATTAGGGTTTTGTGTGTGTATTATCACTGCTCTAAACTTACTAACCCCACAAATCAAAATCAAGCTGGTGTTTGTTACCTCTAACACCTTGTCCACAATCCAATCTGGGCAACAACAGAGAAAAAGAGTGTAATGAAAGAATAAATCTACTTGTATTCCCTGCCAGGCACCCCAGCTGACCTGCATAACTCCTAGCCACAAACAGCCCACAGCTAGCCCCACCGGGCCATGAACCATGGTGTCTGGAGAGCAAGGGGGAGAAGCAAGGTGTTTGTGCTGTCCTGGGCGGCACATGATGTCTGTTAGTCTTAAAGTGTCACACAACTCTTTGTTGTTTTTTTTAAATAGCAAAGCTCTTTCACCCGCGGATTGTGCTCTCTCTCTCTCTCTCTCTCTCTCTCTCTCTCTCTGTCTCCCATGAACCCCATTCTGCTAAATTGCACCAACCAGGATTGGCACTGGGGTTTTACTTCAGGGTTAGGCACAGAGATTGAGATCAGTTTGTATGGGGTGGGGGGGGGGGATAAGTGTGATTTAATAGATGTTGCAAGCTTTTTACTTTTAGTAATAGGAATACTAGTAATTGAATAATATTAACCTCTCATTTAACCAATTTTTCTTCTGTAATCCTATTCACCTCAATAAAAGTTACATAGTGGTTAACCAAAAAATAGTGGTCTGGTCTCTTACGTCTCGATTGGGACACACTCATGCAGTGTGGGGTCTGTGCCCCTTGTGCCCCACTCCCCCACAACAGTCTAGCGCAGTGGTTCGGGGGGGAAGGGGCATTGGGGTTGGTGGGCTGGTAGGGGCACCAGTGGGAGGGATCCTGGTGGTGGGTGTGGTCCCCGGCCACAGCTCCACTCCCCAGCTGGACCTGAACCCCCAGCCATGGCATCGCTCCCCAGCTGGCAGGCACTGAACCCCCCCACTCACAGCCAGATCCCCAGATGGGGCCTGATCTAGGCAGCAACAGCGCTGCTCCCCACCTGCAGCCATATCCCTGCCTGTGGCACTGCGCCCCAGCTGGGTCTGGACCCCAGCCCAGAGTTGGATCCCAGCGATGGCAGTGCTGCTACTCTCCACCTACAGCCAGATACCTGGCAGAGGCTGGATCCTGGCTGCGGTGCCACTGCTCCAGCTGTCCGCAGCTGGATCCCCCCCCCCCCATCTGCAGTGCCACTCCCCAGTTGGGGCCAGACTCCCACCAGTGGCCAGAGCCTTGGATGGGGCCAGATCCTGGCAGTGGTGGTGCTGCTCCCTGCCCATGACTGGATCTCCAGATGGGGCCAGATGCCAGTGGTGACACTGCTCCCCGCCTGTGGCCAGACCCTGGTGGTAGCAGCACTCCCTGCCTGTGGCTGAAGGGTGGGGGGGTGGAAGGAGCAAAATCACATATGGCCTAGGCACCAAAAAACCTTGGGCCAGCCCTGCCAATGGGTCATAAAATTCATTGGTTAGGCCTTAGCACCTTAGGCTGCATGTCATCCAGATCAACTTTTCTAATGTTAGAAATATCTCCTTATCTGCTCTTACAAAATGTCCGTTTTCTCATAATCTCACTAACAAGAAGTTATAAAAATGACTGTTTATATTTTGCTTAAGTTGTACATAATTTAATCACTCCTAAGCAATTATAGAACTAATTTTATATTATAGAGAGAATTTTTTTTCAACCTTTCAGTGCTAGGAAGGCCAGAGAGATTATAATCTCATTACTTACCACACCACAATCTTCTTTTTAACACTGGATATCTGCAGTGTAAATGGGTTAAATGTGTTTTATTTCATATATTCTCCAGTCCCACAAGGATTGAACTAAGCTCATAATAGCCTTTTCATTTTATATTATTTACACTGTCTGATCAAGACTATTTGATTCAGGCAGAATTTATGGTCCATGAAGCAAAAGGATTCTATCGTTCAAAAAGTTCCTCTTTTCGTCTTTAATCTTTTAGTAGGCTGTCTACTTCCAAGTCTACAGTCATTCAAGTTTGTCCTTCCAGTTTTGCTGGCAAGACCCTGAAACACCTAAAGAGAAGTTGCTTTTTGCCAACCTCTTTATAATAAGTATGCCATTTTTCCCACAATCCCTTCCTTCATTTCATGGAGTCAGGCTTTGATCTTATGAGCTATGAAAGGATGGGCTTGCTCAATGTTGCATGGGAGTTCTGTGTTGATGACAATAATGTTTAGTGGGCATTTATTGGGCATCAGTTTATGGTTAGCTCATCAGAGGAGTTTGACTGCATAATTTGGTGGTGGCGCATCCCAGCCCTGCTTCTTCCATCCAAAGCCATGCACTTCTCTCCCTTCTCATGTCACAGCCCCTCCCTGGCCCCTGGATGGCCTGAGCACCACCAGGCACCAGTCAGACCGGCCCGATGGCTACAGTGCTGGCACACCCCTGTACCAGTAGTGGGTGACCCAAATGCCCATGGAGCACTTGTTCCAGGATTGCAGCACTCCACAACCTATCTCGATCCCAGGCTGGCTGGTCCACCCCAGTTCCCAGAATGCTGCCAGCCTGCCTCACCCCTCAAGCTGGCTACTGGCTGGCTCACACCTGGCCCCTAAGGTGTTGCAGGCCCAAGCATCCCCAGCCTACAGCAGGCTGCTGGTTCACACTGGTCCACACTGTGTAAATAGTTCATTTACATATGAAGTTTAGCACCTCTTATAGCTGGGTGCCAACAAATGAGCATAAGCTGGTTTAACTTTAATAGCTGAATATTGCAGAATGCTACTTCAGACAAGCCCACTTCCTCCCAGAAATTTTGAGTAATTTTTTTAACTGATCCAATTTTATAACAAAGCCATTTATCACCCATGAGCCTCAAAATGACATATTTTCCAAAAAGATCGCCATACAAAATCCATGCTTCATGATTTGTCATTGGTAATTCAATAAAAAGCCATCTTTTTTTGAGGTCAGTATTGAAACCAGTCCGCCAGCAACATCAAGGCCAGATTTAGAGGCAGGCAACCACCTGCGGTGCTGGACTCAGGGTGCTGGTACTGTTGTTAGCAACAAAAGGGAAAACAGAATGTATGAAGTAAAATATTTTAGGTATTCCATATGTTGATTAATTTTTCACCAGCCTCCTTGAATGTTCTGGATCTTTGCAGAATCTTGTGGAACCTGCCACATGATGAAAAAAAGCAACCTTTTGAGCAAAGGATTAACATTCTGAGGTTGTCACCTACTGTAATTTAATTTAATACTGGTCCACCAGATAGTGGTGTACAATTTAATTTCTTGATGTTAGCACACTTCTATTATTCTTAAAATTAAAAAGTTTCTATAAACTTAGAGGAAACAATTTTTATTTGTTGATATATAACATGAATAAATAGAGATTCACAGATCCTAGCATGGTAATTTGTTGATTTACATAACAGGAATAACTCAGGCATGTAAGGCATGCATTAAAGTCATCAAAGAACTACAACTGCAATAAAATACAAGGTATTCAAAAATTTAATAAATGGGAGACAAGAGCGCTGATGTTGCTCCTTGCCTGAGGTGCCATTTGGTCTAGGACTGGTTCTGAACACAGTAATTTGGAGCAATGTCTTAACAGACACAAAAGAATATGATCATTAAACCTGTGGTCATTAAAAATCTCTCATGGCACTTTTCCACAAAAACAGATGTGTTAATCCTTGTCAATTTCAGTTTGGGTGATTATATTCTGCCTACTAATAATCCCCCTGCAGTTTGAAATGGAGAAAATATTCCCTCTGAAAAATGATTCTGTAGCATTATTGATCTAGAATGGACGCATTTCAGTGGTGGGTACTAGAGAAGAACCTTTATTTTAGGAACTTATTGGGGATTGAGTAGTTGATAAAACTGAAAAGTTCATAAAATTGAACTTTTCAAAATGGCAGAAGGGATGATGCACGAATGGTGCCCTTTCAAACACGACAAAAAGATTACCACTACACTGAAAAGATGTTGATTTGATCTTCATTAACATCACTTTCATTATATGAACCTTTTTTTCTGTTGGAAAGAATGGCTTGGTAAAATCAAGTTTCTAGTGTATATTAATACAAGCTGTTCTTACCATTGCCACCATTTTTATTACCTTTTTCTGGAAGAAAGGAAGAAGGTTGATTAGTCATTTCTCAGACCATCTCCTATGCTACTCTATGAATTATTCATTAGGGGCATGTTGCAAGTAATTAGGCAACTGCCCTCATTGCTGGTGTCGAATTATTTTTAAAGATGCTTATCTAACAGTGCTTTGACCTTCTGTCCATTGCAACAAGAAATTTCTGCCTTCTACAAGTGGAAAATAGATTTGATCTAAAATGAAAAAATACCAAATTTTTCTAGCAAAAGAGGACATTTTTCATGAAAGTTTTGTCAAAAAATCCCATATTTCTATTAGTTTTAGCAATAAGTCAACAACTATCTAGTGCTTAGAGCCCCAGCCATTAACTGTTAACTTTGGTAAAGCCCTACACTAAGGAGTTGGACTTTCTGATGTGCTCAGCCAAGCCCACTGTCAGCCTATACGGAAGAGTAAATTAGAGGAAGATAATGGACTAATGTAACAGTATATCCATCTTCACGTGCCCTCAGAGGTCTAGGTCTTCAATTTGTGAAATAATTTTGAGAGAAATAGGGACATTCTTGCTCCCTATGATTGTTTCTATGCAGAGAAAAATTCACTGACAGGCTTTCTGAACCTGCCTCATACGCTTAAGGTTGTAATTCACTTCTAGGGTCCTTCTCTGAAAACACAGGTGCCATGTAAGTATCAAACATGGTAAATAATCCCTTTGTGCTGTTATTAGAATTGAAAGACTTTAGTGATACTCAGAGACCTTTGCCTTTATTTTTTCCATTTATTTCTTGGTCTGAAATACAGACCACTTGATTTTGTTCCTAGTGTAAATCTGTGATCAAACATAAGAAACAGTTCCCCTTTACCTATTGATCCAGCTGTTACTAACAAACAATACAGCAGATCAGAGGTCAAAACCTATATTTATCATTGTAGACTACTCGTCTACAGATTGAGTGCTGCTTAATTCTCCACTTACTGTACTACAGACAACAATCAAATAATGGCAATGGAATAAATGCCAGAACGCTGTTATGTCCTCAAAATGTGAAGTGACTTACATTCATCACAAAACAGTAACTCATTTTGGCTCTCTTTTGAAAAAGACACGGAGGACTTGGAGAAGACTTACACTGTGTTAATAAATGAGTAACTACTTTCTTGGGGAAAATAAAGCAAGGAATCTTGTGGCACTTAGGCACTAAGCATGTCGACAAAAGAAATTAATCGCAGATTAATATGTTATAGCTCACGTTTAAAATAATTAAGTGATTATTTCATGAATTGCCATGAGAAGTTGGGTTGGGTAGAGTTTTTTGCCTGCCATAATTTACTCAGGGTCCCCTTTTTCTAAATGTTTGAAAAAGGTTAGATTTAAGATGTAAAAGTTCAGAGGTTGCCTAGTTTAGTTGACACTGAACAACTCTGGATATGTCCGCTTCTAAACAAACACCATAATAAACTCACTGTCACTACCATTATTGCAATTTTCTTTTGGTTTTTGTCATTGGTTACAGTATTTTATTATAGTATTTTATTTCTATTGTCCCCAGATTTCTAACAGATTAGCAAAAATCCACATGGCCACATAGTAAAAAAAAAAAAGAAGGATCCTTTTTACCTTCTGGGTGTTAAAGTCATGCCGTGTTTGCTTGTTTAAAAGTTATATTATTATACCTGTGAGTGAAACATATGGAATTATCTAAACTAATAAAAAATACTTATATATGTTTTGTTCCTGAATTACTTCTATTATTCATCTGCATGGATATATCAGATTTTATACCAAACCATTGAATTAGATGTAAAGTGTGACTTTTCATGCTAATTAAACACAACATAAAATGTTATCTAAAAATATAATTAACCTAATCATTTATGTATTTAATAAGATATTCATCTACTTTCGTCACCTAACTAATTCTGACTGTACATATAAGCAATTTGCCTAGTGCAGCAAAAACATTTTAAAATGGTACAGAGCTGCCCCCTTGTGTCACTTTCTTCCAAATGAATATTGCAAAAAGAAATTTCAAAAGGCCATACCTTTTTTTTTTTTTTTAGTCTTTATAGGAAATTTCCCATAAAGTTTACTGTAGAAAGGGACAAACTATTATTACTCAAACCTCTCCAAGTGGTACTGTCTTCCATTTATTTTATTTTATTTTATTTTATTTACTAAAATTAAAAAGAACTTCAGGAACAATCAGTTAAATGTAAGCCTGAAGGTTTACAGCAGACACTTGTGTGTCAGTGGTTCAGTACATTTGGTAGGAGCAAGAGAACCTTCACATGGTGCTCCTGTTAAGTGTTGCTGTTTCTCATGCTTTGTGTAAATTCACTAATTTCATCAGTATTATCAACTGACCACTGGATGTCACATTACTAACCTCACAGTGAAACTAGCAATGAGCAGTCTCTCAAACTGGCCTTTTCAGGACCAAAGAAGAATGTTTTACCAGGTCTCTGAATATACCAACTTAATGTAGAAGGGATGTCCAGGAAAAAAGGATTACCTCTTGAGGACCCTCAAAGATTGTCATACTGACATGGTGGCCCTCCAAGAAAAACATGCAAAAGAAGACAAAGCTGCCAAACAAAAAATATCTGGCTACATCAAAATCGCGGATGTCAAGCATACAAAACATGACAGAACATTAGAGGGTGTGGAAATTTTAGAAAAATCATTGACTGGAGGAAGAAAGATCAGCATGTTTAGGATCAGGGACATCACTGTAATAAACATCTACAAGTCATGTAATATCATGTGGCCTGGTCCCATCTTACCATCCCTCATTCTTCATCCAGGCATTTACATAGGCAACTTTAACAGCCATCAAGAAGACTGGAGATACTGCTCAGATGACATAGTCAGGGAACAGAGTGGACCTCCATCAAAGATCTCCACCTGTTTTATGATTTGAAGCAATCTGGATCTTTTTAGTACATAAGATGGGCAACGTAAAATGAACAATCCTAATCTGTGTTTAGTGACCCAAAACAACACACTGGCCAAAAGAACAGCCATCCTGAGGCACTTCTGGCACAGCCAACATCACACAGTTATCTTCCAGATAAACCTGGAAGTGCCTCTATTGTCATTGGCACCAGTGCTGTGTTGGAATTTCCACAAGGCTGATTGCCCCACCTACACCTCAGAAACAGAACACTGGATCTCATGGCTATAGCCAATACCTAGAAATCTGGGCTGTTTTTCAAACATTTTAAAATGGGCCACTAGGAAGTATAGCCGGTAGGTCACTAGAAGGCCTTCATTTCCTGCCCGATGGAAGAATCCAAGTCTCGCGTGAGGGAACATGAAGGGACCAGTAATCCTTTCAAGCTGCAAGAAAAAGGGCTCTTTTGTGCCAGCTTAGAGAATGCCTGCCAGTAGCACGACACCTGGCAAAGATAACCACAACTGCTGTCACCTCACAACTTCTTTCTAACAGCAAGATACCAACAGACAAGATTACACACTAGGAGGTCCAGTAGGAATTCCACAGAAACCTTCACCAATGGCCAAAGGAATCTTCACTCTCCTCTCCTTTCTGCTGAGGATATCAATGTAGTGTCCAAAACCAAAAGCCAGAAAGCTGTAGGGGATGCTGGCATTACTCCAGAGCTTTTTATGAATCTGGGAAGACAGGGACTGGAATAACAGGTGGCACTTTTACCATCAGGCATTGAACTGGAAAAGTGCAATAAGCTGGCAACGGGCAACAGTGGTTGCCCTCTTGAACCTTGGGATACTTCCAGAGGAAGCAGCCAGCTATAATCTGATCTTTCTTCCCTCAATCACCAACAAGCTCATGGAATGGATGCTGCTCCACAATCAGCCTAACATTATCGGAGACATCATCCCATCGGACCTGCTGTGACCAAGCAACTTCACTCAACACATTCCAACAGTCAGTTGAAGACAGGGCTCGCCCTTGTTGATTTGTCCTCAGCATACAATACCATGTGGAGACAGGGCCGCTGCCTCAAGATTTCTCATGTTATTTACTGCTGGTGAACAATACATCCCTTGGTGGCAATGACTAGGGTCTGCCACTTTAAGGTCCATCCTGGCTCTGATATTTTTTTAATTTATACACTGCAGATATACCAACAACAGAGTCAAGGAAATTTGTGTATGCAGATAACATTGCCCCAGCTGTTCAGCATACAAGCTTCCATACCATTATTAGCTGCAGCCTAACCTGAGATCTTAACATAATGGCTGATTAGTTTCAATGCTGGAAGTTTAGGCTTAACACACACCACTGGACTGGAGTTTGACCTTCTGACAACACCTCAAGAGCGCCCGAGATAAAATCAGTCTGATGGCACACTTCTTAGAAAACTGACTGGACCATCATGGGGCTCTAGTCCATGGGCCCTACAAACTGCAAAAAGTGCCTTGGAACACTGCAGCTTAATACTGTGTGCCAATGTGTTTTCACAGCAGTCAAACTAAACTCCCCATAACACCATGTGCACAGTGTCAGGGACACTCAAATCAATCCCAGTTGACTGGCCCCTGTCCTACCACACAGACAGCCTTGCACAGATTAGAAGAACTGCCCAGGCATCTTGCTTTTTTAACTGTGCCAATGCAAACACGAGGATCCCACTGCACAATGGCTTGCAGAGCCCACTGGAGGCAAGGTTAAAATCCTGCAACCCTCTATGGAGCTGCATCAAGACCCTGACACTCAGCTTCAACACAGAGGCTCATGGGAGAGCCACATGGAGAAATTTGAACTCTCAAAACAAATAGCTCATCATTGACCCTGCTGAGGAGTCACCAAGTTTTGATTTATGTTGGAAAGACTGGTGCAGATAGATGTCGACAAACCCTCTATAAATGGAAAATAAGGGAAACGCCTGGATGTAACAGTGGACACAAGCAATGGAGCATATCATATCTGAGAGTCCTTTTTGTTCTTTCACCAGGGGGCCTGAAGGACATTTACCAGCTCAGCGCTGCAGCATCAGCTCTAGATATAAATTTGTAATTGTTGCTAGCTACCTAAGCCATATGAAGGAAGTAGTAGTAGTAGCAGTAGTACATTTGGTTATAATGATTTAAAAATCAGATAGATGCAGATACGTGAACTGGAGTTTGCCAGACATATTTATATTTGCAAAAGGGATGCTCTTAGAGCAACCAGTTCATTTCTTGTAGGTCACTGACCAGCTGTCACATAACAATGTAATTCAGTCATTATCGCCCAATCCCCCACAAGTGAAAGACAATTGATAAGACAGAGCTATCTAACTCATCTATGCAGTTTTAACTTTCTGTTTTGGCTGGAGTTCCAAGAATCAGAATGTGACCTTTTTCTCTCATTACTCGATCCGGACCACATTTTTTTTAAATAGGGTTCTGCCACTGCATATCTGGTGGTATGACAAGTCATACTGTCAAACTATGGGAAGTGTGACATTCCCTGATCTTTCCATTACAAGCAACTAGTTTACATTGAATTCCACTCCACTCAGCACATGCCCTCATTACATTCATCAACCAGAAGACTTGCTCCAAAGAAGTAATTCAAGTTTACAGCCAATGCCTTGGTTTTTCTTCAATGTTGTGCAGATGAACTGCTTCGCAAGAGTAAAAAATAAAGAGTCCTGAGTTTGCTTCTCTTTGTGGATCTTTTCCATATAAATGCTCAGGAAATTTGTTTCATTATTTCCCACAATTCACTGGAAGTTCAAAAGGTTAAGAACCCTGTGCTGGTAATTCAGCTCTTGCACATCTAGTCTATTACCCAGCTGTTCCAGGAATGCTACCTCTTCTCCAAAAAGCACTCTTAGTTAAATCCCCAGAGAGAAAATATCTGTTGCAGTTTTGCTGTTTCTACAGAAGTTAAGGGCTCCTACTTCACCCGATTCCAAAGGGGCAGTCGTGTTAGTCTAGGTTGGCAAAACAAGCAAGGAGTCCTGTGGCAAATTTAAAGACTAACAAATTTATTTATCACACAAGCTTTCATGAGGAAAAATCCCACTTTGAAGCTCATGCAATAAATAAATTTGTTAGTCTTTAGGTGCCACAGGACTCCTTGCTTGTTTTACTTTGCCACCAAGCATTATGGCTGGCAATGACACAGAGGAAAAGAAAGGAAACTCACTCTGCACTTCAAACAACAGGAAAAACGAGAGACTACGAAGGCTCTTAACTTTCAATGTGTTCTAAGTTCCATAGTATATTATCAAAGACCTTTTGATTTGATGTAAAACGCAGTGACGTTTCATGCTCATTAAGGTCCTGTTACTTTTTTGCGATGATGCAATCCAAAGTGTTGAGAGCAAGAGATATGAGTCTAGCTGCTAACATGTCTTCTGGGAGACAATCCCCAAGTCCCTACTCCTGTTCCAATGCTCCATAATGTATTGATTCCACCATAGAATCACTCACTATCTGAACTAGATTCACTGAATTACATACCCAGCCTGCTTCTCCCAAATCCTCCACTCCACAGAGCCAACTACCTTGAACCATTGCCTTCCCCACATCCTTCACCCTACCAGTTTTAGGTCTGGAAAGGCCATGTGTGTTTATGAGAAAGAGACATGGGCTTTGAAGAAACTAAGTGCTGGGTTTGAGCAATCAGCAGGAATCAGGTAAACCCAAAAGAGTATGAGCGGGGTCTGTGAGGGCCACTGGTGGAGACTGATGATTTGTCTTAGCTTAAAAATACCAGATAGTTTATAGAACAATTTATGCTTAGGAGGAAAAACATTAACTTAAAAATATCAACCTTCAAGGTTTCCTGTTCATTGCTGTACTAACTGAGCTTCTTTTCATCTACTGCATGTTACTTTCAAAATGACATACCTTGCATTCTTCAGATACATCAGCCCAAACCCTCAGCTGTTTTAAATATGCATTTTGCAACTAAACCCATTAAAAATACATCAGGTTACACCAGATGTGAATCTACATCATTCCAATTACACATGTTAAAGTGCTGATTTAGTAGTATTAAAGCCCAAGATGAGATTAAAGAAAAAGTAAGATGGATGCATTTCCTATAAATCTCACTGTGGCATGGAGCTTAATTTCACTTGGGTAAACTGATAGATGTATTCCCAATAGTTTCCTCAGCTGAAATATAAAAAATGAACTGCAAAGTCAAAGGAAAAAACTTAAAATTAAACCAACCCCTTTCTCTGAACCCATCCCCTTTTCCCTTTACTACTACTTTATGGTTTATAAAGACAAATTGTTGCATAGGAACATGTTATTAAAGGATTAAAGAATTTCATGCCATAGAGGATGAATTTGCTTCTTATCAAAAGGAAAACACAGATGTCTCAATAAGAAGTGTGCATGACTGGGAGGGAGGAGAGGTGATGAGCAATGCAGGACACTACTGTCATAAAAGCTCTTTTGCTACGCGTGCATGGTTTATTATGTATCACTTGAAATAGTTCAAACATTTACACAACTTTTACTATTTTTAAAAGGGCCATTTCCTCAAAGTGGTGTGTATTTTTTTAAATGTTTTTTTTCTTAGAAATACCACATTAGGCTTTCTTACTTTTTATAGCAGTTGAGCTTTTTTGGGGGGGGGGTGGCAGGGGCAGGTACTGAGCAGTGATGTGACTTCATTCTGGATCTTTTTCACCCACCTGATGGGGAAAGAGGGTCTCTCTGGTAGATTTTAAGGCCAGATGGGACTATTACTCATCTGGCTTAACCTATATAGCAAAGGCCAAAGAAGTACCCCTGCATTGAGCCCAATAGCTCTTTTGACTACTGTGTATCTCCCAGGAGGTACCCAGTCTTTATCTGAAGAATTCATGACTTCACTTGGGAGTTTATTTCAACAGTAAATAGACCTTGCTGATAAAAATGTGTGCCATTTTTCTGATTTAAATTTGTCTAGGTTTAATTTTCAGCCATTGATTCTTGTTATGCCTTTCACCTTTACACCTAACAAAGTGTGCAAATAAAACAATGTTTTACTCTGCTGTTACTTTTTTTTGTTTGTTTGTTTTTTTGTTAAGGGGAAATAATCAGCATAGTGTCATTTTAACATCTGGAGGTTTCATTCCCATTAAAATTTAAGGTTTTTTTAAAGGCTTATCTGTTCACAGAAATTGCATCACTTTAACTGAAATTGATTTAAAAACCAGTGTAGCTAAGTCAGTGATAGCCCATGTGATCACAGACACATAAATTCCAAAGCCAGCTCCATCTTGTCTGATGTCCTATATCACATAGGCCATTGAACTTCCCTAAAATAAAACAAAACTATCTAGTCTTGATTCTAAAATTGTTCATGATGAGTGACTGGACAGCTATAAGTATGTCTCTTCAAAATACATTCAGCATACAGGGTCATAAGGGAACAAATTCAGAAGGAACAAAATTAAGGTTTCTATCCTAAATCTATAGTCCCAAAAGGGGCTGCATAGGGGTGTCTGTGAGCATGGCTGGAGAGGCACTGGACCTGAGGGACTGGTGTGGAACAGGCTTAAAAGAGGAGGGAAAAGACAGCCATATTGGGTGACAATGGGCCCCAGATGTGCTGTGGAGGAACTGTATGGAGGTTCCAAACGTTGTCAGCTTGCCACCCACCGTTATAATGAACTGGTTCTTCAAAGTGTTTGGCTATGATAGCTGATGACTGCTGACTCTTTTTTTTAAACAACTTGAACCTGCTCTTGGTGTCTTGACACACTTCTTGAAAGCTTCTCCCTAAGGCCACCCAAAGTCAAAGTGACAGGATCTCAAACATATAAGGATGGCAAGGAAGAAAGCATATGTTGGGGGAAGAGGGAACACAGAAGAATTTGGGCAGAAACAAAGTGGAACTGTACAAGCAGAGGCAGAGTGACTCAGAGTTTAAAATAACAGAAGTGGAGGACTGAAAGAGATTGCAAAAGGTCATTTATTCAACTTGACATCAGAGTGGATTTTAAGGACCAGAGGTTCATGCCCAGGGAAAGATGTGTGTATGCTCCTGCCTCCAGAAGCAAGCAGGCACAGTTACCCTGCAGTTCTCTCTAGTACAAGAACACGCCATGCCACCAAAAAAAAAAAAAGTAAGTTTTTATTAACACCACACAAGGAAAAGAAGGAATCTTATTTTACAGTTTGCAATCAGGGACAGCTAAAGTATAATGCATTTCTTCTAAAATCAGTGTCCACACTATGTTTTGTCTGATTAGATTATTCAAATATAAACATACTATACTGTATCATTTATATAAAAACAAAATTGTATATTATATGTGGGCATACATATATATGATTTTACATCCCAGCGTGTCAGCTTCCCTCAGACACATGCTTGTGGCCAGAACGTAAACTATGGAGTGTACAGTAACTTTATGAAAGCCTCTTAGACCATGATAATATCTTCAGTTGTTATTTGCACTAGATCTGTACAAGGTGGGGGAGGTTCCTACAACTCAGTGCTTTTGATTGGAAGAAGAATATCTGTAGTCACCAGAAAATAGAAATCCCTTCCCTTTAATCGTCCTTCTCTCTCTGTGTGTCTCATACTAAAAAGCTACAATGGATTTAAACCATTAGGGATTTTTCCACCATTTAAGCCCCCATGCCCTACAGAATAAATTCTGAATCCTTTAACATTGAGTCATGAAAAATAATAGCATTGAGGGTTTTTTTTTTTTTAAATGTTTGAGAAAAAGCTGGCATTACCCTCTTTTCTTTTGGCCGCACTTTATACAGATAGTGTTTCCAATGAATCTACAGACTGAACTAACTTAAAAAAAAATACATACAATTGTATGAAACAAGGCAGAGGAAACACTATTTAAGCCCCACTATTAGATGGATGTGCCACCTGAGGCATGAGCTGTGGTAATACGAAGTCAATGAAAATTTCTGAAGCATCCAATTCCCATGTGGTGCCTGAAGCCACATGCATGTTACTCATGGGGTGAACCATTGGCAGGACTTCCACTTGCGGCACGTATAAACTTGAACATGGTAGCAAAACAGAAATTTTGAGAGGCTAAGTAGCACTGAGACATAGCTTGTGGGGTTGCAGCACCATAGAGGTTTGGCCCAATGGCCTCTTCATGTAGGGATGGCTGGGCTAAACCTGAGTGGCTCTGCAAATCTCCCATGTCAATTGTAATGCTGGGCACTGAAATTTAGTCCAGCAGTTCCTCCAAGTTGAAGAAGGGGTGACCGGGCCAGACAGGAATGGTGCGCCAATACTGCACGCCAGATCTCAACACCACTCACTGAAATTTGGCTCTATGGCCCTTCTGTCTGACATGCCAGGACAGACCTGAGGGAATTGCACCAGTTTGTAATGCCAATCACTGAAATTTAGCTCAATGGCCCTTCTGTCATGATATTTTAAACTACAGGTGTGGTTCAGCTGTGCATAGCATGTGAAAAGTTTCTAGGGTCAACTCTGTAATTTAATGAAGGGGTGTAAGCCTAATGTCTGAGTTCAGGAAAACTCGGAAACACAGGCTTAAATCCCTCCCATCTTAGGAAAGCACTAGGTATGCATGTGCTAAAGTCTCACTGATGTTAATGAGATTTCAATACATACTTTGTACTTTTCTGAATCAGGGCCTACATTTTTAACTAATTGCACTATTGAAGAGTAGTTTTACAAGGATTCTTGCACACTAAAATGGTGACGAAAGAGTGAAAATGGTTTTGTGACAGAGAGGAACTGAGGCAGTGTTAGCAGCAGTAATATGTAGATATGTCCTTAACCTGTGGAATGTGGAGTTCAAGAGATTTGTGCTTTCCCTCTAAGTGCCAGCTACTGCTCTAAAAAGGTCCAAGGCACATGGCTTCTTTAGTAGCCCTCTGTAGTGGTAATGAAGATACAGAGATCTTGAAGTGTTTCTTCATTCCAGCCTGATGTGGTTGAATGCAGGTTTGACCTTAGACTGATTGATATATTTAGATTCAAAGGGGAAGCCGAGTTAGTCTAGTTCAGCAAAACAAACAAACAAGGAGGTGTGTGGCACTTAGAGACTAACTATTTTTTTTTTGAATGAGCTTTCGTGGGAGAAAATCCCACTCTGTCAGACCCTTTGGCTATGTCTACACTGCCCCACATTTTTCAAAAAAAGTTTCCCCCCCCCCCCCCAAAAAAACAACCAACTTTGAAATAAATTTGAAATAGCTTAAAAAAAAACAACAACCTTATTTCAAAAAATGTTATTTTGAGAGAGGAGTTCTCCACCTAGAAATAAGGCAGTCCCCCCCTGCCCCCAAAAAAGAGAGTCCACACTGGACTCTTTTTTGAAAAAAAGAGAGCCAATTGAAAAGATGAACAGGCATTTTTGAAAAAAGCCGTTGCCGCTTCTGGGGATGGCTCTTCTCAAAAAAGCTTTTTCGAAAAAGCCCTTTTTTTGAAAGCCAGCTAGGTTTAACATTCCTGAAAAAGCACTCTGGTATTTCAGAATGCCAGGGCGCTTTTTTTTCTGGAAAGGATTTGTCAAAAAAGGTGCTTTTTTCAAAAGAAGCTGGGTTTCACTTTTTCGAAAAAGCACTCTGGTGTTTCAACAGATAGAGAGCTTTTTTTCTGAAAAAGCTAAACAGCTCTGCAGACATGGGAAAGTTTTTTTGAGATAAGCCTCCTTATCCCAAAAAAACCTTTCCAGTGCAGACATGTCCTTCAAGATTTTTCTCCCATGAAAGCTCATGCAAAAAATAAATTTGTTAGTCTTTAAGTGCCACAGGACTCCTTGTTTGTTTGATATATTTAGGATAGCAAGAGAAAAACTCTGGTGCTCTGGCTGCTTTAACAGATTATGCACTGGATTTGCAAGTTAAATGCACTCTGACTAGGAGGATCATAAGGTGTTCCCTTTGGTAAGTGATGTGTGCCATGGCTTAAAAGGAGATGTTTGTTATATCAGGGCATCCCTAACATACAAAGCCTTTATGTTTCTGCTGAGAAACATTGTATAGTGGCATGTATTATTTGGCTGGAATGTACACATCAGCTCTCTACAGTCATACATTCTAAGTCCAGAAGGAACCATTACATCATCTAATCTGACTTCCTACATAGAGGTTATAGTCCACAGAACTTTCCAAAATTAATTCCTAGAGCATATCATTCACCTGCTTCACTTCTATTTATTTACTGCTAATAGCCTTTATTTTATTCTTCTTTAAAATAATACATTCTAGACATTGAAAGTTACCACTGGAGAGGATGGGACCATGCATTTAATATGAAATAAATAAAATTCACAAGTAGGCCAAGTAATGTATTGCTCCCATACGGGTTTAGAAGATCCAATATACATTAGATTGTGATTTTTTAAATTAAATTTATTCTTGGACTTCTTAAAGCAATTAAGATAAGTGAATTAAAGTGAGGAAATGCGCTTGATTTGATTTGTTGTGAATTATCATAACAAAAAGAGCAATCCAATTTGTTTGGTTAGCACTATGCTGTAAAGAGAACATGTCTAACCAACCACTAATTCAAGGAATAGCAAACCAATATGAGTCAAATCAGAGAACCCCATTTACTTGTTACACGCATTTATTTAAGCAGACCAAGGTTGATGATATGTTAAATTAATGTTCTGTTGATGGGTTACAAATGGAGACTGAAGAAAGCATGTTAATCTCCTAAAAAGTGCATGATACAAAATGCTGTTTTAGGGAAAAACACATTTAAGTGACCAAACTTGACCCAAGTATGACTATCTCTTCTTCCATCTTTGAATATACAAAGTATTCTTGCTTGAAGCAATAAATAATTAACTTGTGTAACCTATATTAATGGGTATGGTAGCTCTGATGAGTTTTGTTTATGAATATAATACATACATAATCCTCAGTTTAATATTTTATTTGAATGACATTGTATGTTAGGCAGAATAAATTATGTAATGTTACATCCACTGTGATGTCAAATAAAATGTGAACTAGTTTGCATAGGTTAGTATTTTGGGCAGCATGATGTTGCTCTAGTCCACCAAGGCTGAAAGATTCACAGTGCAGAGGAAAAGAAACAGGAATTAAAACATTTCTACTAAAATATATTTTAATAGCTGGTGTTAATTTTTTGCATAACAAAAGCCAAATTATGCTGATACATCATATGGTCCAGTGATAATCCCTGTCTTTTGAAAAAACAAGTGTTTCCTTCATAACAATATACTCCCCAAAACATACAGTTTTGCAAAGTAACTAGAACTCTACACGTTTTTAAGCAAACATAAACCCAAACTGTGCAGCAGTTCATTTTGCCTTTTAAATCACACTGTAAAAAACCAATAGCTGAGAGAGTTTCCACACCATGCTAATTAACATTAATACAGTCGGTGCTGCTTTCTGAGGGTTTAGCAACTTGTAATATTAAACTAGAGATGATTTTAATGCTACAGTATATAACTTACTTTCCTCCTAAAATAAAAAATGTTTCCACAGCAACTGTATTACAACTTAGATATAATATGCAAACTCTATATATCAGACACAAAAGCATATGAAATTCCTTTGAATATACTTTAATAAGTGCAGGCAATTCAAGAAAGAAATGTAGCTCCTAGTTTTCTTGCAGAGGGATGATGGGATTTGGAAGTGGGGTTTCTATGGCCTAAGGATTGGAGAATGATTGCTAAGTACAGTAGAATGTTTTATCCTTTTAACTCACCAGCAGATTTTATTTGCCAGCACAAAGCACAGGATGGAGTGTCTGTAGTCATATGGAGCCTGTTTCAGTATGCTATATAAATATATACTAACTAAAGTTTATTCCATATATCATACAGAATGTTATTCAAAGCAATTAAAAGCTGGTAGCTTTTATTCTTTGTATCACAGTCTGCCAAACACATTCATGTTTGTGATTGTTTAATAAGGAAAGGTGATACAATAAATACTGAAATTAACTTTAACCCCAATGTACTTTTAAGAAGGACACACATATCAAGAATATAATCCACTGAAGTGATTGACTGTCAAGCCCTAATCTTACTTAAATGGTGCATGGTGTGTCAATGTGGATACGAGAACCCCATTTCAACATTAAATTCTAATGTGCTTGAATGGAACACTACAGCTGCAGCATCTATAACAGCAGCTTTATTCAGAAAAAAAAGGTTAAATGGGGAAGTAAGTATAATGAAAAACATGATGCCCTGTGTTAGTATCTCCTATAATTATATTTGTGTTCTTCAAGGATTAATAGACCATTATAATTCTCTTATTTCTGTAATACTTAAATAGGGATGAGTGAACTTCAAGTGGAACTATGGAATTCTGAGACCATTTCCTCCAAAAGAAGTCATTTCTCCTTCTCAACAAGATGCTGTTCACATGAGCAATGCATGGAGTACATTTACTGTAGTAAAATAAAAGAATTAGGTTTTAGCTTCCTTGCTTGTCGGACAATTTAAAGGTAGAAAAACCTGTATTTGGCATTCACTCTTCCTTACATTCCACAGCATATTAGAAGGGCCTCACAAACTTATTGTAAGAATTGTACTTGGAAATTGCAGTTGATGAGCTGATGGTCTATGGATCTCAAGTTGTAGTTCTCCTAAAACATTCCAACAACTAGGTCCTAATCACTTTGCCTATCACGTAGCACTTCTAACAATGCTCTGTCGTTAGAATTCATTTAGCCACACATAAAAAACAGAAAACTGTTCCAAATGAACAAGAATTACTAAAAGCATGCATTACAAAAAATTGCCTATGCAAACAAATAATTTTAAACTGAGCATTATTAAGTATGCTAATATACCATTCTCAGGAGAAACAGGATTCATATACTATTTTGTTTTCTTGACCTTTTTTATTTTGCAAATTGCTATAGGTGCATTGCCAGGTTATAGGATAGTCAGATTCATAAAGGTAGTTTTAAATTCCATTGCTTAGCAAAATACAGTCTTCTAACATCATAAAATGCTTATTTCCTGATTTAGCTTGTTACCATAAGTAATGTTAGTTGTCCATTTCCCTAGCTAAGACTACTGTTAGTGTGCTTCTGAGGTTTGGTTTCTTCTCAAAGACGTTAAAACTGGCAAATCGATGTTATACGTATTTGTGCCATATGTTTCTTCTAATTCATAGGTGTTTAGCATCCTCACAACTGATTTTTCCATTGTCAGCAGCATAGAGATAACCCAGCACTGCAGCAGAAAGTGATATCCAGTTCTGCACCACGCACCATCAGAAAAATTTACCAACTGTTATAAAGAGTGATTCTTCCACTTGTTACTGATGGCTGGTGGTGATAACTAACAGAAACAGAATGCTTTTCAGATCACATTTAAGCTACATTTAAAGTGTCAACAACTTCAAAGGAGCTGTTTGACTTGTCAAGCCAGCAAATTTGATATGGAAGACACCAAAAGAGAATAAGGGCCTTTTGCTGAAGCTCTTCTGTGTTCAAAACGCCCAAGTCTTCTGCACAGTTTTAAAACCACAGTGTAATAATCAGAGCTGTGGCACCTAAATATTGAACATCTGGGTTTCACTTTTACAGAGTCGTTTTTCTTGCTTCTAACCACTCCCTGAAGTTCATTGCTCCTGGTGAGCTTCATCCTTGAAGTTCAGTGTCTGACATGAACAGATACTTGTTCCACTTACTTTTCAACATTTATGGACTACTCTTTTTTTAAAAAACCACAATCATAGAAATGTACTGTGCTCTACCTTCCAGCCTGGGATTTTCTCCCTTAATCATAATACAATGGAAGTAAAGAAGCTTGATGCCTTATAACTGTATGCAGAGCAGAACTAGCAGGTGTCTTGCACTGGCAGGTTGCTCTTAACATAATGACTATTTACTGCCTTTCTTCATTATTGTTGAATGAAGCAATATAGGCATGCTGACTGTTTGAAATCAGAAATAGGAAATTCTCTATAAGCATTGTTAAAACTGAAAACATATAGGAAGGCCAGAGCAGCTTCAGAACTCTGGCTAGCTGCTCTCTGGCTCCCATCTTGAATTCACTTCTAGGTAAAGAAAAAACATTTTGTTCCTTTAATGCACACACACATATACACGTGCACTGACTCCTCCATGACACTTTACATGGTACTGTGCTCCCTCTGACTTAAGACCCGATCCTGTAACAGAACGGCAAAGGAGAAACACTGTATCCATCCAGAGCCGCATGATATTGTGACTTAACTGTTGTGTCCCATTGATTAGGATCACATCTGGATCCTTCAGTCTTGAGCACAAGCCAATGGACAATGGAAATAAAATACCCAACAACCTGGCAGCCACAAAATGATCAGGCTTGTCATGTTTATACTGTTTCTTAGTAATTGCTTAGCTGATCCAAATCTGAAGAGTCACTTTAGTTGTCTTTTTTCATCTTACTCTGAAAATAGTTTAATGTGGAACAAAAGTATTATTAAAGCCAACTTGGGACAATAATGTTTCCAGTTTTGGTACTGAATCCTGGAATCCAGTAATTTTTATGAAGACATGAAGAATTTTCTTGGATCTAAGGATCAATCTTAGAGCTAAGACAGACTATAGCTTTCCTTCTGCTCACTTCCTCATAATATTCAGCAGCTTTCCCTCTTTCATTTGGGGTTTCATTTAGAATAGGGTTAGTAGGATTTTTATTTATTTCTTTAGTTCTTGTTTTGGTGCAAGTTATGAGAAAAAATAAAATCAGCAGTAAATGATGTTTGTCGTTCATTAATCATTTGAACATATAACTCCTTTATGGACAGCCCACAGATGTCACAGACAGAACTAATGTTTTGAAAGAAACCCAAGCAAAAGGCCATTGAACTGCAATGTATCACTAAATCAGAGCTCCTCTCAACTTTTCAATAAAGGTGCAGAACTCCCCTGCAGTGTGGGAGCTACATCAGTTTTATCAGCAAAGCAGACATTAAGCAAGTCACTTGTATTGAGAATGAGGGATTTAGCTATATGCTTCATGAGGCCACACAGTACATAGGCCTAATGGTGGCTATTTACAGCAGGACAGTTAAGGATAAAGGAAGTAAAGGAAATTGTTTGTACAGTTCTTTGAAGATGGACATCACTATCTAAATATTAAAGATTGTTTAGTAAATGCAGTGTTGCTGTAGCCATATAGGGCCCAAGACATTAGACAGACAAGGTAGGTGAGATAATATCTTTTATTTGACCAATTTCTATTGGTGAGAAAAGCTTTCCAGCTTACAGTGCATGTCCTCCTTCAGATCTGGAGATAAAAAAGGAAAAGCTTTGTGCGCTTAAAAGCTTCTCTCTCTCAACAACAGAATTTGGTCCAATAAAAAATATTACCTCTCCCACCTTATTTCTCAAATATTATTTAAAGGAAATAGAAGAGGTGGCAATTTGGCTCTGCACTTTGGACAGTCCCAGTAGGAAAATGTTCTCTGGAAAAGACACTGATTTGCCAGGAATCAAGGCACAATCAAAACTGATGGATTGGGAAGTAAGCAAAACTGACAGGAGATAAGAGCACAATTATGAAGGATAATATAACATAAGACCCGGGAATGAGTGTAGTTTTGTGGGCAACTGGGAGTTGGGAACTTTCATTGTCAAGACAGACTTTTTGTTTCTTATAAGGCTGCTGGGCAGTAGGATTTTTACTGGGATGCTATTTTCTGGTATTTAAAAGGCTAAATTACCCAGTCATTGTTTTTACTGGGACATTAAATGCTCAAGCATTTAACATCCTTAAAAATTATTAGAATGTGCTACTAAATTGAGAGTATTAACTTCTTGTGATTTCAAAGTGACATATGAAAAGAATCTCTATTGTGGTCATATTTAAAAAGAGAATCTAGGAAATCTAGGAAAAGACTAGACTAGACTACAGCTAGTCAATGGAAACATTTACGTAATCAGCAGCACCGGGCTTCCACATATGTCTTTTGTTTTTACAAAGTAGTATTACAAGCAATACTGTTTGGCTATGTGTGCCAGATTGTGATTGGTACACCAGATTGTTATTTTAGCAATAAAGTAATGACATGTGGTTTTAAAAGTTTCTTCTGAGTTTTTTTTGTTTCAAAAGGGTTAAGTTTTGAGTAAATCAGAACAAAGCTCAAAGGAGTTGGGACAAAAATTAGTTAACAAACTCAATGTAATTTGCTGGAAGCATTCCTGTTTTCCCCGTTCTCTGAACAGTACCATACATCCAGCCATCATCAATTGGTTGCACGTTGATGATATAGTCCCCGTCTCTAAAGGAAACTTCATCTTCATCTTGAGCGCTGTAGTCGTACATAGCTCTGTATGTTCTCTGTTGAAAGATAAGAAACAAAACTGTGAAGAATTCACCATTGACAGACAGCTTCTCTCCCTCTGACACATACACACCAAGAGAGAGCACCACCTTTATAAAGCTGAAATAAAATATTTAAACCCATATGGAGAAAAAACAGTCTATACTATGTAAGAGGTATGTACTGAATAGAATTAGGTAGACTCTTTGTGCCAAACATTTTATCCAGCAAATTCAGGCACAATGAGGCTGATTAGTATGGACACGTGTATTATACACTCTTCATGCAAAAACGTTTCACTCTCAAAATACTCATCACAAGCAATGTTTTGATTAGCCACTAATGATAGTTAATTATCCCATGTTCTATGACTGGCCACATAAGCCAAATGGTACCATTCCTGTCACTGTTTTAATGATGTCAAACAGTCTGCATCTTCACTAAGAAAACAAATGTGTTTACCTAAGTTAGCTAACTCAACCTGCCACCTCAAACGAACACTACAAACCACCTCATCTTCACTAAGACTCTATCTCAATTTAGCTAATGCGAGTTAAGCACACATGTTTTTGTTCCTAGTGAAGACAAGGCCTGATAACATTTCAAGATGATGTGGTAAATATTTGTGGCAGGCATGCTCATGTGAGTATGTATTTGTACCACTCTTCTTGTGCATGTAAAATTTACATGAATATTCATGCACAAATAAAAGTATTTGTGACTCTTTACCTTTCTGGAAACACTCCTTAGAACAAAATTGTACTCACAGGAATGTTTATGGACAGCAAATGAAGTGTTGTGGAGACTGTCCAAGTTCATGAGTGGTTTTAAGTCAAATAAATGTTCTGTTTACTTTCAAGATGTTATAAATTACCACCACTGATAGAGAGTATCACCAGAACACCAATTTAACCATGAATTCCATTATTAAATCTAAAGGCCAAATGGTATTTATACAGCACCTCTAAAAATGCCTAAGCAATCATCATGCCCATATAATAGCACACAGTCATAGGCATGCTCAGGACTCTTGCAACAGAACTAGATGCTCAAACCCATGTTGGCTGGCAACAACGTGGTCAGGAAAACACTAGTAACAAACCCTTTAAGAGTTTAGTCTTTTATACATTGCCTCTTAGAAACTATGTGATTATTGCATCTGTTTCTTGAATTTCCTTCTTTTCTAACACCAGTTTAAGACCATCCCTGATAACTGGGTTTTTTCCTTCAAAGATTTTCTTCTATCTTTTCAATTACCTTACAGGTTTTCCAATTAAGCCATATTCCAAGCCCAGTATTTTCAGCTAAGCACATAATCTAGTATTAACTACATGCCCCTGTCCTTCTATTTCAGTGTCAACTATATTGCCTTCCTAAGTTTAATATTTATTTCACATACCAAAATCAATAGACTGTCATGTAGGAAAGATTAAAAGGTGGTTTTAGACTCAGAAAATGGATTCTCTGTTAAGCATTAAATGGCAAGGTGATTCTTGCACTTCAGCTGGAAAATGAGCCTTCCTCGAATTTCCTCAAATGCCACTGAAGTTGCAGGATGGTTTAGATCAGGGGTTTGTAACCTGTAGCTCCAGAGCCGCATGCAGCCCTTGCAGCTCTAGGCCCTGGACATCCCACTCCTGGCTCCAGCCTCCTCCTGCCACTGGAGGACCCTGCAGGAAGCCTGCACCAGGCTCTGGGCTCCCCCCCACCAACAGGGCACCTTGTGGCAGGTGCCTTGGCCTGGCTCACAAGCCACTACTCCCCACCAAAAGGCTACACCTATTGCAGCTCTCAAAACACTTGGTTATTGACGTTTTTTTTTTAAATGGCTCTTCTTATTTTTCAGGTTGCCAACCCCTTTAGATCATTCATATTTTTAAAAATGAAAATTTAAATTCACCACAGATGGAAGTTCCACCAGTAGGAAAAAACAAAGTGGGCCACATCCAACCTGTTGGGGTATCTTAGATTTATGGTAAGGTGTGTTTCCTTATTACTTGCTTCCATGCTAGAAATAGATTTAGTGGCCCTGCATCTCTTCTGCCTTCTAAATGAATTAAACATAGACAAGCTCTCAATGTCAGAGTAAGGGAGAATGCACTGTGCAGCAAAAAAACCCAAAGTATTGGTTATATACAAGGTAGCACTGTTCTAGAATTGGACGGTCCATCTCCCTATTGCAAATTGTATTTCATGTTAAATAGTTTTTCTTACCATTATACTCATTTAAAAACTAGTTGTACATGTTTGATTAACTTCCACTGAGCTGCATTTAATCCCTCCTATACTTCATTTCAAGAAAGGAACCACTTAATTAATATTGGAATTTGTCCATTTCTGGACATGAGACATAGGTTCAACAGATTTTAATGCCCAAACAGACTGTTATGATCATCTAGGCTGGCCTCCTTCTTAACACAGGCCTTAGAACTATTCCCAAAATTATTCCTATATCAGATATTTTAGAAAAAACATCCAGTCTTGATTTAAAAATCGTAAGTGAGGGAGAATCGACCATGACCCTTGATAAATTGTTCAGTGGTTAATTATTCTCAACGTTAAAAATGTATGTTTTATTTCCAGCCTGAATTAGTCTAGCATCAACTTTCAGTATACCACCTTTCACTGCTGGACTGAAGAGCCCATTATCAAATATTTGTTCCACATGTAGGTATTTATAGACTGCAATCAATGCACCCCTAAACATTCTCTCTATATACCTAAACAGATTGAGCTCCTTGAGCCTATCACTATAAAATATGTTTTCTAATCCTTTAACCATTCTTGGTAATCTTCTCTTGGCTTGCAAATTTGCCAATATCTTTCTTGACATGGGGGGAACAAGAACTGGATGCAGCATCACAGTAATGGTCACACTAGTGCCAAATAGAGGTAAAATAACCACTCTACTCCTGCCTGAGATTCCCCTGTTTATTCATGAAAAAAATTACATTAGCTCTTTTGACCACAAGGTCACATTGGGCACTCATGTTCAGCAGATCATCCACTGCGATCCCCCAGATCTTCTTCAGACTCACCACTTCCCAGGACAGAGTCCCATATCATTTATGTGTGGCTTACATTTTTTCTTCCTATGTGTATACATTTATATTTGGCCACATTAAAACACATACTGTTTACTTGCATCCAGTTACCAAGTGATGCAGATTGCTCTGAATCAGTGACCTGTCCTCTTTATTTCCCACTCCCCCAGTTCTTGCGTCCACTGCAAACTTCATCTATAAGGACTTTATGTTTTCTTCCAGATCACTGATAAAAATGCTGAATAGCATAGGGCCCAGAAAGGACCTCCTACTGGAAACAGACCTGCTCCGTGGCCATTCCATTTACAGTTATATTTTGAGACCTATCAGTTAAAACTGGTCTATACAACTACTTAAGTCCATCTAATTTACATCACTATGGAGTGTGAAAAAGACAGGCCCACAGTGACACAAGTTACAGTGACCTACGGACTGTCCACATTGGTCGTATGTTGTCAGGAGATGCTCTCCTGCCAACACTGCTTCCTGCCTCTTGTGGAGGAACAGTAATCAGGCCAATGAGAGAGCACTCTACTCTGAGTGAGAGTATCTTCATCAGGTGTACTACACCAGCACAGCTGCATCAGTGCAGCTCATTCTATGTAGCACTTATGGTGTAGACCTGGCCTTAGTCACCTTATAATCTATTTAATGGGTGCCATGAGCAGGGACCTCATAAAAAAATTTACCACTGGCTATGCATTTTAATTCTTAGGCCCGTGATTCCTTTTAACCAACTTGACAGTATCATAGTTCTTCAAAGTTGTAAAGACAAACTGGTAACTCCAAACTGGAAAAAAAAAATTATTAAGCCCCCTAATGCTGCTGAAAAACCTAGATTTATGGCTTAAACACCTAATTAGGTGGTATATAACTGTCAGGGAGATTTTCTGTAATAACCTTGTTAGCATTTAGTACCTAATTATTGCTTCAGAGCCATTTTAAATGATGCATATAAGGGATTATAAAAATGTCTTTAAGTGAATTAGTCTTCTAATCAAGAGTAAGTTAAACAAGTACTGAGAGCACAAAAGAGAATAAGAAAAGGGTGGAGGATTTTGTACAGTCCATCATTTATTCACTTCACTCCTTTATCTGATATCAAAGGCATGAATCTATGGCTATTGTATACACAAAACACTGACTGGCAGCAGTGAGAATTATCTGAATGTAAGGGCTGAAGCACAGTTGTAACATTCCCAGCTTGGGGTGCAGATGTGGGCTGGTACATGTATTCAACCACGCCACCCTTCAGTTTAAGACAGCTTTCCATTTTGACCTGGTGGCAGCCATGGCACCTGCAAAGCTGCTCTGCACTCAGAACAACTACAAAGGTAAAGTAATTGGATTATGGGTTTTGCTTTCCAACAAACTTGCAGTTACCTTAAGGCTTTGGAATTATCTTACTCTTTAGAATTTTCTCCACTTTCCAAGGAGCCAAATGAAACCTAGAGCTTCCTGATCTGAACCTTATGAGAATTTTAACAAACCAATTGCACTGGAACTGGCTCCATAACTCAGTGTTTGCAAAACTAAGAGCATTAATGGAGATGACTTGCTAGCTCCAGCAGTTTTCAGCACCATTGCTCCAAACAGTGAATCACTTAAGCTTAATTTTAAGCATGTGAACGATTGTATTGGCTTTACTAGAGTGCGCCCATGTTAGTTAGAGTTATTTTAAGATAACGTGGTGGTGGAAATATTGGCAGATAGTCAACAATGGAATTCCCATCATTTGGAGTTTTACAGTGCTGAAGTGCAATGGTTGAAGATTTCCTTAATATTTAGGAGAGACAGCAGCTACAATGAGTAGAAAATGAGAAAAGTGACATAACAAGTGCCAAGAAAGTTATAGTTATGCAATTGAAGTGAGCAGCCTGGAAGGCCACCAGTCAGGATGATAGGAAGCCAAGCAGCCAGTCATCCAGGGAATCAGGCAGCCCTGGAAGCCTGCAAGGTAGGCTGTTGAGTTTCCAGGCTCCCTGGAAAACTTAGCTCCCCAGCTGCCTGCCTGGAAGATGGGCAATGTCCCTGAGATTCTCATTTCTTTTGCTGCTTTCTAGGTGGGCTGCCCAATTCCCAGGTTGTCAGCCTGGTGGGCAGGCTGCCCAGCTCCCTGGTTAGTTGGCTGTCTTGCTGGACAGGCAGCCAGGGAGCTGGACAGCACATTTCAGTTTGAAAATACTAAAATGTTTGTTAATGATTCAATTGCTTCATTTTCAATTAAGATGGGAGAGCTAACAAGAACACATCCTCTGAGACACACTGCAGATCTACCAGCAAAAAAAAGGGGGAAGAACAGAGCTCACATTTCTGGTAGTCTTACAGTAGAAGTCACTACCACAGTAAGAAATGTTAAAAATATTAGTAATTTTTAATAAAATTTTTAATAAAATCTTCAGAAAAGAAATCAAATATGCACAAGCCCAAATTTCAGACATCTGGAATTCCTCATTAACATCCAATACCTTAGCCAACTACAGCTACTAAAAAAGAACGATCACCTGCAAAAAGCAAACATGGCCTAGTTAGAATGATTAAGTCCCTCTAGCCTTAATGCTGTGTTTGACCACTTGGTTAGAGGGGTTAAAAACAACAGCAAATGGAAACCTCATTGCTTAGTTAATTGTGTGAAAAAAATGCTAATTCAACATTTTTTGTTTTCTAGTGCACAAGTAATGTAGATAATTTTGTTGTTCTCTGGGGAACATACAAGAAAGACGTCAAATAGTATTTCTTTAATTCGAAGACAAGTACAATATAAAAGAATCCAGAAGAGTAATTATTTGTATACTTCCCAATTCAGGATTGTAAGGGTACTGGTGCATGTTTATTTACAGTATCTAAAGAGAGATGCACTGAAAGATATGTTTCTTTTATTGAATACTCACCAAGCCTGCTGAATGTGGCTGTGAATGCATCGACCTCATAGATGACATACTGGTCTGGTGCATGTATCCATACCCTTGGGACTGACTTTGTTGATATGCCCCAGGAAGCACAGGGGCTGCACATTAAAGAAATACAGAAGCATTACTATGAGAGTTAAAACAATATCCTTATTGAGTCTTTGTGAGCAACTTCTCTGAGCAGCTGTAAATTGCTCTCCTAGTTAGAAACCTGCAGTATAAATGGGGATTCACGTTCCAAAAGGAACCCTAAATCAGCAGCGAAAAGTTTTAAGTGAGATACATACAAAGCAAGCTTTGCGTGGTTGAACTATACATCAACACAGAGTAATCTGCTGAGAAATATTCATTAGTTATGGAAAGGCCAGTGGTGAGCAGGAAGGCTTGAAAGAGCTCTACAAACCTCCCCTCCACGTGTTTCAAAACTAGGGATCTCACTAAGACCAGATCATTAAAAAGAAAGGTTAATCAAGCTACAACACCCAGGGTTGTAAAAAAATCCATATCTCTGAGTGACACAGGTAAACCAGTTTAACCCCTGGTATAGAAAGCATTAGATTGATGGAAGACTACCACCTGTCATGGGGATCAATTCTCTGTGGCAACAGGAAAACCCCTCTATCTTTTTGGTAAGTGTCTACACTGAAGTGCTGCAGCAATGAATCTTAGCACTGCAGCTCTGCTTTGATGGTGGTTTAAGCATAGACATCAAACTCAGAGTGTTGCTGCATCTCTAAAATGATATAGTAGAGAAGAATGACATCATGAGAAGTAAGACAATCTGATCTTTGTTAATGAAAAAGACAAAAATAAAACTCAATACTGAAACAAAGTTGATGTAGTTTAGTAAAACTACTTAAGCAATTTATACTAATTATTGTCCTTTTACTTTCATTTATAAGCTGAAAATCTAGAGAGGCCAATTTCATAGAGGTATAGGTGACTGTTTTAGCAGTGGATACTCAGTTAAGTTCCTCTAGTTCACACTGATTTCATCAACATTGTGACCAACCAGAAGGATCAATTAAAATCTGGCAATTTCTTTCTGTCCCTTTCTTTGTACTCCTATGTCCACAGGCTCTGCCCACCATTGCCCTTCCCTCCTTCAGGTACTTGCACTTTTTTGAGTTAGTTAACTTTTTTGTTAGTACACTTTGACAAGATTCCTGCAACAATATGTTGTGGCTTATTGACTGAAAATTATTCAAAGACCAAATTAAAAAACCACAATGACCCCTTGCAATGATTTAGGAATATGTGAAAAATTAATAAATTATGGTGTGAACTCCACCTGTGTCAGGCTGTGAACTCCATCTTCTATGTGCAGGTTTTTGCTTTCGCTGTTCCCTATTTGGCTCAATGTTGGGTTGAAGTCCCCACACAGACAGACACAGAACTAATACTTATGAGTAGCTGAGTTTCAATGTTCAACCACGGGAAATCTATTCATGCTAGACAAAAGACTGGTCCCAGTTCAGAAAAACTGGTTTAGCAGTGGAAGTTCATGTTGGTAACAAAGACGTTTGTACTCTTCTGGGAAGGCTGTCAAGGGCATCTTCTGATACAAGCAAAAGAAAGTTTCAAAATGGCAGAAGCTGTTCTGCTTAGGGGGCATTTTCCTTTATTTCAGGAGGAAGAAGCAATGTAGCACGAGCCCATGCACTAAAGCACAGCTGGTACAACCCTGACCCAGCTCAAGAATAGACTCATAGACACTAAGGTCAGAAGGGACGAATATGATCATCTAGTCTGACCTCCCGCGCACTAAAGGCCAAAAAAACCTCACCAACCCACTCCTACAATGAACCTCAAACCCATAACTGAGCTATTAAAGTCCTCAAATCATGATTTAAAGACTTTAATACAGAGAATAAACCAGCAAGTGACCCATGCCCAATGCTACAGAGGAAGGCAAAAAACCCCCAGCACCCAAGCCAATCTGCCCTGAGGGAAAATTCCTTCCTGACCCCAAATATGGTGAACAGTTAAACCCTGAGCATGAGGGCAAGTCCACAACAGCAAGGTCAAGAAGTACTTCTCTGTAATAACTCAGAACCCTCTCCATCTAATACCCCTTCCCAGGTCACTATCATACCCCTCACTAGTAGTAAAAGACAGACAATGGCCAAGCTACGCTGTCCATCATATCATTCCCTCCATAAACTTATCAAGCTCAGTTTTGAAGGCACCTAAGTTTTTTGCCCCCACCACTTCCCTTGGTAGACTATTCCAGAACTTTACTCCTCTGATGCTTAGGAATCTGTGTCTAATTTCAAGCCTAAACTTTCTGAAGGACAGTTTGTATCCATTTGTTCTTGTGTCCACATTGGCGTTGTATTCAAATAATTCCTCTCCCTCTCTTGTATTTATCCCTCTAATGTATTTATAAAGAGCAATCATATCTCCTCTCAGCCTTCTTTTGGTCAGACTAAACAAACCAAGCTCTTTAAATCATCTCTCATAGGAAAGATTTTCCATTCCACGAATCATCCTTGTAGCCCTTCTTTGCACCTGTTCCCATGAATCTCCTGGAATGATAAGGAGACTGAGATAGGAATATGCATGTAATATTTATTGTTTTATATGATCCGTACTTTCCTGTGCCTTATCTGATTAAGTATAAAGGAGCAAATGTATTAGACACACTGAGCAATGTGTGTGCGTGTGTGCGCGCGCATGGACGCCTGCATGTTTGTGTTACTGTATATAGATAGTTAAAGTGTAAACTAGAAGCATCAGATCGTGAAGTGGAGTTCTGGCAGAACACACTGTGTAGATACAAAGGAGTCTGAGGCAGCTGAAGATGGGTTCCAGCTTCCAGACAAAAAATACCAGAAGGTCTGTTCCCCAAGAGTGTGCCTAGAGACTCCAAGAATGAACAGTGGCTGGATTCTGTTCAGGTTCCAGGGGCTAAATGCTCCTAGGAATCTGAAACAGTATGGCCTGAATCTACCTCACAGCAATCCTACTGAGTGGTTGGGAGGGGGTGCTTGCTAAGATCTGTGACAACTCTCTATCCTTATGCCTTGTTAGAAGGAGATTCTTATTAATTTATATCGATACAGTCTTTGTTTTAGTTTCATGCTTTGACACGAGACTAAGAGAATCTGAAAAACAAATATAGGTGGCCATTCAGTACCTTCTCAACAAGCCTCCATTTTGGGGGAAAGTGGACGGTCATGACAATACTTGATAAAGTTGTTAATATCCAAGAGTCAAGGTTTTATCACTTCCTGGCAAACCATAGTTTGCAAGCCTCATCAATACTGGCCCTAAAATCTCTCTGCTGGTTTTATCCAGCTGTTGAGGACATTAACCCATTTCTCAAATAGGTAACTGGCATTATTCAAGCACAAGTGAAACTTCACAAAGTAAAACTATGAAAAATAATTAGAGAGTGCATTTCTTTTGACCCTTTCCCCATAAAATGACCAAATTTGCTTGAATTCAATTAAACTTATCGGCGACACAAAGTCAGTTTCTCTCAGGGAACATGACTGATCTGAAGCAACCTAGATGATTAAGGTTGCTCTTAACGTGGAACAATTCACTGGATTGGGATTCTGAGATTTGTCTCCTTGACTTTCTAGGAAGTGAAGAAAACCTCCTGGAACTATCTTTACACCCACTTCTCAGGATGAGTGCAAAAACTTACACAGGACAGAAAGAAGGCAGAATTAATTTATGGAGGAACTCAAAGAGTTCAGAATTTACTGATGTGAGGCTACAGAGATTACAGAATTAATTGATCGACAGTTATGGTTTTGGGGAGGAGTTGGAAGACTGAACACTATCAGGCAGTGTTTTATCACAATATAGTGACAAGTATGCAATAACAGTCTAGCCTTTTTGCTTCTGGAGGGATCAAGAAGTATGCTTAAAGAAACTAGATGTGCACAAGTCCATGGGGCCGGATGAAC
>ML681964.1:41805677-41821724 GCA_007922195.1 Podocnemis expansa
AGAGCTCTGATGTTGTTCCTGGGATCTGTTGGAGCCACTCTCCCAGCGTAGGAGTCACAGCCCCGAGTGCTCCTACCACCACTGGGACCACTTTGGCCTTCACTTTCCACATCCGCTCTAGTTCCTCTTTCAGGCCCTGGTACTTCTCCAGCTTCTCATACTCCTTCTTCCTGATGTTGCTGTCACTTGGCACTGCTACATCTATCACCACCGCTGTCTTCTGGTCCTTGTCTATTACCATGATGTCTGGTTGATTGGCCAGTACCTTCCTGTCCGTCTGGATCTGGAAGTCCCACAGAATCTTACCCCTCTTATTCTCCACGACCTTCTGTGGGATCTCCCATCTGGTCTTGGGAGGGTCGAGCCCATACACTGTGCAGATGTTCCTGTACACAATGCCAGCTACTTGGTTGTGCCGTTCAGTGTATGCTGTTCCTGCCTGCATCTTACATCCTGCCACTATGTGTTGGACTGTCTCTGAGGCCTCTCTGCACAGTCTGCACCTTGGGTCCTGTCTAGTGTGGTAGACCCCTGCTTCAATGGATCTGGTGCTAAGTGCCTGTTCTTGTGCTGCTATGATCAGCGCCTCAGTGCTGTCTTTTAGTCCAGCCCTTTCCAGCCACTGGTAGGATTTCCCAATGTCAGCCACTTCAGCTATCTGTTGATGGTACAATCCCATGCAGGGTCTTGCCTTGCCATGGAACTTCTTCTGCTTGATCTTCCTCCCATGTCTGCTGCTGCTGCCTTAGGCATTCTCTCAGCAGCTCATCTTTGGGTGCCATCTTACTGATGTACTCCTGGAGGCTCTGAGTTTCATCCAGGACAGTGGCTTTGACACTCACCAAACCCCGGCTGCCTTCTTTCCGGCTGGCGTAGTCTCTGGGTGTTGGACTTGGGGTGGAAACCTCCGTACTTTGTGAGGAGCTTCTGGGTCTTCACATCGGCAGCCTCCATGTCCTCCTTTGGCCAGCTCACTATACTGGCAGGGTATCTGATGACTGGCAGGGCGTACCTGTTGATGGCATGCATCTTGTTCTTCCCATTGAGCTGGCTCTTCAGGACCTGTCTTATTCTTTGGTGGTACTTGGATGTTGCTGTCTTCCTTGCCTCCTCATCATGGTTCCCATGTGACTGTGGGATGCCAAGGTACTTGTAGCTGGTCTGTATGTCTGCTATGTGGCCTGCTGGGAGTTCCACCCCATCAGTCTTGATTACCTTCCCTCTCTTTACTACCATCCGGCCACACTTCTCCAGTCCAAATGACATCCCAATATCCTCACTGTAGATCCGTGTCAGGTGGATTAGCGAGTCGATGTCTCGTTCATTCTTAGCATACAGCTTGATGTCATCATAGAATCATAGAATCCTAGGGTTGGAAGGGACCTCATAGGTCATCTAGTCCAACCCCCTGCCAGAGGCAGGCCCACTCCCACTAAACCATCCCAGTCATGCTTTTGTCCAGCCGGGCCTTAAACACCTCCAAAGATGGAGACTCCACCACCTCCCTTGGCAGCTCATTCCAATGCTTCACCACTCACCTAGTAAAAAAGTTTTTTCTAATATCCAGCCTCGACATCCCTAACTGCAACTTGAGACCATTGCTCCTTGTTCTGTCCTCTGTTACCACCAAGAACAGTCGAGCCCCATCTTCCTTAGAGCATCCCTTCAAGTAGTTGAAGGTTGCTATCAAATCCCCCCTCAATCTTCTCTTCTGCAGACTAAAGAAGCCTAATGCTTTCAGTCTATCCTCATAGGACTTGTGCTCCAACCCTTTAATCATTTTGGTTGCCCTCCTCTGAACTCTCTCTAGCATGTCCCTGTCCTTTTTGTAGTGGGGGGCCCAAAACTGAACACAGTATTCTAGATGTGGCCTCACCAGTGCAGAATAGAGGGGAATGATCACATCCCTTGATCCGCTGGTAATACTTCTTTTGATGCAGCCCAGTATGCCATTGGCCTTTTTGGCAGCAAGAGCACACTGCTGACTCATATCTAGCTTCCCATCCACCATGACCCCCAGGTCCTTTTTTACACTGCTGCTACTTAACTGAATGTTTCCCAGCCTGTAGCATCCATGTAGAGGAGGTGGCTAATGGTAGTTCCACTCTTGAACTTGTATCCATATCCAGTCCTTGTGATCATGTGGCTGAGGGGGTTCAAGCCAATGCAGAACAGCAGCAGGGACAGCGCAACACCTTGGTATATGCCGCACTTGATGGCCACTTGTGCAAGCTGTCTTGAGTTGACTTCCAGTGTTGTCTTCTACAGTCCCATTGAGTTCTTGAGGAAGGTCCTTAGTGTCCTGTTGACTTTGTATAGCGCCAGACATTCACAGATCCATGTGTGCGGCACTGAGTCGTAGGCTTTCCTGTAGTCAATCCAGGCTGTACTCAGATTGGTCTGTCTAGACCTTGAGTCTTGGGCGACTGCTCTATCTATGAGCAACTGGTGTTTTGAGCCTCTGGTGTTGTTCCCAATGCCCTTCTGAGCCGTGCTCATGTACTGGCCCATGTGGTCCTGTAGCTTGGCAGCTATGATGCCTGATAGGACTTTCCATGTTGCGGGGAGGCAGGTTATTGGCCGGTAGTTGGATGGTGCTGTTCCCTTGTGGGGGTCCTTTCATGATCAGCACTGTCCTTCCTTGTGTTAGCCAGTCTGGGTGGGAGCCTGCTGCTAGCAGCTGGTTCATCTGTGCTGCTAGGCATTCATGCACTGCTGTTAGTTTCTTTAGCCAGTAGGTGTGGATCATGTCCGGGCCAGGTGCTGTCCAGCTCTTCATGTTCTTGACCCGCTGTTGGATGTCTGCTACTGTGATGGTGACTGGTTCTTGTTCTGGGAGATTGCTGTGGCCCGTTCTCAGGTCCTGCAGCCACTTTGCACTGGTGTTATGAGTCTTCTCTTTCTCCCATATAGTCTTCCAGTACTGTTCAGTTTCTGCTGGTGGTGGCTCTGTTGTTATTGTGTTGTTGCACTGCAGTTGGAAGTACACCTTGGATGGTTCTTTTGAGAACAGAGCATTTATCTTTTTGGCCTCTGCTTCTCTAGTGTATCTCCTTAGCCTGGTAGGCAGTGCTGTGAGCCTTTGTTTAGCAGTCCCTAGGGCTTCAGATGGAGTCAGGCCCTTGTATTTTTTCAGTAGCCAAGTCTTATCCTTAATCTCTACACCCTTCTGTTGTTCTACCAGCCGGCTAACTTCTCTCTGGGTTGCCTTGATCTTATTCTCCAACTTCATTTTCCAGGGGGGGTATGTACTGGTGTTCTTCTTGATCGTGTAGCCAAGCATCTCCAGGATTACAGAGGCTGTAGCATGTACCAGTTCATTGGTTTGAGTTATGGTGGTAGTAGGAATTGTCATTAGGGCTCTATTGGCATCTTCTAGCATACTATCTGATGGTACTTCTCCAACAAGCCCTGGTAATCGGTCTCAAGGGTTGACTGTAGCTAGTTTATCCATGATCTTATGCCTCATATCAGCTGCTGTGCTCTGTAATGGAGGGGGTGGCAGTGAAGTTCCAGCTTCAGGTGTTGGCTGCACATCTAGTTGTTCTTCTGGGTCTTCTTCTTGAGTCCGGGATGTAATGTGGAGTTGGTCTATCTCAAGTTTTGAGAGCAGCTGCCTCTTTACTACATTGAAGCATTGGGTAACTAGCTGTTTCTCACTTACTGTGGATATATGTCTTTTTTCTATCCATAGTTCCCTCATACGTTTCATATATCCCCTCTCATTAGGTCTACTGTTGTAGTAGCATTCCATCAATTCCAGGTTCTCTTGTCTCATCCATGTATGGTTTGCTTCAGTAGCCCACTTATTGTCAGATTGTCCTGGATCCCCAGCATCCGGCGTGGACCTTGTTAATCTGGGCGACATCCGAGCCGGCATGACTCTCCTACTTCGTGTCACTCTCATATTTGAGGTAGGCAAGTGAGGCCTTAGGGGGTCTTTTGCCCAAGGACCCCTACTGGGAAGGTAGATAGGTATCCACCAGGATTTGAACCCCGGTCTCCCATATCAAAGGGCATCGCTCTTAACCACTACGGCGCTCTTAACCACTACGCTATCCAGTCACTGATATTTATGTACATACATATATTATTTTTAGCCTTATTATATTATATATACATATATTATTATTGTTATTATTACATACATATATTATTTTTAGCCTTATTTATGCATGCAGTAAGCATCCATTCATTTCAATGGCATTAACAGATTCTACACACATCTCAGGGTAAAATCTAGTTTTAACTTTCCATTTTTTCTCAAAAGATTATATGTGAAAACAAGGGTTTAACTATACCTCACGATGTTTTCCAATGGAAGAGAATGAAATCTAGCCCTCTACTTGGACTAATACTTTGCATTTGTTTGATATACAAGACATGCACATAATACAGTGTGAAGTCACTGTATAAGAGTTTGATTTGACAGGCTAGGCTAAGCTTGATAGCTGGAATAGATAAGACTGATGGAACCAAAGCACAATACTTGTATCTACTAACATTCTCATTCAGTTCAAAATATTCTGCATGTCTGATCTTAAATAGTTTGGAATGCTACAGTAGATTCTCTGCAGGAATTAATATTGCATATAAAATATAACCGGAAGTACTACTTTCACAGAACTTCATCTATAAGCAAGGGTATGTATTTTATACCTAGCCTGTTTATATACCATTTTACTAAGGAAATCTGAAAACTCATCTCAAATTTTATTTCCTTTTTCCCCTCACTTACAAACTGGTATTACTTTCCTGTTGACAGGATATCCTTATTGCTTGCATATGTTCAATTGAGGACATATACAAGACTTGCTCTAACAGTCTGTGTTGTAGTTGTTCTTATCTTTTTAATGTCTATAGTAGATATAGAAATTGACTCCAGCTCTAAACATTTTCTAGTAGTGTGTGAGAGAAGGCTGAGACTGACATGAGAAAATACCACACCTTGCATTCAAAAATAGATTCTTCAAAAGGGTAAGAAGTACCTCATGCCCTCTCATTTTCTTTGTGAAGCAATTAAAAGCAGAGCTCTTTCATGCCAGTAAACCTTTCTAAAGGCAAATACACTAGTCCCATCAAAAATCAGTTTGTCAAGAGAAGCCTCTCTCATTGCAGGAGCCACCAACTTTGCAGAAGGGTAAACCCTCATCTAATGTTTAACGCAAACACATTGCAAACAGTGAATAAATTGTGGTACAAACCTATATGAAATAGATAACCATGCTCTTTACCAGTATCTGCATTTTACCCACATTATCAAAGAATTTAGTTTACTACTTCAGTCACTTCATTAGATATATTGATTATTTTGATATCTTTCTAGTATTCACACTATAATAATAACCAGAAAAATCATGGGAGTACTTACAAGGAAATACAGGAAAGCTTTAATGTGGGTATCTTTGCTAGAAAAGAAACATTTTTCATACATTTAGTTTTCAGGCTGGCAAAACTGGAAGGGGCTTGAATTTAGAACAAGTACAATTAAAAGCATTCTTTAGGGTCTGAAAGAAAAATAATTCAGAAACAAATGAAAGATGATGACAGAAAAGAGAAGCATACATATGACTCAAAAAAGAGTGTAAATAAACTATTCTATTCTGATGTATTCAGTCTTAAATGTCTCTGAGGTGGAAAGCCTGCAGATGCACTGGAATGTGGGTAGATGGTCCCCAAAAATCTACTGTTTTTCCATGTAGTCCACAACTCTTCTCTCAATTGCTGTTTGATTACTGGACCGTAGGGAACTACAGGAGAGAAAATATGAATCAGCTTTCTAACATGGAAGATGAGGTCTGCATTGACTGTCAGAGAAGAAAGTGTAACATACCTGTGCCATTCTGGCTGGCATCTTGCTATGAGACATGAAGAGAGGCTTTATCAGGTTAAAGATTTCTCCTCTGCATCCTCCTACCAACCCAAGCTCTATGTGAGGGAGGAGTAACAAGTGCCATGGATGATGGCAGGAGCATCCCTACCTTCTTTTCCCCGAGCAGAAAGGGGAGCTACCCCCTTTTCCACACTCAAAAGCACAGAGAGAGAGAGAGAGAGAGAGAGAGAGCGCGACTGGGCTCTTTTTAGTATGGCCACACCTTGCAGGTTTGTAAACTAGCTTTGTTGGTTCAAAGATTTAATGTGCCCGGGTGGTGGTGTTTTGCGCCCCCCCCCCCATGTGGGATGTGTTAGAGTGCTCTGCAATTTGCTCCCTGTAATCCACACTCTGGAACTGTATTAGACTAAAAGAAGTGATAATTTAAATAACATGAAAATACATATCTTGCATTTTCTTATGTGTTGGTCTGTGAAAAATGGTTCTCTACAATTTTTTAGTAATAATTACCAATGGCTGGCTTGTGGACCTTTTTTATTCCAGGTGGGGAGGTCAACGGCCAGGTTTTCTGCATCTTGGAGGTGAAAACTTTAACTCAGACTCCCCGCCTAGACCTCTTCCTCCACGCTGGAGCGACATAAGAGTGTTACGACAACCTTAATGTATATAGTATAAAAACATATATAAAAAGTTGGGAAAGAGACAAACTGAACAGGGAACAGCTCTATAAATCCTGCCATAAGTGAGGTCCTCCCTCCACTGCACCAAGCTCTTTCTCCCGCTTAGGCTAAGCCAGTGGGTAACAGCACACCTGACCCTCTTGGGTTTCTGTGATCCAAAAGGCAGTGACTCTTGTAGTCTGAAGACAGTCAGTTCATCATCCTGGCTGCATATCTATAGGCATTTCTGTGTGGGACTGGGGTGCCTCTCTGCAAGACTAATGATTTAAAGATCAGCATCAGGGCTGATATAGTCAGAAGTACCTTGCATGAGGTGATGTATAATGAAATTCAGTTGACATTGAGCTATGGTAGAATGAGGAGCCCACACTTGTTCAAACCACTGTGGTACCCAAACTACAGTTCTGACAATAGTCATCAGTGGCCTATTGTGAAGTGGAAGAAAAAGACCTCACTATAGATCAGGGGTCTCAAACATGCAGCCTGCAGGCCGCATGCGGCCCCTAAAGCTATTTCCTGCGGCCTGCAATGACAGAACTGTTACTGATATTTGCAATATTGTTGTATGGAAAAGTTTCAGTGGTGCGGCCCACAGGCTAATGTACTAGTCCTCATGCAGCCCTCTACTAGTCCTCACGCGGCCCTCATGGTGATTTGAGTTTGAAACCCCTGCTATAAATGAATTCCAGTATTATATAAAACAGCTCAGCAATACAAATGAAAATGTGCTGTCTTTCAGGACAGAGTATTTTATATAGATATGCCCCAGGTATCATCCTTTGTTTCATCAAAACAGGTGCCTACTAAGTATGAAAGCTAAGGGAATCTTTCCTTACCCCACTAAAAACAGTCATTTTTCCTACTAGCATTTCTCTTCTTATTTTGTATTTGTTTTGGATTTTTTCTGCACCTCCAAAACTACATGGCTAAGAAGTACTAGAACTGGCCATGGCAAGTGGGCTAAGTTTCTTGGAACAGCTGTAGGTTAGCAGCATGTGCATATTTTGAAGCTGCTCCTAGGGAAGGCAAGCTCATAATCCCTCAAGGTCCCAACCCAAGACCTCTTTCCCTACCCCTCGCCAAAGTCACTGCATGGGTCCCTGATGGACTTCCTCCTCTCCTCTCCTTATCTTACCTCTACCTATCCTCCCTACTCCCCTCCCAGCATGAGATGCAGCTGCCTATGTGCCCCTCTAAAGGCAGGAACTGGATCAGTGTGGGATTGGGGCTGCTGTAGAATGACACACTCACTAGCCTGTTCGTCCTTCTTTGGCTGACTGAACCAAGTGTTGGGGGGTACATTAAACAGACCCACCTCAGGAAGCTTGGGAGTATCACAGGAAGTTTGGATAGGAGGAGAGAGAGGTCAGACAGTATCAGTGGGAGGAGGAGTCCCACAGAACTCCACTCTCCTATGACGCAGGAGGAGTACACACTATGAACAACAGGTTAATTGTGGAAACACACAGACAAAGCACCTAAGCAAAAACAATAAAGTAAGCTACACAATACTCTAAGACAGGCAAGTATTATCCCTGGTTTTGAATGTGTTAATCTTGTTCAGCAAAACAAAAGAGGAGTCTGTGGCACTTTAAAGACTAACAAACTAACAAAAATAAATTTGTTAGCCTTCAAAGTACCACAACACTCTTTTCTTTTTCAGCTATGCAGTGAAATTGAAACTTGAGACTTTACTGGAAAAGACTCTCATTCTTGTTAAAAATCAACTTCAGGGTATGTCTGCACTGGACACAGTGCAGACATACCCAGGCCACCCTGCCTCCTGCCCCACCCTGCTTTGAAGCCCAATCATGCTCCCAGTCTCTCACAGCAGGTGGCAGAAGCTGGGAGCAAGGGGCTGGGAGCCCAATCGGGCTCCCCACTCCCCAGTCACAGGTAGCGGGGCTTGGAGCTGGCTCCCACTGCCTGCAGAGAAGGGCTGGGAGCCTAATGTGGCTCTGAGCCCCTTGCCACCACAGGCACGCAGTTAGGACTGGATCCTAGTCAATTTCACAGGCTACAAGCCTGTAAAATTGACCAGACAGCTTGGAGCCTGGTCAAATTCACAGGCTCGTAGCCTGTGAGACTGACTAGATTCCAAGCCTCTTGCAGCCATCGGCAAAGGAATCAGAGCCAGACTGGGCTCCCAGCCCCTCTCTGTAGGCAGCATGGGCTGGCAGCTGACTCTTGCCCTCGCCGCTTGCAAGTGGCCAGGGGTGCCTGGAGTCGGCTTCTGCCCGGCCACTTGTTCCCAGCCTCTCTCTGCAGGCTGCAGGAACTGGCTGCCAGGCCCCACCACCCATAGCAAGAGGCTGGGAGCTGGATCCAACTCCCAGATCCTCACCACAAGGCAAGATTGGTGCCCCAGAGCCTGATCAAGCCCCGGGGAGAGGAAGGGGGCAGGCCTGCTCTGTAAAGTCAACTTACATGCTTAAGTCAAGTTAATAAATTCTAAATATAGACTGGGAATTGCTTAAGTCAACTTAAGGCAGTTTAAGTCAACTTAAGCCCCTAGTGTAGACATAATCACACTGCCTAAGGACATGGCATGATGAGCTTATATGCTCCATGCAGGTAGCTTCCCAGGCAGGTGAGAGAACCAGGTTGCATGGAGGATAAATGCTTTTGTCTTCCCAACACAGAAGGCAGGCAGCAAGGTAAAAGGTGGGGCCACCATAGCCAATCAGGGAAGCCCTTGCCTTCCTCTGCCTTTGACAAACTCTGCCCATGTTGGGCAGCTGTCTGTGATTAAATCAGTCTTACATATTCACTCTCAATGGTATAGGTCCCTAACAGCCCGTGCTTCCATCTTAGTATGGTGGAGAATAGACAGCTGCTGCAGATCTGGGACAAGGTGTGTGGGAATGGAGGGCTGAAGGCTAAGGCGCTCTGGATTCTCACCCTCACCCAAAATATATATGGAAATGATGTCTTCAAAGGGATGGGGAGCAGTACAGGAGAAAAGATGTCTCTGCTTTACCCTGTTGCCCATTTATTAGACTGATGTGAAAGGAAAAAGGATGGCTGATTTTCTCTCTGACTTTCATCTCTATTCCTTTTGCTGTGTTCACTGCTCCATGATCTGAGACCCAATATGCTGCAGTTGCTGCCTCCACCCCCCACGTACCCTATCATGGAGGTCTAGTTTAGGTTGTTCCCAAGGACTATGTCTACATTAGCAAATTAGTTTGAATTAAGAAGCCTTATTTCAAACTAATTTGAACCCTATCTACACGAGGCTTTACCTGGTTTGAACTAAAACATTTTAGCAAAACTTAGTTCAAACTAGTTAGTGAGGCTGGTTAGTTTGAACTAACAGCTTAGTTTGAACTAATTTGCACATTTAATTTGAATTAGCATAACACAGACATGCTAGTTTACCCTAAATAAGTTCAAACTAGCGATTAGCTTGAGCTAAGCACATTTTTTAGTTCAAACTAAAAAAAGTGTGGCTAGTTCGAACTAAAAGCTAGTTCAAACTAAAAAAACATGCTTAGTTCAAACTAACCAAGTCCAAACTAAGATTTTAGGTGTAGCCCTAGCCAAGATGCTGATGGCCAGTTTTAGGGTAAACCTGAGCAAGAGTCCCAGGAGATGGCTGGTGGACCCTAATAGACTGGATGCAGAATGGGAAACCTTAACTCTTCAGACTGAGGTGCACATCATTTCGAATGTTCAGTGGGAGGATGAGAAGAATTGGAGTTGGTTGAATTGCAGGGGTTAGGCTGAAGGACTCAACACTGAATGTTTATTTGACAAAACAGCATTTAAGATGGCACCAAACCTAAGCAAATTTTGATATTTCCATTAAAATTAAAAAGTGATAAGTATATGCCTTCTGCTTAAACTTCATCTCAGTATAGGTGTTTTGTTCACCTGCATGTCCTGGCCTAAGCTTTTTATGCCACTAGCTATAAGGTTTCCTGTCTCCTGGACAAAGACCTCTGTAAAAATTTTAAGACTACATAATGCTGAATTAGAAAAAAACTAAGATATCAACCTACCTAATTTTCTTCAAACATGTAACTATATTAGGTCCACCTATCTTACCCCAATGGCAGAGGGATTTGACACACACTATTACCTTCTCCTTACCGCAAATTAAAAGAAAATTTAAAATAAGAAAGAGAAGATTCTAGCTCAGGCTGATGATATTTGGAGAAATGTGTGAGTTGGAAGGAGGGAAATGTATTATGCATGTGCAATATACAGGAGTATGATGATAAAAGCCTGAAAGGGAGAATAAAAATGAAATTAGTAAGGAAATAAAAAGATTGAATAAATGTAAGGATTACAATACAAGGAAACCAACCAAGAAGAGTTTAACTAAAAAAATTAGATAGAATAGTAGGACAAAATAGATTAACTTGAGAAAAGCCATATTGGGTCAAACTTCTGGTCCATCTAGTCCAGTATCTTGTCTTTCAACAGTGGCCAGTGCCAGACACTTCAGAGGGAATAAATGGAGCAAGGGAATTATCAAGTGACCCACCCTTATTATTGAATCCCTGGTTACTGGCACTCACAGACTTAGAGATACCTAGAGCATTGGGCTGCATTCCCAACCATCTTGGCTAATAGCCATGTGTGGACCTATCCTCCATGAACTTGTCTAATATTTTTTTAACCCAGTTATATTTGTGGCCTTCAAAATATCTCTTACAATGAGTTCCACAGGTTGACTGTGCATTGTGTGAAGAACTAATGTCTTATATTTATTTTAAACCTGCTGCCTATTCATTTCATTGGGTGACTCCCAGTGCTTGTGTTATGTGAAGGGGTAAATAACATTTATTACCTCTCCACACCAGTCATGCTTTTAGACACTTTTACTATATCCCTTCTTAGTCATCTCTTTTCTAAAATGAATAGCCTCAGTCTTTTTAATCTCTCTTTAACTGGAAGCTGTTCCGTACCTTTAATCATTTTTGCTGGCCTTCTCAGTACTTCTTCCAATTGTAATAAGTCTTTTTTTAGATGAGATGACCAGAACTGCATGCAGCATTCAAGGAGTGATCATGCCATGGATTTAGATAGCAACACTATGATTTGAATTAAATAAATCCAATAACAGATGATGACTAACATCATTTTAAAGAAGAAACTCTAGAATCAAAACAAAACTGTCAAGTTTAAAAAAAAAAAACCCTTACTGATTTAAATCAAAGGAAAACAGGAGAGAGCTGAAATGAAAGCCTTGCCAAGATACAGTAAATTGGAAAATAATTAAAATATAAACTGAAAGAAGCAAAAGAATATTGGAAAAAGAAATGAAAACATTCTATGATCAAGACAAGATGGAAGGAAACTTGAACAAAGGCTTTGATAACTAAATAAAATGAAGAAACGTAAGGAAAAGACTCTCTCTGAACTATAATGAAAACAAAATGTGGATCCCCAAACTGTTGAATGAAACAAGAACAGAAAGAGAAATAGTAGCAGTGAATCATGATGATTTAACTCTTCCAATTCCAGAGATTTGGACTTTCTAATCTGAAACACAAGAGAAGTAGATGCTCCGACTTTAAATTCAGTGACACAAAAAGGTGATACAAAATGGAAATGATTAAAATAATGGTAGTACCATGATAGCAGCACCATCATGATTAACACTGTACATCACTTACTTTTTTTCCATTTTCAAGCATCTGACAAAGTGGGATATCTCCCAGGAAAGCTCATGCAATAAATAAACGTGTTAGTCTTTAAAAATGCCACAAGACTTCTTGTTTGTTTTGCTGAACTAGACTAACATGGTTACCCCTCTGGAACTGTACATAAGCATTCTCAAGCTCTTTTCTTCTGGGACCCCCTTTGAAAATATTTCAGGCTGTGATGACCTCTCCCCCCAAAAGTGATGACCCACCCCATGCCTTGTGACCATCATTTCTGAACTTCTGCTGGGAACAGCGCAGCCTTCAGAGTATCCAACCAGCAAGCACTGCTCTCCATCCACCCAGCTCTGAAGACCTCTGACTGTCAGCCACACACAGGGTGACAGCCAGTCACTGCATGTGCAGGAGTTGACAGCTCACAACTCTTCTCCCATAATAACCTCATAACCCCTTGATGAGTCCCAATCTACAGTTGGAGAAGCCTTTCTGTACATGTTCCAACAGTGTCAATGATACTAGCACTCCGTGATGCTATCCTATTTGCTTCCACACTCTTTTTCTGCCCCATTATGGAAGAGCCTGGACTGCTTCCATAATGCACAATTTGTTCCTGGTGCTGCTGGGGAATGGGGGGGGGGGGGGTCTGAAAAGTGAAGGCAGCTGAAGTCTCCCTATCTCAGCTCTGAACGTCCATACTCTAAAAGGTTTAGTTTACTTAGAATTTTAATCCTAACTCAGAATTTCCTGGATATATAACAATTTGTTTCTTTGTGTATTATAGGTAATGGCTTTGAAGGGAAGTGCACATACACACAGATGATTGACACACGCCTGCAACTTTCACTTCACCTTACTAAGTTTGGTGTGACATTAATCAACAAAGCAATAATTAATGGAACAGTTAGGGAAGAAATGCCAAACCAGTTTCTGTGCTACAGAAGGAAGTGCTGAAGATAGCTTGAAAGCATGCTTGTGCTGTTGACATTCCAGGTTGCTGTAGTTGCACAAATCTAAGCTTCGGTCCCAGGCTGCCTATGGGCTGGAGTGAGAGCATTATGGCTACTCCAGTTCCTAATTGCCTTAGCCCCAACCCCTTATACCAGGGCTTACCAAAGAGCACAGTGTAGGGAGAAATCTACCTCGGCTTCCTGCAATTCATTTATGGCAGCCCTTATATGCTGATTGAGTTGAGTGGTGCAGACAGGCTAGGAAGCTCTTGAAGCAAGTGGTGGCTGCCACTCAGTTTAGGCCAACCACAAGCCACTCTTTGAATCGAATGTAATACAGGGCCACAGAGTCACAGTTACAGAATTCAAAAGGGGCAGCCGTGTTAGTCTAGTCCACCAAAACAACAAGGAGTCTGGTGGCACTTTTAAAGACTAAAAATTTATTTATCACATGAGCTTTCATGGTCTTCAAGCATCTGACAAAGTGGGATTTTCTCCCATGAAAGCTCATACAATAAGTAAATTTGTAAGTCTGTAAAAGTACCACCAGACTCCCTGTTTGCCTTACATTTATAGAAGTACCTAAATGACTTAGGCATCTAACTCCCATTTTTGATTACTGAGAAGTCCAAATAATTTCTGAAAATGGAACTGAAACAACTATGTCACTTAGTCATTCTTGACAGTATTACCCACTGTATGGTGTCCTGCCCATCAAGATATAGAATGCTGTTTCAAACGAGAAGCAGTGGTGGATTCAAGGCTGCAGGGCCCCTGGGTCATTGCCTCGTAGGCAGTCCCTGCCTGGGGCTGTGCTCCCCGCAGCCAAGGGCCCTGCCTAGCCTTCTGCAGGCAGGCCTGTGCTGTGGGTCCAGGGGCCAAAGGCGAGACCCAGCTCAGCTGGTCAGCCCCACCCACCTGGTTGCCCTTGGAGGTGGTGGGGTTGATGAGCACATGTGATACAGTTTCTGATGTGGCCCAAAGACAGCATGCCAGGCAGCACTGCAGCTGGAGCGAAGCAACTAGTCATGCCAACCTGCCCTGCCCCTGGGGGTGAACTGGCCAACCCAGAGGCAGGGCAACAGTGCAAAGCCTGTCTTTTGTGCTGGCCCACTCCACCCCTGGGGGCAGACCAGCCAGCCCAGGAGAAGGGTGGGAGCATGGAGCCCAGCCTCTGGTTTGGCTCACCCTGCCCCACCCTCCCCCAGTGCCAGCAGGGTGGAGGGCCCCCACATCATGGTGGGTCCCTGGGCATGGGCCCCATAGGCCCATGCAGTAATCTACAACTTACCACAAGCCAGCAAGCTCTGGCTTTGTAAAGAGAGAGACCATTTTTGCTCAACCTTGGCAGTCCATCCACATGCCTTATTGCCTTGTGGAACTGCCAATTTCACCCTACCCTCGCATTTAGCCACAGTTTAAATATGCCTGTGCAAAAGCTGCAATATGCCCAATCCCTTGACAAAGGAAACTGGACAATTTTCCGCATTCAACAGGCTTAAAACCCAACCAAAAAGAAATGTCGTATAGTAGTGAAGACAAGTGATATCCACAGTGACCATAACAACAAGAAAAGTAGAGCTAAACCACCTAGCACCTCTCCTAGGAAGGCAGAGGAGGAAAATGTGAACTGAGGGCAGCAAGGGAAGCTGAATGGCCCCTGCACTCTCCATCTCTTAAAAAGAAGGAACCTCCAAAAGCCTCTGTGACCAAGCTATCTAGCAGCTCAACAAATAATTGGATTGCAATTGGGAAGGAGAAGAGTGAAGCACCTTGCATCCTGCTAAGATTTCCTGGACAATCACTATCTGACAGAGATGCTAGGAAGGGCAGAGCTGGATAGTCAGGATTTTTTGATTCAGATAAAATGTTTTTTCTTCCAAAATTGATTTTTCATTCAGACAGCATGTTTAACCTCTGATAAACACAAAATATTGCCATGCTGGAGGCTGAGTGAAACTCATTGAAGCTGTTGGGTATAGGAGCAGCCCTTCATTCAGTCCAAAATGTAAAAGCAATTAAGCTCCTTTATAGTAAGGGTAGTAGAAACAATAAGGCCACTACTCAAAACATAAACCAACTGCAAGCCAGGAGGAGCTGAACCATGTGGTCAAACAAGAACTTAGACTAATGGGTCTTCACTGGGGTCTGAATGCAAATGCATACGACCTGTTTGATAGAGTCATCTGTATGAGGGACAAGGGGCAGAAACACCAGGGAGACATACAGAGCAGACAGCAAAGAAGCACTTAGTATAGCATGACTATGAGAGAAAAATAAGTGTCAAATTTTGCATAGAATGCTGGTCAGAAAGAATCCTGGAACTGTGAAAAAAGAAATTGTCTCCTGTTGTTTATTTCATACTTTGCTCAGGGACACAGGATTTTATGTACATTCTTTAAAAACAAAACCAAACAAAAAGGATTGCATCAATGCATCCTCCAAAAGAAAGTAACTTGAAAGACTCTGAATAATGGCCAAACCCCTAGGTCAAAAGAGTAATAATATTTTGTCATAATACATTGATCTTAACAGAGTCCTACTCAACACATACTCATAGAGTCCAGGTCTGTCATCCTGCCTGAAGGAATTTTTGAGCCATTAGCAATTAGCTATGAGAACTCATGGAGGAAGGAGAAATCCCAGAGGAGTTCAAAAAGAACAATATTGTGCCTATCTATTAAAAAAAAAAAAAAAAGGAAAAATAAAGAAATAAGGACAACCAAAGGAATCATACATATTCAGTTTAACTACAGTACCCAGAAAGATAATGAAGCATAAATAATCAAAACAGTCAATTTGTAAGCACCTAGCTAATAATATGGCGATAAGTAACAGTCAACATGGATTTCTCAAGAACAAATCATGTCAAACTAAGCTAATACCTGTCTCAGACAGGGAGCAAGCATTCTGAATCGGGGAAGCGATAGATAGATAGATAGATAGATAGATAGATAGATAGATAGATAGAT
>ML681964.1:41821734-41873026 GCA_007922195.1 Podocnemis expansa
ATAGATAGATAGATAGATAGATAGATAGATAGATAGATAGATAGATAAGCAAGGCTTTTGATGTTGTCTAATGTGACTTTTTCATTAGCAAAATAGGAAATTTAACCTAGATTAAGCTACTATAAAGCAGGTGCACAATTGATGGCAAACATGTACTCAGAGAATAGTTATGAATTGTTCAGAATCAAGCTGGACTGGCATATTGAGCTGGATCCAGCACTTCAGAGCACTAACAACTCCTCCCAGTGTGGGAAGCTGTCCTGGGTCTGGGTCTAATGATTTGGATAATGGCATAAAAAGCACTCTTACAAAGACTGCAGATCATACCATACCAGAAGGGATTGCAAGTGTTTTGAAGAACAGGATTAGTATTCAAAACGATTGTGACAAACTGGAGAAATAGCCTGAAGTAAATAGGATGAAATACAATAAGGACAAACACAAATGATTTCACTGGGCAGGAATAGTAAATTGCACAAATAATAAATGGTAAATAACTGCCTAGGAAGGAGCACTGAAGAAAATGATCTGTGGGTAATAGTTGTTCAAAAACTAAGTACCAATATTATATTGCTGCAAAAGGCCTCAACAAGAATATTACGTCCTGTTCCGGGCACCACACATGAAGAAAGCTGTGGACAGACTGAAGAAAGTCCAAGGGAAAGCAACAAAAATGATTAAAGGTCTACAAAACATATCAGGAAAGACTGAAAAAATGGTTAGCGTGGAGAAGATAAGACTGGGGGGATGGGAATGGGACACCTACATAATAGTCTTTAAGAATGTGTTCTTATAAAGAGGAAGGTGATAAAAAGTTCTTACCCATTGAGGATAGGAGAACTGGTCAATGCCGGATCAAGGCACCTGGGGGCCCAGGGCTGCCCACTCTTGTGGCACCTCTGTATGCACTACAGAGGCCACTAGCTGGGGCATGGGGTAGCAGTTGCTTGGGGGTGGGTCCAGAGCCAGCAGACTGGCCAGCCTTGGCATCAGGGCAGGACAGCTCTTGTGGTATAGTGGGGGGGGGGCCTTCCCATTGCACGGGGAAGTCCAGGGTCCAAAGCCTGGTTGAGGACAGGGTGGCACTGGGGGACCACACCAGGGCCTGGAGAGCCTTGGGCCAGGGCAGGCCATGGAGGGAAAGACCTCACAGGAGACATGATTTTGTACAAAATGAAAACTCTTGGACAATATTCTGGTACAAAACTATAAACTGGAAAATATCGAATTATAATCTTGGTTTATAAATCTACTTCATGAATAAATTATTTTCTGGTCTTTATAATATGACAGCTTTCTTATCTAAGAAAGATTCAATGTTTCTTTTTGGTGCACCTTTGCCTTTCATCATATCAAAAAAATCCAAACCAAACCAAAACCAAACAGCACATAGAGCATGATATCAACCCCCCCCCCCCCCCAAAACAAAACAAAACAGCACATAGAGATACTTGCTATGTTAATGGTGAGAAGTGGCCTTTAAGCCCCTCACAACTGTTATTTGAGTAAGTATAAGACTGATTGCTCACTGGAAATCACCAAGTACATTTAAGCTGCCTAAGCTGCATATTTGCTCATTTACACTGTGCATTCCCATTATGTCTTTGAAAAAAGAGAAAAACAGATTGCTGAGTTTTGTTAGAACAAAAGAAATCTTCATTTCATTATTGTAAATTGAGGTTACTAACGCTTTCAGGTTATTACAGTTTAATTCCCAAAGGTGATGAGGTGAGGAAAGAAAGATGACATGCAAATAAGTATGGAAGCTTGAAAATGCTTCCCCATGGACTAAATTCAGTGCAAGTATTTCAAAAGCTCACAAGTCTAATGTTTTATGCATAAATAAGGTTTAATGAGTTAATACTGGCCTGTGAGGTTTGAACACAGTGTGGCAATGTTGTTAGTGAGGGGGAAAAAAATAGCATGATTCCATGGATACCTCCTTCATCAGATGGCCTTGTTACCTCACTACAGTAAGAAAGGCTAGGGTTTGTCTCACAACCATCTGACTTTTCATCTCCCAAACTCACTCCATAAGTACTGGTAGAATGGAAATACTGTTTATTTAAGCGGCTTGCTTTTTCTACAAGGGAGAAAAGAATACTACAGTAAACAGCTGACAAAAGAGCAAAACTAAGACAGCAAATGACTTATGTAACAACAGCTTGAAACTATGGAAAGGTGAACTATGCTCATTTTCACATTCCTTTTGAACACCAGTGGTTCAAAAATTTGACTAAGACTTGACTGGCTGGTATTCTGCCTCGAATGGTAAAAAGAAGGGAAGAAAGGACCACAGGGCACAGAGATCCTGGAAAAAAGAACAGGGTGAAAAAATGAAGCAGAAAAGGGAGAGGAAAAAAACCGATAATGAAAAATATAGACATTATTCCACCCCTGATAATAAATAAAAATTTCACACATTAAAAAAAAACAGGCATATTTTTAATACAGATCACAGCTGGGAAAATCATGGCTTTAAATCACATGGGAAAAAGCTCTCAAATGCAACCTTTTTCAAGCACCAATTCCATAAAATTGCTTGAGAAGTCAGCAAAGCCACAAACATGAAAGTGAATGACCCATCTTTAAATTAAATTCTATTTTTATAGACTCTATATACAACAGATTGTGGATAATTTACATTGATTTTCAGTCCTAATTACTTAATCCCAGATTGAAGGATGGAGTGTACAATGTATTGTTTAGAAATATCGATCTTCCCCAAAAATGTGGAAATTTTTGGGAGAAAGAGAACTAGAAAGTGTATAGATAAATAATTTATAACAATCAGTGCTGTTAGGATTTTTATTGGAGTTGTGAATTCAGCAAAAAGTGTCTGCATTTGCCTTTATTCTATATTATACTGCTGTGATCACATGGCTGATTCCTCTATAGGCAATCTACTCTTCCATATGACTTCAGAAACCTCACTGACACAATGATCATTTCCATTGCTATAATTAAGGGTCTATTAACATTTCCCATGAAAAAATAATTTTCTGAGATTTCTAGCTCAGTCAAGATAAATTTGTTTTAGCCTAGAATTTGCCTTACAGCGACTATATCTAGTAACAATTTTTCTTTTGTGATTTTCAAACAACATCAAGACAGACACAGAAAGGACTGCTAAAATGACCTTTTTTCCCCCCTCACAGTAAAATAAATATAATCCTGCTCATTGCATATGTCAGATTAGAGTATTTTGAAACATCATGACACACCAGTGGTCACCACTGTATTTTACTTTTATATACATTTTAAAAGAAGAAAATTTAAAAGTTTCAAATAGTGTTCCTGTAGGGCTTAAAGGAAGCTTATGGAAAGGTCCAGGGTGCTCACGTTAACAGTGTGCTTATACTCCATTGATTGTTGCCTGGTAAAATGCATCCACATTGGATTCAAACATGAAATCTGGCCAGTCGCTAGGACCTGACAAAAGGCCAACTAAAATCAAATGGAATCTTTCCATTGATCCTAGTGGGCTTTAGGAGAGGTTTCCTTAGCTTCTGAGATGGTGTTTTAGGATCTTTATAGTTAGTTAGGTATCTTGAAAACAGTATAAGAATAGAAATAGCCAAAAAAGATAATTGTAACCATTTTTACGCTTGTGGAGAAAATGTTTTAAATACACTTTTAATATTTAAAAAAATTTCAAACTTAAAAGCTCAAAAGACCAGGGGTGAAATTCCAGCCATTCAGAAATCAATGGCAATGTTGTTAGTTGACTCTATCACTAAATGTGAGCTATTGTTGATATTCTACATGTGAATCCACTTTAGTTCTTTTAAAAAAAATACCACACTCAACTTTATTAAAGTGAGTAAATATGTTTTTAAAACAAAAAATTCAAAATTCATTTTAAAACAAACCAAATTCAAAAGGCTCTTTAAACTCCTACAACTAGCCAAAAGAAAGTGTGAACTTAAACACTGAAAAATAAATACATTTTAAAACTAGGCAATAATTGAGCTCAGGCCGTAATATTTGTTACCTGTTATTATTCCCTTTCCCTTTACCTACTTGTCAATCTATCTTCATACTATGGGCTCTCTAGGAGCAGAGACTGTCCTTTTTTGAATGTTTGGAAAGTATAAAGCACATTGTGGGTGTACTGTGAACAAACAAAGGTGCTAACAAATATAACACATTGTGAACAAACATCGTACAAGAATATTAAATTTATTTTATAAATTAAGCCTTCTGAGATCTTTGAAATTTTAATGTAATCTAGCTACTTGGAAATTCTACTTACAAACAAGACAAGGCAATCCAGTACTACTGGAATTACTATAATTTGAAAACAGTAATTCGAGTTTATGATCAACGCCTTCACTCTTTCTTAGTTGTGTGGGAAAGTATATTTATAATTCCCTTTAATGCACTCATTTTAAAACTAGAATAGTTTTAAATGGAAAAAAAAATAAAACATATGGATGAAATGTTGACCCAAAATGTGATACACGAGCTCTGTTAAAAAAATGGATTCATGGAAAACTCAAGATATAAGCAATACCAGAAAGCATACGCAGACTCCTAGACTGAATACTGTCTTCCAGAGGATCAATGTCGAAGATGGAGCCTGGATCTGTGCGCCAAACTTTGAGATCTTTTTCCAAAAGACAGAAATGGTGAGACAGACAAGCAGTGAAGGAAATAAAATCATGAGATCAATAAGTTTTAAAATGACAGGGATTGTGATAGTGCCTCGATCTAGACATTAACAGAAAAATCTAGACATTCATAGACAAGAAAGTATTTGCTCTCTGAACTGTCATTTAAAGGACTTTGCTGCATCATTCCTTAGGGGCTCTTCTTCTCTTCCTTTAAATTTTGTCAATCAGGACAGTGACATTTTATAAGGCTACTCCAATTTTACAAAGATATACCAATGGAAACACTTTAAAACCCCATCACACTAGATAGCTTTACACATTTACTTAGTATCTTAACTGTTATTTCTGTTTGCCTTCCTAGAACATAAGCTTCTTAGGGCACAGGGCACATCTTTACCCTACATGATCCAAAAGCATGTGCTGGAACACAGCTTGGTAATTTACTAAGAGTGATAACCATGAGACTTGTCCTCACCACTCTAGACAGAAATTGTTACAAATGTCGCAGTTTACCACCCTCTTTTGAATAGTTTAGGAAAGAGGTCTACACTATGAAAATAATATTTTTTACGAATATTTCACTTATAAACAATGTATAAAAGGTTCAAATAATTATGAGATGTTTTACTAAATGAATACTCAATAGTTACAGAGTTTCACAGATCAAAAGGTAGCTTAAAACCATGTATATAACCATCTCTCAAACTTCTGTTGATAGGCTTACAACAATCTGTTAACATGTTCTGCTTTTGGCTGTAACATGTTATCAAATCTATTAATCACTTATTAGCCCTTTACAAACCATTTTAAAAAAATCAAACCTTGACAGTAAATGGGACCAATTAAATATGGATCTATTACACAACAGAGAAAAAGGTAAATGGTACATTCATCCACTTGTGTCTTCTTGCTAAATAAGCCATCTTCAGGGTTTAGTGGATTCAAATATGTTGGGGGTGGGAAAATGAACATGGTTCTATTGCTCAGGGGGGAGTGGAATCAAGCTAGTTTATAAGTTGGGAGGTGAAGGAGGTCCCTGGAAGCCCCAAAATGTAGCATCATAAGTGATTTCTCGGCTTGCTTATACCAGGTCCCAGCAACTGGAGAGACAAGAAAAGTAGCTACAACCAGTAAATCAAGTTCCACAGTCTGAGCCTGGATTCAGAGACAGAGAGAGAGATCTTCCACAGCCTTACATTGAAATAGGCTAGCTGAAGTAGTCAAACCATCATACAGCCTTTTGATAAACTGGGGGGGGGGGGGTATCCTGAGCAATGACAATTTAAACATCTATGTAAAGCACCAACAGGCTTAAAGGAGGAAGTGAACTGGTGGGTCCCCTATTTTTCATACTCCACTGTGCATTTGTAAGTAAAATATTTTAAATCTACGAGTACCTATGGATTTTAATATACAAACCAGGCATTTATGATATTGATCTTATGCTTCCACATAGTCTGCAATAACACACAGAGAACAAGAACCTTGCAAGTCATTTCACCAGATGGGGCACTTCAGTGTCATTTTTGCCTCTATCCAACTGAGAATATCATCATTGGGTGTTTACCCATGTGAGCTGCATGGACCCTCCCTTCTCTTCACAAATCCATAGACAGATCATAACTTGGGGTGAGAAATAACCCCATTTATACCAATTGTTTTAGACTGTCCAATTAAGCTTAATGTAACCTTCCATTTTCTAGAGCAGAGTTGTTAATTTTGTCATTTTCCAGTCATTTTAAGAGTTGTTAGGGCTCCATTCATTATTAAAGAGCCCACCAGATAGGTTCTAATAAGTAGGTATTACTCTGTACCTGAATGAACACTTATCAGCTAGGGTTAACTTGAAGAAAGTTATGGCTGGGGTGGTTTGGGTTTGTTTTATTTTGTTTTGTTTTGGACCCTGTGAACTTTTCCAGATGCCAAGGACATTTCTTGAAGGAGTTCTTTGATTTTATTTAAACAAGTCTCTATGATTGCAGGTCATTTTGAAAAAGATATTAACTCAAATATCAGTAAATACAGGGCTCTCAGGTTTGTCATGGGCTACTTCCTTTAAACAAATATTGTTTTTTACTGTTTCTTTTTTTAAAGAAATGGTGTTGTTTCTTTTCTTTTATCAAGCAAGGGAGTTTATGTTCTGGTAGATAAGCTCCATTATGACTGACTAGAATGTGTGCCACTGAGCTCCTTCTATCATTATACCCAGTGTTGCATTAGCGAATTACACATACACAAAGTAACAATAAAACTTAAAATGCAACAGTCTAGGCTTTAAAATGTGTGAGGAATAGGATATTGTGAACCACATACATGCGTGAGCTCTTGTACCCCTAACTGGCTACCTTGCTTCTAGTTGTGAAAGTGAGATATTTGTTCTGGCTTTTTTGTGTTTGTGGCTAATGCCCTGCAAATCCGCAGATCATTTCTGTAGATCATGATTCAGCTGAAAATTCATATTTCAAATCCATGCAGGCCTCTATCCATGGGAGGCCAATGATACCACAGAACAGGTTGTGTTGCCCAACTGCCAGGACGTGCAACCTTCCAAGGTCTGCACAGTCTTGAAAGCTATCTTCCCCTGCGTAGAGCTGTGTCACTCCCACTTATAAAATCGTCTCTGATAGAAGACCATGCCTTCTGAATCTACATTCAATTCTATCATAAATTACCCTTGTTGTTAGGTACAGAAATCTCTAGAATGAACACGCTGGATTCTTGTGGCTTATATTCATGACATGCAGAGTAGATGAAAAAAAAAAAGACAACCAAGAAGAGAAAAATTAATAAAACCAGATTCTCTTTGCCTTTCCAATTACAGTTCTGCTGATTTTGAGGATTTAGATTTTCTTTTTTCATTTTGAGCACATATTATTAGATATGAAAATTCAGAGAGACATCTTAACTTAAGACCTCACAATGGCTATGTCTACACTGTGGCTCTAAGTCGACTTAAGGGCCCTTAAGTCAACTTAAATAAAGCCCAGTCCACATTTAGAAAACATTAAGTCGACTTAAACACATGCTTAAGTCAACTTAATAACTCCTGCCCTGTAAATCAGCTTAAGCTTTAAGCCAACTTTGTGCCCCTGGGCATGATTGGGCTCAGACCTGATCTGGCCAGGGGCCCGAACCCAGTTCCAGCCTGTGGTGAGGAGCTGGGGCCAGACTGGCTCCCAGCCCCTCACTGCCAGTTTGTGCAGCCTGCAGAGAGGGGCTGAGAGCTAGATGAGGCTCTCAGCCCCTCTCTGTATGCTGTGGGGGGCTAGGAGCCTGAAGGGAGCCCATCTGGCTCCCAGAGGCTTGCTTCAGGGACCCAAACAGCTAGGCATCTGGTCAGTTTCACAGACTCCAAGCCTGTGAAACTGACCCACTCCTGGTCAATTTCACAGACTCAGTGTCTGTGAAACTGACCAGACGCTGAGCTGCTTGGGCCCCTGCAGCAAGCCTCAGAGCCAGATGGGCTCCCTGCAGGCTCCTGTCCCCTGCAGCATATAGAGAGGGGCTGAGAGCGCCATCTCACTCCTAGCCACTCTCTGCAGTTGGCCAGGGCTGGCTTGCAAGTGGCCAGAAGACGGGGAAACCAGCATCTCCCCTGGCTTCTTGCAAACGGCCAGGGGAGATGCTGGTTCCCTTGTCCCTGGGGAAGAAGCTGGTTCCCCTGGATGCTCACAAGTGGCCTGGGGAGATGCCAGCACCACTGGCCCCTGGCTATGGAGAGGGACTTGGAGCCAGGTCAGGCTCCTAGTCCCTCTCTGCCTTCCCATCACCTATGGAAAGGAGTTGGGGGGTGCCATCACACCCAGCCCCTCTCCACAGGTGGCAGGGGGTTGGAGCCGGCTCCTACCAGTGACGACAAGTGACCTGGGGCTGAATTGGATACCAGGTTACTTGTCACAGCTGGCAGCAAGCTCGGCACCCTGGTCAGTTTCACTTCTGTGAAAATGACCAGGCTGCAGAGTCCAGACACTCCACAGTCTTGACAATTTCACTCCCATGAAACTGGGCAGGCTGCGGAGCCTCCTGCCGTGATAAGTGACCAGGGGCTGAATTTCACCCAGGTCACTTGTCACAGCCGGCAGGAGCTGGCTCCAGGCTCCCACCACCTGTGAAGAGGGGGTGGGAGCCAGGTCAGACTCTAAACCTCCCTTTGCTGGCCCCCACCCACCCACAAAGAGGTGCTGGGAGCCAGACCCAGCTCCCAGTTCCTCCCTAGAGGGCATGAGCCGGATCAGGCCCCCAGTCCAGATCAGACCCTGGAGCTGATTGGGCTCAGGGTACCCAATCTGGACTAGGGGCAGGGTAGGAGGAGGGACGCTCTAGGTATGTCTGCTCCCTGTCCATGCAGACATACCCTGAAGTCAGCTTAACAAGGATGATTTAAAGTTTACCTTGTTAAGTCAATTTCCAGGGTCCCACCTCCTCCAGTGTAGACACAGCCAATGTTATGGCTGAGGGAGCTAATGTGTCTATTTCCGTCTCTTTGACCACTTATAGCCTTAAGCTGAATAATCCTTTAGAGCATCGATTCTTACCCTGAGATCTGTGGTCTACCTGGGGTCTGAACAAGCAATCTGACAAACACAGAATGAGATGTTTTCAGAAAAGTGTAAAATGCTAGGACCATGTTTACCACTCATATGGTGCATTCACAAGAGGCTACAGGTAGGGAATGGAAGTAATACATGATAGGTGTCTTTTCTTTATGAACTGGTCTGCAGAATTTAAATCTTAGAGAACTACTGTTTTAGAGGGATTCAAGTTTATTCAAACAGTCCTAAATCTCTCTTGAACACTGCATGCCAGCTACCTCAAAGTCCAAGTTCAGGAAAAACTGATTATTTATAGCACCTTACAGAGTTGTGTAGCAAATGAAAACATATTCCTCCAGCTCTTAAAAATATGGTACTTTTTTATAGCTTCATACTATTAATGATCTCCTTAGCAGCTAGCATTGTCCAGATACTTCAAGTACAAGTTTCACACTGAGAAATGCAGAATAGGAATGAAAACATTTGATTACTATTTGAGGACATAGGAGAAATGGTTCTACTTCTAAATAAACAAAAATTAGTATAACTCATACCTTAAAACAAATTTCTGCTTCCCTATGTATTCAAAGGTTGAAGCTGAATTCTTTCAGGGCTAATCTACACCACTGTCACTAGTAGTTTTCTACTGGATTATTTACTTATATTAAACATTGTAAAGTCTCAGATATAACAATTTACTTTTTATAGTTAGATGTACTGATTAGAATGCCTCTTATTTTACTCTGTAATTTTCCTTTTCTTATGGTTTTGTAAAGCTAGTATCTAGTACAATTCTTTCATCTTATCATTTGATTGCTTAATGTCCTCATTAATTTGAAGCTGATGAGGTTGATTACAATTACCCATTCTGCCAATTATTCTCTGAAACCCCAAGTCTGACCCTTACTTTTAATTTAAAAGAAAAAAAATCACACAAAATAATGAATTGAGTAAGTGTGTATATTGACTAATAAAATAAGCAAATGAGATTTAACTGCATCATTACCATCAGAGGCAAGAAAAATGAAAAAAGTGATACTTTGTGTGGTTATAAGAAGCAGAAGCAGAGCCTTTTACCTTCTTGCAGATCTCTGGACAGCAACATAATTTAACAACTTACCAACAATTATTCCAGGTCTCCTGTCCATTTCAACTATATGTGGATGAACTCCTTTATATGCAGCATCACTCACAACTTGGGTGTTTTTTCTCACTCGTTCTGTCACAGGATCGTCCACCACTGGAGTAAAACCCCTGCCCTTTGTCTTCTCAAAATCTTCATGATATTTCACCTGGAAGAGAATGGGAATGATTTTTTTCCCCAGCAATGACTGATATTAACCCATCTGACTTATGCTAAAGCCAACTAATCAGCACTATTTCATAACAACACATTTTTATTACTTGATTTTTGCACCATAATAATGTCGTAGAAACTAGAGGTTGAAAAGACCTGGCAGGTGATCTGGAACATTTCCTTGGCATGATTTCATTACATATATTCATTACCATTTAAATTTTTTTTCTTCTCATTCTATAACGCATTAACTCAAGCTGCTGAGCATCTTCACACAATGATGCTGACATGTACACCTAACAAGGCAAACATCCCTGTGATATTAGGATGGGGTTCTTAAGTACTTCTTAAAAAGTAATTTAATTTGTTGGGAATTTTGCTGACAAACATAGTTTTATATAAAAAAAATATACTCCTTCCTCCAACTTTTCTTGTTAATTACCAGCTGGCTGTATAAACATAGAAATTATGGGCAATTAATCTGTTCGTATGCAGCCTGCTTTCCAAAAAATGACAGAAGAGTAGAAAATATATATTACATACAAAGCCTTGGAACAAAATTGATATTAGTGAGTGTTATAAAGGCAGTATCCCTGATTATGATTTTTTAAGATCCTTAATCGGTAATGTTTTTAATTTGAACACACACACACGCACACACTCTCTCCACACAATTAATTTCAAGACTCAAGTCACGCAAATACCAGGAGCATGCACAGGCACAGGCTGGTGTGTGTCACCTAATCCAGTCAAATTGTGGGATGTTCACATGGTGAGGAATAGCCTGAAGTGTTTTTAAAAAAACAGACAATCAACTGTTAAAAAAAAAATTATTAGTGTTTTGAAAATATTCATTACCATCATATGCCATTAGCAAATCCCCTCTCCCTTGAATAGAGTAAAAGAAAACACAGTTTCCATACTTTAGTACAGTGTTCACTTAGTTACCTAGATTAATGAAGAGTGAATGCCAGTGTATAGCCAAGTGTCGTTCCTTAGAATAGTTTAGTTATTTGAAGAATGTACCCTACCATAGAGATGTTGTTTTGTGTCTTTCTGACATGCCTTAGCTCAGGTGTGTCAAGAATCACACTAGGTCTACCTTTCATCTGCTTCTGATCTCTGCTATACTTGACCTGCAAAACAGTAGCAAAACCACATATGAAGCATTCATTTACATTGAAAGGCACGATGAATATGAAGCCTCACAATAACGTCACTTTCAAATCATTCTAATACAACCTTTTTTGTTTGTTTGTTTGTTTGTTTGTTTGTTTGTTTGTTTCCACCTCTTCCCCAAATGTTTCTTAAATCGAGGATGCAGATGGCTCGGGCAACTGGTAATTAATTGACATATTCATTCCACTGGCAACTGATTCAAAAGTCAATAGTGGATGAAAGTCAAACTCCTAGACTATTCAGTGACATGGTGAAACGGATCATGAATAAATTTTTACTATTCAAAGTGAACATTACAAAAATATACCCCCATTACTGGCTTTATTAAAGGTCTTTGTGGATGTGCTCAGAACTGAATATGAAGACTGAACTACCATATCTTCCCTGGATAGTCCATAACTATCTCTTTCCTCCAGCAGCAATGAGGCATTACATAAGAACTTCGGCGTCACCAGAGTGTCCTGCAGCTGTATACGACAGTTCCATGCTCAGACCTTGCTATTAGTGCAGGTGCAAAATGGCTGCATCAGATCTGAGGATCATCTTTGTATATTTAGCGAATGAGCATTTATGTGTAGCATGGGCAGCAGTCACCATTACTATCCACAATGCTACATCTTGCATAATTAATATTGTTTTGTTATTCTATATACTTAGAATACTGAATGCCAGAAATATCACAGTAACATTAATTACTTGCAAACATTAATTGTCAGACCTTTAATATAACAAATTTAATTGTTCGTAGTTGGAAAGAGGGAGTCTGTCAGCATACACTTCTATGTCATTCCAGTAGACTGGAGAACTTTTGTTAATGGACATTCTTGGCTCAGTCTTCATTCCTAAACCATAACATGCAGCCTGCATGCTGATGTACATCGTTTTAGATTTATCTATGAATTTACACTCAAAGAACGCGCACATATGTATTATAACATGTTTGTATTGAGAGAAGAACAAAGTATAATCCCAACTCTTCAGCAGATAAATTAATTATGTTACATTTAGTAACCCCTACTGTATAAACAGCAGCATGGTCTCTAAACATTTATTAGGTAAGAAATGTATAGTATAACATTTTAAAAGTAGCTGTTGTTTTCTTGATACAAACCTACTTCTCTTATATAATTACTGGCAATGTATTTCATTGCCACTCTGAGCCATGGCTCATTTGCAGTGGTTGAGTATTTATCAAGGCAATTTTGGAAAAACATCATGGTGAAAGATGTCTGAATTTGCAGAAATATTGATGGAAAATAATTAAAACTCATGAGTACATTTCTGTGATAAACAAGCAGCTCAGAACCAGGTGTCTAAATTACATTTGTTTTTATAATTTAAGGGCATCTAATGGCCACTTGGATCCTCAGTTATTGTTCCTTTGCCTCTTATATAGGCCATCTAACAGACCCACCTTCCTTTAATTTTTCTTCAGTAAACACTGTCTAAGTTTCAGGGTGTTCTTTAGTATTACTTCTTTTCTAACACCTTGTCCTTCACTGCTCTGGATGAACTCCTGACCTCACTGAAGTTAGGGAGAGTTTCCTACTGACATCTTTGGTGCTGGAATTTCACCCCTTGTGTTCTGGTGCTTGGTGCAGCCCCTGCAAACTACTGGTCTGGTTGTTTCTAACACTACGTCATTGTGGCTAATTCCTTGCTCCGCACTAGCCTTCTCTGCTGTCTGTTTTTCAAGTCTCTCTGAAGTTTATGCAAATGTTCAGTCATCCAACAGCCTCTCATTCAATTATTTTAAAAACTTCATAATGATAAAATTTAATGGCTACTTAAAAACAAAACCAGAAACCCTTGAACATAATGAATCATGAAACCGAAGACAAATATACAGCCTTACTCACTGATATAAAAGCAATAGGGTTCCTTTTGGACAAGTTCTCTCTGACATGCATAAAACGGATCACAACATGGAATGGAAACCAACATGAAGTTTCGGTGCTTTGACTCACAAAAAGCAGGGCTTGCACTGAATTCAGAATTCTCATTCCTTCTGTCCTTTACTTTAGTGTTTACTTCTGAAGCTTGATATCAAGAGCCTAAGAGTTCTTAAACAAAATCCATATGACATATGATGACTTCATAGAGTACTGGTCCCAAGATATCCACTTACATTTTTTTTAAAAGCAATTAATTTATTAGTCTTTAAGTGCCACAGGACTTCTCGTTTGTTTTACTGAACTAGACTAACTCGGCTGCCCCTGTGGGACTATGGGAAACATGGTATTTTTGCTGCTCACACTGGTACGTATAGTACATATTTTCAGTGATTAAGAATTCATCTTTGAATAGGTTGCATTTATCACATCAGATCTAAACTGAAAAGCATACCATTACTGTAGTGACTAAAAATAAACAGAACAAAAAGATTCAAACAACTTGCCAAGCTGATATTGTCTTGATTCTTCTTGACTCTCTCCATCTCAGGAGTGACACTTACAGAAGTGGCTTTAGCAGGCTGCCCTTTATAGTGAACCTGTAATTTCACAGAATAAAAATGATACATACTGTTTCAACTAAACTATGTTCTCACCGTATTACATTAAAGTATACGACTTAAAAGGTCACCCTGCAAACAAATCAAAGGCTAAACTCTATCTGAAATTTATTAAGCCTTATAAACTTGACTCTTGAAACATAAACTTGAATTTTCCTATGGATTTTTATTATTTATGTACTTTTGTGTATGTACACAAAAAGAAACTGTATGCATCAATTTATAACCTGACATTTACCTTACTAATGTTTAGCAAATTTATGGCACTTCCTCCACTTAGAATGGGATATGCCCTAAATACTGCAGTAAATTCCTTTAGAGCTAGCTGTAAGCTTCAAGATTGTAATGGCACCCACGGTATTAAAGAAAAAAAAACCAAAAAGCATATATTGCATAAACGATACCTCCATGTTACAAATTTTATGTCCTATTCCTGGTGTTGATTATCCATGGTTGGCAGAGCACATAGAGGTGTATGTGAGAGAGCACAGCAGAACAGAGAGAACTAAAATCAATCGTCAAAATCTTACATTTATTTAAATGCACTTTGCATTTTTTTTTTATTAAAGGAAACATACTTCTAAAGGTAATGCATTAAATGAATGTATGTTTAATGTTTTACCAATATTCCAAAAGGGTAAACAGGCTGACTTGGGAAACTATGAGCCAGTTAGCTTTTTTCCAACCCTGGACAAAATTATGCCAAGCATAATGTGGGACACAATCAGTAAAGAATTAAATATGGCAGGATACTTAATGCCAATAAACATACATTATAGAAAACAGTCTTGTCAAACACACTTCTCTTTATTTTTTTTTTAAATAAATCACAAGTTTGGGTGTTAAAGACAAGTGTGTTAATATCATTTATTTGAACTTCTCTAAGACATGTGACTTAGTCCTCCATGACAGTCTAACAAAAAAAATATGAGTACTGTACAAAATCAATGTAGCTTATATTAAATGAATGAAAAACTGAATAAAGGAGAGATGACAAAAAAATAATTGTAAATGGGGATTCATCATCTATAGGGCTATGTCTACACCTAAAACCTTAATTTGGACTTGCTTAGTTCAAACTAAGTAGTTCAAAGTTAGTGCGAGCTAATCAGGTTTCTTTAGTTTGTACTAACTTCTTAGTTTGCACTAGCCGCACTATTTTTAGTTTGAACTTCTTAGTTTTAACTAAAAAGCACAGCTAATTCAAACTGAAAGTTAGTTCCAGCTAATTGCTAGTTCCGACTTACATAGTTCGAACTCGCATGTCTACACTGGGCTAGTTTAAACTGAATATGCAAGTAAGTTCAGAATAAGCAGTTAGTTTGAACTCACCAGCCAAACTAACTAATTTGAACTAAGCAGCTTAGTTTGAACTAAAAATATTTTTAGTTCAAACTAGGCAAAGCCTAGTGTAGACAGGGTTCAAATTAGTTCAAATTTCAGCTCCTTAATTTGAGCTAATTTGCTAGTGTAGACATAGCCTAGAGGTGTTTTCTAGTGGGGTCCTGAAAGAATGTCTTCTTTACCCAATGTTATTCAATAGTTTTTATCAATGGTCTAGAAGAGAACATAAAATCATTATTGGTAGAATTTGCAGCTTACACCAAAATGGCAGCATGGTGAACAATGCCATGGACAGGCAAGTTGTACAGAATGACCTGGATCATTTGGTAAGGTTGTAGCCTGAGGCATGAATATCACCATGAAAAGAAAATTATTGATTCATCCTATGTTATATTACAAGATGAGCTCATCTGACCAGTGTTCATTTTCATAAAAACAAATACATAGTCATACATCTGGGAACAAATTGTGTTAAACAAATGTGAGTACTGTATTTTGAAAAGCTGGTACTCTGAAAATGATGGCAGATAACCAGCTGAACATGAGCTCCTACTGTAATACTTTAGTATAAAAGCAGGGAAAATCAAGTTGGACTAGGGAGGCAGTTTACTTCTCCATACAGGATTAATAAGGCCATTACTGGAGTACTATGATGTAGAGCCCACACTTCAAAAAGGATGTTGAAAACTTGAAAAGAATTCAGAAAAGTGCTACAGGAATGATCAGAGGTCTCAAAACCATATAGTATAATAAGAAACTAAAGAAAATAACCTTTTCTTGGATAAATTAAATAGATTTAAGAAGTGACTCAACCATTATCTGTGTGCCTACACACTGGGGAAAGATTTCTGACAACAGATAGCTCTTCAACAGAAAAAGTAGAGCAAGATCTAATGGCTGGAAGATGAAGCTATACATACTCAGACTAGAAATAAGGTACAATTTTTTAACTGTGAGGTCTAGAAACGATTACAGCAAGTTACTTGTAGATGTGCTGAATTTTCCATTTTTAAGTGAAGACTCGTTATCTTCCTAAAAGCTATGCCTATGATCAAAGTGAGGTTAAAGGCACAATGCAGAAACTGTTCTGTGAGGTTCTTTGGCTTGTATCATTCAGGAGGTCAGACTAGAGGATCCAGATAGTCCCTCCTGGTTTTAAAATGTATGAATCAACTAACTTCTAGAGCAGGCATGGCCAAACTGTGGCTTGCAAGCCACATGCAGCTCTTCAAAGAAAAATCTCAGCTCGCAGAAAAGCACAGCGAGGAGAGCGAGGAGAAGCATGGCATGGCCAGGGACGGTGTGGAGAAACACAGCATGGTCAGATATTCTAAGCCTTCCTAAGGGAGAAACTTTGCCAGGTGATGTAAATGGAGGGAAACTGGAGCCAAATACACTATTTCCTCAGTGCCTTTGTTGCAGTCACCTTTGATTTAACTGCTTCCAACCCTCACAGTCTCTGGGTGGGAAGATTCCATTGCCTGGATGGCAGGTTAGACACTTCACCAGCAGCCCCATTACCTCACACTCACTTTGGGAACCCAGTTGAGCAGGGTGGAGGTGGTAGGGTGTCTTCGAAGAGAGATCAAAAAGGATAAGCATAGTGCTTTAAGAATGCAAAGATGGAGAAGTGTGCTCACTAAATGCTATGCATTTTACCCATCAGTAGAATTTTAAGGAAGCTTTTTTTAGGATTCCAGTATTGGGGAGGCCTTATGGGGGGGGGGGGAGTGTAGGGGAGCAAGAAAGAGAATAGTTGGAGTCCACATTTAATTGTAGCCAGTTATGCCAGAGAAACATGAAGAGGACTGGATTAGTCAGATTTACAACCTGAAAGAGGGGGAATAGCTTTGGTTGTAATAATATTTTGTTTAATAAAATTGTGGTCATTGGTTTAACCTGGAAAACTGTATCAAGTTTTATTTCCTGAATAATGCAATGTCCTTGTTAATAGATCCTTTGACAACTGTTATTCTGGAGGTTTCTATTAAGATACATATTTCTTTTTGAGTATATACTCAACTAACAAAAAGAAACATCTTTGTGGAGACTTGTTTTGAAATCTCTAGACTGTGTGATTATGTAGGGAAAAATTAAAGCAACTTCCCAAGCTGACAATTTCTTGATTCTTCTTGACTCTTTCCATCTCAGGGGTGACAGTCATAGGCGTTGCTTTGCAAGGCTGCTCCTTGTATTGAACCTGGTAAAAAGGGTGTTAGAAATTATACAAAGAGCTCCAAGTAACAAAAGCACTGAGTTTTGTTAATAGAGATTAAAGAATAACAAAATGCAATTTACAAAAAAAAATATCATTCATTAATGAACACACACTTCCAGCCATATGGTACTTAATACCGATCCTTTTGCAAACTCTCAAATTCACACATAAGGTGTATAAAGCTATTTTGATACGAGTAGGTAATTCCTATTAAAGTTAATCAAAGCTCAAAACTGAGGAAAGATTATATAGTTAAGCAATTAAATAATCTTTTGGACAAAGTAGAATTAATGTAAACATAGCATAATCCTAAATTTATTCATTCTGCGCTAGGACATTTAATACACAGAGAAAATAAAGTAAAATGAAAGCAATAACTAAGGGTTGCACATTGCTAATATTTTTGATTTTCCTAAACTCTCCTTAGTTTTTGGGAGATCAGAAATTGCTGTGGCATGCTTTGTTTCTTCTTTGCATTTTATCTGAACAACAGAGACTGAAAAAAAAAAGTTACCAACTTAAAGCTGACTTAGAAAAGCATAATAAACATGTTCTGCAATCTTTCTGCAACGCCTAATGCAAAACTGGACCTTAAATAGTAATATTATACAGTGGAACTCCAAAACCATTTAGAATAATCATGTTTATTATTTTTCTAACCAATAATCATTCAGATTCCTGGTCTACTTAGACAGAATCAAGTCTTACTGGACCCAACATGGAGGCCATATGGAAGCCTTGGGCTGTTGGGCCATGTGCAGTCTGGAAGGTGTAGTAGTTCATGATACTGGCTAGTCTGAAGGTTGCTTTCTGTAGGATGCCACAGTTTGAGGGTGGTAGAAGTGGTTGCATCCCATACAAATTACCAGCATGTAACAAGATCACTACCTGAGAACACTGGGAGCAGCTTCCCACAGACTGCCATTAGTTGGTTAGAATGGCAACCAAGAGGTCATTTAAGATGATTAGTAGAGCCCTGCAAATCCACGGATATCTGCAGATATCTGCCTTATAGCTGCATCCACGGATACAACACAGATATCCGCAGACCATTTCTTGCAGATGCAGATCAGATACGAATCCACTTATTTGTATCCGTGCAGGGCTCTACCGATTAGTGAAATGTATAATGGGATTGTGATTTTGTTACAGAGGATAATGAAGGGGTGTGACCTCCCTCCAAGACTGATGGTGAGGGATGTCCATGGACCCCTAAACACTTATATTCATTTGTTGATCAAAATGGTATCAGATATCACATTAAAAATACATGAATTTATTTTAATTGTGCCTTGAGGCATATATTAGTTTGATAGGGGTTATGTCATAAGGGCAGTATCTCAATATCTGCTCATGATATATTTTTTCTTTTGTTGAGTATGGAATGGACATTAACTTTTATATGACATTTATCAGCATCCATATTTGTCAGCAGTCTCGGGCAGTAAAGACACTGAGTTCTTCTCCAAATCCAGATATAAGTTCAGAATAGAAAGAGGGGGTTTCTGACTGGTGAGTCACCAAATAAAATAAAAGACTACTATGTGTAATTCAGGTCCAAGGCAGGGCCCTGCATGAAAGGCACTCTTTCCTCCCGCCCTATTATATTCTCTCTGTAGGGAATGCCAGCCTCTGGGTTTTGATAATGTATTAGTAATGTCTTTTAGTCTGATTGCTGTGGTGATGTTATTGTCAGCTGTTGCATGCCACTATACTTCTGTCTCTAGTGAATTATTATATGCTGAACTATAATAGCAGCAATGACTCAGAGTGTATGTAAAGCTAGCAGCACTTCCTAATTTATACATATGCCAAACACAGAATTCAGCACAAGGAAAGGTAGTGTGGCCCAGTGGATGAAATACTAGAGTGGGATTCAGGACTCAAAATACATGGTTTTACCTCTGCCCTGCTGTGTGATTTTGGAGAAGTTAATTCATCTCTCTTTGCTTCTATTGTCTCTTGCCCTTTGTCTGTTTTGTCTGCTTAGAGTGCAATGATTTTCAAAAGGCAGCACATTTTTAAAAATAAGTTTTGATTTTTTTAGGCTAAATTCAGAGATAATGTGTAAAGGTTTAAGTTTAATGGAGTCTAAGCAGGAGTATTTCACGCTTTCTTTTGGTTTTATAAGTTTCACCATTTTAGATCCTGTTTAGGCCCCTTTAGCAGCACATAATCTACAATATTCTTGCATATCAGCATTGAATTTATCCCTGTGTGTTTTTAATAGTTATCGAATATACCTATGTACTTTGTAATAGGCACAACATAACACAAAATAAGTAAGTTTCTCTGTGTTGTAGCACAATTGATTCTATTAGCCCTAAACTATCATTGAAAGAAGGGTGTCAAGTCAGACTCTGATAATGTGTTTAATTAAACAAGAACATTAATGAATGATAAAGCTTTCATTGTAAAATGTTGTCCTTTAATGTATGCTAATCAGGAACAGAGTACAATAATTTTAACAGTCCATTGAAAAGTTTTGTGTTTCTCTGATATGCCTTGGTTCAGATGTGGCTAGGTTCACAATAGATCTGCCTTTCATTTCTTCTGGTAACTGCTATACGTGACATGTATAACAACATGAACACAGCACATTCATTTTGCATTTAGATTTGAATGGTACAGTGAAGAAAAAATAATGAATTAAGATTACCTGTAGTACACTTTTAATGCCCTTTTTGTAAGTTTTCTATTGCATAAGCTACATGAAATACTATACTGAAGTAAATATTCAGATGACTAGCAATAGGATAAGAAAGCTCTCGTTTTTTGGTCACCAGGTCAAATCTGGCTCTGGTAAACAAACAGTGCTCCCTAATCAAAAACAATATTTTTGCACGCTGAAACAGGAACCTGAGGTTGTTGCACGAGATGGCTTGCATCAGAATCTTACTACATGAAGCAAAATCACAATGAGATGAGAAAGGATGAGACAGACAAAGAAAAAAAGAAATCACAGGAAAATATAAATTTTCCAAAAATAAATGAAAATTGAACTGCCTGCCTATTCTTAGCTTTCTCTGTAATGTAGTATTTGACATCACATGCTATACAATCATAATAGGGTGAATGGCTGGATGCTTGGCGCCACCCAACCTTCATTACTCTAGAAGTTGTTCCAGCCCACCTTTGCAGTGTTAACAGCCTGGATGGGGCCTGACAGAAGACAGTCCCCCTATAAAGGGCAACAAGAAGATGCAGTGAAGCGGAGAAACTCAGGAAATTGCAGGGGGTGAGAAAGGCTGCTGTTGGGATGACCATGACAACAAGGAAGTTGAGAAGCAAGAGCCAAAAGACTGAATTCCAGGCAAGAAAAGCCTGGGAATGACTGCTGACTATGGACAAAACTACAAGTAGGAGGGGTTAGATGGCAGACATGTACCCTGAGGGCTGAATAAACTGGACTCCTAGAAGTAAAGTGTTTTAAAGAATTTGGGATTGCATTTTGAATTTCTGAGGAACTGTGACCCGGGAACCTCTTTGTGCCCACAGTCAGAGGCACAAGAGGACATGGAGTTTCCCAAGGATGCCCTGGCTCAAATGTATGCACAATACTTCACCACAGGATGGCATGTAAGGTTTTTCCCAGAAGCCAATAGCCCATAGGTCATCATAATCCTTGTAAAATGTACATAAAGATAGTATTTAAGAAATTAGGTATTTATATTGTAAATTATGTTCTTAGGGCCTTGAAATTAACAGTTTCCATTCAGGCAAGGTATATTAGAAGCTTATCTCTTTGTATGATGTACATCTTATGGGCATACTGAGCTACATCGAGTCAAAACTGCAAAATCAAGAGATCACAAAATTTACAGGAAGTATCACAGCGCAGGAGTTCATTAATAATGATCAAAGGCCTGTTTTGATAAATCAGAGGTTGCAAAGAGCTATACAGTGCACTTTACCTAGGAGACAAGCCGTCAGTGTGTTTAGTCCTACAAAAAAAAAACGGATTGTAGCCAGAACCAACTGAAAAACACTGGAAGGACTCAGGAGTGATTTTTTATTTTGCATGGAAGTTCCTAATTATGTAAGTCCAGTTTCTAGACTGCATGTCATGATTTTGTTTTATATGTTTCCAACATTTCTGTTGCTATCATTTGAATCTCTTCTTTTAGTGAAATAAGCTTCTGTTTGTTTTCACTATAAATGTATGTAAGTGCTTTGTGTTAAACAGAGAAAAGATCTGAGTGAAGCAAATAAGGTGGAGTGTACTGCTTCTTTGGGGGACAGCAAATCAGTGAACTTGGTGAACGTCCAGTGGACCAGCCACTAGACAGTCCAGGGAAATGCTTACGACCTCCTGCAAGGGGGCTTTGGGGCATGAGAGACCTAAAGGAGAGTGCTTGCGTTGTTGTGCCTGGTGGAGGTGGGAAAGTGACCCACAGCAGACACATTCAAGACTGCACATGCTATGGCAGGTGGTAGTGAGAGTAAACAGAGATGGAGTGCCATGGAATGACCTCTGACCATGAAGGAGCCAAGGGGTTCCCACAGGAAAGAGCTGATCCTGTGATGAGTAAAGACTAAGGGGATTCTACTGCAATAAATTTTTTTTTTTTAATATTTTCTGTGAAAAGAAGATACAAAACGCACCACACATCTTGCTATGATGGTATTATTTCCAGCATTTTGGTTTTTTAAAGAAGTGGTCAGTTGCTAAAGAAGTAGTATAACTGTCCACCTTTTTAAGAGTAATTATAGCAGTCAGAGTACAAAAATGCCTGGACACATGTAGAATACTGCTGAATTTTTGTGTTTGGCAATATCTGACCTTAAATCTCTCTCCAAATTACCACATTATTTAACTTTTAAAGGAAGAGTACCTCCTGTGTTTAGTAGGAAGCTACTATTTTGATAGTTCACTTTCAAATGGTGGCTGGGATGTCTAAGATTCTCAAGCAGCCATAGCTAAACAATCTTACTTAAAGGACTGACCTCATTAGCTGTACCAGTACTATTTGTCTTCACCAAGCCACAAATCCACCCTTTGTACCCAAACCCTGAGTCAAGACATCTATTAGCCTCATCTGGTACAGTGTACCAACCAACCAGTGAAAGTATACTAACTTTGCAGCAACTTTTAAGAGGGAAATGGTCTGTTAATAAGACTTTTTTTTTCCTAAGTTGCATATTTTAGCTTCAATTTGTTCTAAATCAGCAAGAGTGAATATGGTTAAGGTTCTTTTATTGAAAGACGAAGTCCTGCCATCATATATTTGATTTTAAAAAGATCAATTGCCCCTTAGTGATGACACATCTAAATTAAACATTACTTCTGAAGCCCCATTAGAGTGTTAATGTAGTGCACTGAACCTTGGAAATCAGGTGGAATAGCATTTGAATAAGGTGAAGGAGAGGAAAAGGTGGTATCTATAATCAGGCATCCTAGAAATCCATTTGCCACAAAGAAATATGCAAAACCAGAGAATCTGCATTTTTACAGAGAATCTTTAGATTTTACATTTTGTAAAAAAATTTAAAAAAACATATGCAGTACAGCCTCCATTATCCAGCTCTCCATATCAATCAAACCACCAGCCACCTGGGGCTGACCACCCAAGCCCAAGCCAACAGAGGCTGACTACTTGTGCCTCATTTCTGGCAGCCCTAGGCAGCTGGTGGCTCAGTTGGTACAGAGAGCCAGAGATACAGAAGGCTTAGATAAACGGGGTTCTACTGTGTATTAATAAAACACTGTGTTCAACTGATACTTATATATACTATGACTAGGGAAACTAAAGTTCGACATTTCATTTTAATTGCAGAAAAACAAGGATTTTTATCAGAGAATTTTGGGGGTTTTGTCACCTTCATAATAAACAAAATGAGAAAAACAAAAAAACAAAAACAAACCCTGACCATTGTTTGCACTGTGGAAGAACAATTAATGTTACTGACACTTACTGAACTAATATTCTGTTGATTTTTCTTTACTCGTTCAATTTCTGGAGTCTCTTTCACTGCTGTGCCAGAACCTACTTCCTTTTTATAAAACACCTTCATATACAAAAAGAAAAAAATAATTATGAGCCACTTAGGAATGCAAGAACCACTTCACATGGGGAAAAAAAAAAAAAAAGGATTTAGGCAATTTTCCAAGTTCTAAGCTTGCCTGGCTATAGCTCAGGAAAGCAAATATTTTAATTTTTCATAAATCAGTTCTATTATCACTAACATTAATAAAAAGTCAGGTGTCTTTCTGCACCTTTTAACATCCATAGGTAACCAAGGTAATCTTGGGTAACCCAGGTAATTATCATAGGTAACACAGGTAATTTTGATTTCAACTTCTTACAAGTTCTGCACTGACAGTTTTAACTTTCGAAATAATGAGTTTAGACCAAAACCTTCAAATGCTTAAATATATAAGCTTAAGATCAAGTAATCTCACTGCCATCAATAGAAAGACAAAAAATAAGCGTTTGGAAGATCCAGGTTTCATACAGTTTTTTTCAACCCTAGGTCACAAAGGCTCGTCCGGTCCAGCTGGCTCCCGTTGGAGCGGGTGAGCCCCAGTTGGGAGCCTCCTTCTGGTCCTTCCCAGGTCTGGGGGCAGGAGTGGCAGCAGCCATCTGGGGAGTCAGGAGGGCAGCCACCCAGACTTGTCTGTCCTGACTGGCTGCTGCCGGAGCAGGTGAGCCCCAGGTTGACCGCTTTCATCGGAATGGCAAGCCCTGGCGGCTTCAGGTGCACTGCCACTGGGAATGGAGAAACCCCAGCAACTGCAGCACACCAACCTGGAGCTGCCAGGGATCCTCCATCCCCAGTGAAGGGGGGGCACATTTACCAGTGCCCCTCCATCCCTGGTGCTGGGGGGCTGAAACCACCAGGGATGGAGGAGCCCCAGCAGCAAGGGGGCTGAAACTGTTGGGGCTCCTCATCCCTGGTGGCAGGGGGGCTGAAGTTGTGACATTGACAAATAGGACAGCTCCACACCATTCTAAAAAGGCAGTGTCCACATTGACATTCTGCCACCTTAACTTTGCCAACAAAAGCCCTATGCCACTCATTTTAGTGGTATTATTTTGTCAAAAAAACAGGGCAATTTTGTCAGCAAAGAAGGGACTGAAGTGTGTACACTAGGGCTGTTTTGTTGACAACAACTGACTTTTCTTGACAAAACTTCCTAGTGTAGACAAGGCCTTAGTATGTCTACTCTCCCTAATCTAACATTTATTGACCTTTCTGGTTTGCCTCAGTAAACATAAAACAAGGCACATGTTCAAAACCATACAGAAACAATCAAACTGAATGAGACCTTTGGTCTAATCTAGTACCCTGTCTCCAGTACCAGATGTTTCAAAGTAAGGTGTAAGAAACCGCACACTCATCAGTCAAGAAATAATCTGTCCTCATGAAAGATTTACCCTAACCACTAATAATCCCTAATAACTAGGTATTGGCTTAAATTTTGAAGCATCCGTTCTTTATATCCTTTCCAAAACCATCTTCTGGGTTGGTTTTTTTAGTATTAACTATAACAGCTCCGGATATTTCTGTTATCCATAGTGCTAAATTCTGCTATTGAGTTGCACAAAGCAATTGGGGATTTTCTGAAAAGTATCCCTTCATTTATACTAAAATTTTAAATTTCCCACCTCACTGTTAGTTCAACTTCATAAGCTATCCTTTTGGTCTTGTGCTATGAGACAAGGAGTTCAAAAGTTCTCAGTCAACCTTCTGTTTAGTTTAATCATACCCCCTCTTACTCATTTCTGCTCTATCACAATCCTCAACCATCTTCATTTATCTTCATACAGGAGTTTTTCCATGCACCCAATCATTCTTGCTTGTCTGCTCTGAACTCTTAACTCTGCAATGGTCTTTTGGGGTGGGATGAGCAGCATTGTACAGTATATCAGGTGACAGTGAAACATATTCGTGATTGAATTTTAATATAATAAAATCTTCAGCTGTATAGAATTTTACCATGTGAAAAGAGAGACCACTCATGAATAAGTATATTAAAGCTATTTTGCACAAACTTGTTAAAATGATTTAAAGAGATTTACATACTTGCTAAACCAGAATATGTTGTTTCTTTCTCCATCAAAGAGTAAAACATACTGGAACAAGAATTTTTCTGTGAAAGAGTGGACTGTGCAATTGAGATCCTACTGTGAATTATCTGGCACATCACTTGGAGCCAGTTGCATTGCAAAAGCACTCCCAGCTGGCCAACAAAAAGAAGTACTGATTATATCTGCAAAGCTAGCTGCTTGTTTTGTCCCCATTAGCCGGAGAAGGAACTATACATCTTTAACCCTGACGAAGTCCAGGTGTGAGACACTGCCAAACTAATGAGAAACATAAATAAAAGGAGGAGGATCAAACAGTTTCCTCTAGTACAACCCCTAGTTATTAAGCACTAGATCACTTAATAACTTATCTTTATTAACTTTAGCTGCACAGACAGGATACTAAAATATCAGAAGCTAAAGAGAAGGCGCAATAGTATATTAAAATATTCTTCCCAGTTACAGGCTAGTTTCACAGCTAGAGGGTGCAATTAAGAGGCAGAGTTTAGAACTTTTATCTCAGAAATAAATGTATTTGCTTTTATTAAATAATTAGCTAAATGTGGGGGGAGGGGCATTTTTTTCAAAGCAACATTACTCCAGGATCAGTTGGTCCTCTACAGAGTTACTGGGGAGTTTCGTAGGAAGCACGAGGACTTTGAAGCTTGCCAAGACTTCTCCAAGCAATGAATAGCTTGTTGTGTCTTTAAATTCTAGCTGGCTGGGGGGCTCAAATCCCTATAGAATTTAGATCCACAGATCCATCTGTTCCGCCTCTCCCCCCATCACCAGCTGCAGAGGAAGAGTGAGGAAAGATATAAGATTCCAGAAGGGTCAAGGTCACGGTGCACTTGTTATCTTTTGTGTTTGAATTTGGCACATTACTGTATTATCATAACATGAGATATAGTGTGAAACATGCTTTCAAAATACACTGCTCAGCCATGTTCAAACACATGAGGCAAAAAAAAAGCAGGAGGGAGCATATATGGCAAGTGAAGAACTGAAGCAGCCAGATCCAGCTGCAAATCATATCAGAAAGCAACAGACATAGTGCTTCAAAAATCCCTTCTCTAAAAGGAGAAGAGATTATTCCCAATCCCTTGGAGCAGAATTTTCATCCCATTCTGTCAATTCCCCTTCAAAGCATCTGATGAAGTGGGAATTTCTCCCACAAAAGCTCATGCCATAAATAAATCTGTTAGTCTTTAAGTGCCACAAGACTCCTTGCCTTTTTTTTTTTTTTTTTTTTTGTCCCAAAGCCTATCTCAGAAATCTTTCTGCTCTCCTGTCCCAAAACCTTCCCCTTCTGATGCTTCAGAGTTGAGGGTGATACAGCTAAACAGCACTAAGCAAAGGTTTAGCAGCCTAACTGTTTCCAAAGTCAAATGGAGTTGAGCAGCTAAAACAATTAGCAATACTGAGGAATTTCTATTCTCTGTATCAGATAGCAGCTTTGTTTACATATTGAAATTTTGTTGGAATACTACATAGGTTAGCTTCCAATACCAGCTTTTATTGAATTCCTTTACCTCTAGACAAGCGATTCTCAACCACTGTGTCAGGACACACTATCGCGTTGCCACACAGTGATAGGTGTACCATGGAGAGCTGAGCAGATGGCTGGATTAGGCCTGGGGTGGTGGGCTGGTGTGTCTGGCGGGGGCATGACATGCTGAAGAGCATGTTGCGACCCACAAAAGACTGAGAACCACTGCTCTAAAGTCAGACAATTGGCTCTTTATGTGCTGATGATTAGGAAACTAGTATATTAGCAGCAGAAGTACTACTGACTTTCACAAATAGTCAGCCAGAATAATCAGTATCTGAGCATACTTTGGTTACATAAACTAAACTTCCTGTATTAATTTTCTTTTATGGGAAATCACTATTACATTAGATGCATGCTGAACATTACATTCAGCAGAATAAGTGCACATATAAAAGTGAAGAGGACATAGACAACAAAGTGGGAAGTTTCAGAAATCTGAATTATTTAGGATTTTTATATACGTAGTGGTATACCAAAGTTTGGATTTAGCATAGAGTAAAAATCTCTCTCTTGTCCAATATAACATAAAACCATTGAACTAATGTTTTTAAGTCACATATATTTTGCAACAGGGTTTCTTCTACAGTTAGACCACAGCCATATGACATAACTTATATTTACGCTGATGTATTCCAGGTTTCTGTTCCTTTTTATACATAGTATTTAATAAAGTTCTCTTCGGGGGTTGACAAAAAAAATTCTTCAGTTAAAAATGATTAAGTCTTGGTGAGGGTAGCATCAGTGATGTACCAATTCAAAATATTAGTGTCAAGACTAGCAAAGACAGGTATTCTATTCTGAAAGAATTAGTAGCACAGTCTTTGCCACTGAAAAATTATGCAGATAGTTAAAGGACAATTACTTGAATACTCCCATTTTATGCCAAGACACAAGAGAGTTCATTTCATGCTGAATGTATCTGAAAAATCACTTGTAAAAGAAGTGCTTCTACTCACTGAACTGATGTTTTTCTGAGTATTCTTAATCCTCTCAATTTCTGGAGTATCTGGGATGGTAGAATAGTTACAGAGCATCTTCCCTGCTTCATCTTTGTACATTTTCTGAAAAATACAGGTATTTTTGTGATTTGTCACCTCTCGTTATGGATTAGAACATCCAAAATATGAATTCACTCTGGGGACGATGCAGTGTTAAAATGGTTATAAACAATTTAATTCTAATTAATGACCCCTCCATACTGCCAGAGTGGTATAAAAAGGGGCCTCAGGCTTAATCTACTCTAGAAAATTAGGTCAGTATAACCATTTTGCTTAGGGGATGTGAAAAACCCACACCTATAAGGAGATGCAGTTAAAGTAATCTAACACTCAGTGTAGACAGCTCAAGGTGGACAGAAAAATTTTCCTGTCCACATAGGCACCCCCTTTCAGGGAGATGGAGCATCCAGGCAAATGCTGTTGGCATATGCAGCATGAATGAAAATCAGGTCCTAAAACCTTAGTTCCACTTGTAGCTTTGACATGTAAATATGTTTAATATTAATATGGATTCCTTTAATTAATCAGAGATAATGCAGCATGCGCTGCCTAGAACACACTCTTATGGGACACTGAAACATTTAACTAACCTTCATTCTGTACTAACCTGGCTTGCAATTTCGGAAGCTCTTTTGGCCCGTTGTATCTCAGGGGTATCTGTGCCCACTTGCATCCCTTTTCCCTTAATTTCAGTCTCCAGATCTTTCTTGTATTCCTTCTGCAAAAACCGTAACTTTAATAACTCTGAGATCTACAATACTCTTAACCTTCAGTGTAGGTTCTACAGCTGCCATAATTTGTGTGTTTTCCTCAGAGCCTTTCTTGTAACACTCACTGAATGCCAAAATGGCATATTGTAACTTTAAATATAATATATATTTCATTCTGCACTCACCTGGCTTGCAATTTTAGAAGCTTTCTTGGCTCGCTGTATCTCAGGGATATCTGTGCCCACCTGCATGCCCTTCCCTTTAATTTCAGTCTCTAGGTCTTTCTTGTATTCTTTCTGTAAAGAATAAGATTGGCAATACCCAGATGTACAACAGCCGAAGTGTTATATGGACCTTGCTTTAATTTCTATGCCCTCCCTGAACAGCACCCATATAACATCAAATGGCTTTTACATTAATAGCTTTACGTTCTATGGGGTCTACCTAGAGAATAGCTGTACTAGTTGCCAGCTTAAAGCATCCTTTTAAGAACACAGTTATATAAAGTTCAGTGTCTTCTTGTATCTCGGGCGCTCTTCCATTTTCACAGTCCTGACTGGAGGACTGCGTAGATATGAATCACTACCTCTGACTGCATAAGATCAAGGCTGCATGGCCCTTCTGTAAACTCAGCATCCATTTATTATCTAGTCTTAGCTAAACAAGCAGGATCCAATCTTAAGACCCAAAGCTAGTCAAGGTAGTATCTGCAGCTTCTGATCTTGGTGCTGATGACGTTAATCAGTAATGCAACTCTTACCGCTACCTAACAGCTGGAATGAGTCATACAAAACCCTAACCAGCGCATCACCACGAATTTTGTTAAACCTAACATATTTAACGTATTGTTTTATTCATCTGTAACCAAGCAGAATTTTTAACACAGATATCTTATTATATTCTGTTGAATTAAAAGCTTTTACTAAACATTTTACTAACCTGGCTTACAATTTCAGAAGCTTTCTTGGCCCGTTGTATCTCAGGGGTATCTGTGCCCACTTGCATGCCTTTCCCTTTGATTTCAGTCTCCAGGTCTTTCTTGTATTCTTTCTGTGAAGATAAGATTTCAAAAAATCTGATGTACTAAACCACAAAGATATGGGTCAGATTTTCAAACAAGATCCCCATTTCTGTAGATACAACCTTAACCCTGAAATAAACTCCCAAAAAAAAAAAAACTAATGAAGAAACTGCAGGAGCAGAACGTTGGAAGTTATCTCACTACATGTTCAAAATTGTGCCCACAAACAACATGGATTGACAATCAAGCCATTAGAAGTAGCAAGAACTATCTTCTCAGGAATTTTTTTTATAACTGAGTGGAATGTAATGCAACAAACTGTGTATGGTGTCTGCCTGGTACAAGCATAATCTGTCTTTAAGAAAACATTTTATTTATGAAATATCTATGGTAGAAATCTAATGAAATACAGAGGTGTTTCCCATGAGCTCTTGGGGCAAGAAATTTCTAATTTACTAAATTCTAACTTACCTTTTACACCAGTCTTTGATGAACCATGCCCATTAGACAAATGGCAATATTTATACATGAAGTTTGTTTTTTCAATTTTATAAATTATAAATATCTGGTAATAATGAATGGAAATGAATATTTCATCTTCCTCACCCCAAACAAAGAATACATACCCTTCATTCATAAACAAATAGATTAAAAATTTTGTGAAACAGAATATATTGTTTTTACCTCTACTCTTTGATGAAAAAGGCAAAGAAGCTATATTTTCAGCTACTCCTATTTCTGCTATTATCATAGTGAGTGCTCCTTTCTATTTTGGTGTCCTTACTGAATAATCACTGTAAAAATGAATAAATGTATTTTCTCTCTCTCTTTTTCCCTATCCTTCAGTACAGGACATTTTTCTTCCAGGTTTTATGACAATTGAGCATATCCTCCTATTAATTAAAAGGAGTTCAGCTCTTATATTGTAGGGCACCAAAATCCAGAGCTAAGAGGCTGTTGCTTCCTGATCTCTTTTCAGTGGAAGAAACTGATCATCTAGGAGTGACCCAACCCACCTCCCAACTCATGCTTTTTCTTCCAGAAAAGGCAAAATAACCTGTGAAAGTTGATCAGATTGCTTTTCCTCTCCTATTGAAAATGAACTAGGAGATGTTTCTTCCTGGCTTCTGCTTTTAAAAGATTGAGGGAAGGACACTATTGGGTGATATGATATGTATATCCTTGAACCTGAAGCAGGAGGGGTTGGCACTATGCACCCACAGTCACTCTGGTCACAGTAGATGTTCCATTTCCCAGAAAACCTTCAAGAGAAGCTAGGCTGCAAGTGGATTTAAGTTTGCATGAGCTGTTGCATACCCAGGATTTGGTGTTAGGAAAATGTCATGTGAACTTAAGCCAGCCCTATCAGCATTAAGGCCGAGATCCTGAAACATTTTTTGTGCAGGAGGACCCCCTGCACCCATCCATGAGCACAGAATAAACTGCAAGCTCAAGGTCTGCACTAGAATAATCCTTCAGCAACAGCTCTGCATCTGACCAGTAGCTTTCACAAATTTAATCAATTATATAAATGAAGTTGCAAGATGTTTGACAATGCACACCACTAACCATTTCCAAAAAGCCCCAAAACATTTAATATATATATGACTTCTTTTAAAAGCTTCAGCAAATGATTCCTTAAAGGTCCATTAAACAATATTCAGCTTTCTTTCCCCAAGAGCTGTGACTACGATTAAGGCCTTTTATTTGTTTCACTAGCTGAAAGCAACCAATAAACTGCAGGTGAACCCACTATTTCAAAATGCTTTATTTACTGACCTCGCTAATGATTTCAGATGCTCTTTTCGCTCTCTGAACATCAGGAATATCTGGAATAAGTGTCATTCCTTTTCCTTTTATTTCATTTTCCAGATCCCTTCTATATTCTTTCTGCAAAATATAGGTTGCACCAATTTCAAAACATACAGTATTTCCAGCTATATTATATAAAAACAGAATATTTTCTAGAGGATGCACTGTAAAGAGTGAACTATCCATTACATTAACAACCTTTACTGGCAAAACATACCTCATTGAGTATCTGGGCTGCATTTTTCACTCTAATCAAATCCAGCGTATCTTCAAACACTGTCAGTCCTTTTCCTTTCATCCCTTCTTCCAAATCTTTTCTATACTCTTTCTAAGGATTTAAAAAAATAAAAAAATATTCACTTTAGGTTGTGTGCAAGATCTTGAAAAGAAATGCCTCTTACTCAGTACTGAAGGGTTTCTTTGAAATTCCCTATGAAATATGAATTAGCTGCAGTACATTTATCATAGTTAAAACAGAATTAGAAATTACCAAATCAAAAGATATGATGCACTAAAAGTGAAAAGGTTTTAAATTTAGCCTTGTATTTTGCTGCTATGCTCTTGAAAAACATTTCACTCCTATACAGTACTACCACATCTGCTTATGGTCCTTGATTTGTAGGTCTTCATATGTATCAACTGCAATAACCTTTACTTTGCAGACCTTCCTGTGGATGGCACATCTTTTGTAGGCTGCTGACCAGCAAACAACATTTTCACCTCCATTCTCCTAATGGCATCACATTTAGGACAGAAGCCCTGAATAACTTTAATAATAGCTGGTAACCTGCCTAATGGATACATTATGTTCCAAGAACAATACTTCTACCTTGTGACTTCAATTTTCATCATGCATAGCACTAACACTGTATCTATTGACATTTAGCAAATAATATCACCACAGTATTAAAGTGTTCTATGTAGTGTTAAAAGCATAATCGCCAGTTGGTTCTCATTCTCTGCTGTATTCCTGGATGAGTGATATAAATTGATGATGGTACAGCAGAGAGATGATTTAATTCAAGTTTAAGGTTTTTAATTACTCTGTCAACTGACTTCTTAAGTAAATGAATCAAAGATTTCCTTTATTTACTGAATTTCAGAAAATTTAGAAAAATCCTCTGCCCTGTTATAAGCCCCCTTCCTCTTTTTTTTGGCCAGAGGAAAGAGGGTGCATCTATCATTAAAGAAGCTTCCCTTTAATGACAGTAAATTATCAGGATCATCTATTATAATCAGGAAGATCTTCCCATTAATAAGGAGAATAATTAAATTTTCTCTCTCAGAGACATTGTGATTCTACAGAAAACGAGTAGCAATAGATGTGGTCTCTACTGAATGCTCTCTGCAAGAAGCCAACAGAAGTGATTTAACTGAGCAGACAGATTGTTTTATTCTCTTTTTAAGAAATGAAATATGCTGAAATGAATGAAGAGTTTACTGCATTTTCAAAAAAATGAAGCAACTTTGATTTCTCTTATTTGCCTAAAACATGGTGTTTCCTCAAAAGATAATCGGAACCCTTAAAACACAACTAAGCCACATAGCCTGAATGTACCTCTGGAAAAATGCATGTTAACTTAGGTTATTTGATATTTTTAATAAAATTTTGACAATGTGGGGAAAAAATTATTGGGAATGCAAAACAATAAACTTATGCATAAATGTCCTTTAATGCCCCTGTTCTCCTTCCCTGGGACAAAGTATTATTCTTCAGGTGGTGAGGGGTGAGTTAAAGAGGTGTGTGATAAGAAATCATTTAATGCACTCCATTTAAGGAAAAATGCAAACTGACATTTCTAGGGGCAACAGGCAGACATAGTAAATATGGGAGTGTCTTAAGTGCACAAAATACTGCTGCCAAAACAAGATGCATCTCGACACATCCTCAAGTAGCATTTGACCTGTTGAGAGGAAATCATTTTACTAGATGATGACTAGTAAAGGAATATTTTCTAACAACAACATACAATCTTAAACCAGGATTTCTTAAGAAACTTTTTAGGCAAATAAGACTGAATCCTTTCCCACAGAAAATCTAGGATGCACTTATTCAGTTAATCTTAAAACAAAAACAAAAAAATATCAAAGCAGAAAACTTCAAAAATAAAAAGGTAAAAACATTTTTAATTCTGGCATTTTCTAGTCTGTAAAAATGGACAAGGGTAGAAATGTTAAATTTTAGTATGATGAGTCTAAGTATTTTTATGTTATAAACCAAACTTATATGGATGATATTGGACAGTTTTATTCCTATTCCTATGTTTATTCCTAAATATATTTGTTTTACATAAGTGAAATTTAAAATACTGATCCTTTGCTTTATCTGGTCAAATGAATATGATTACTATACATAATTTATCCAAATTAATATTCTGTCCTGATATGAAAACAAGGCTGTCTAATAATGCAAAGGAAGAAGGGACTCCTGATAGTACAATTTTGAGCAGAGAAAAAAAATGTTACATAAGCACAGATATTTGTTTAATAGGAATGCTAAACCATTATTTCTACAATATAGCTGAAGAAATCTCCCATTTGAGAGTGAAGATTTAATTTACTATATCACATTCATCTTTCAGAAATTGGAACAAAGGCAGACAAATATTAAAGCAACAGCTGTGATAAGGAAAATGACTGGACAACTCACAAGAAATGCATGAAGCATTTCTCACAAGAAATGCATAAAGTAGACCATGTTGTTTACTAGTCACAGCTATCTTATGGATTTTCATTTTCTGCACTTGGCTCCCTCCTATTTGGATGAAACAATTGTTTTAATTTAAGAAACATTAAAAAGCTGGCTATACAAAGCTCTAGGACTGTGCCCTAATGCATAATTAAAACTGGAGCAGAAGATCAACAGCATTCAAAAGGGAATTCTGCCAGCCTGTCACCTGTAAAAACACTCCTTTCCACTCCATCATTCTGAGAAGTGTATCTCTTCAGCCTTCTCCACAGCCCTATCAAGCAGATAGGTTTTTGTAGCATGCTTAGAAGGTCACCAGATTTAGGCTATTTCAGACCATAATGGAGCAAGTTTCAGAGACGCATTCCAAAGATGTCCTACTCTGTTAGATGCCAGAATGGAGAAAACTTAAGTTTAAAAGTTTAAAAGTTTTGTCCACTCTGTTATCTGACAAAACGGGACTTCGGCCAGGAAAGCTCATGCAAAAAATAAGTTTGCTAGTCAAAGTGCTGCAAGACCCCTTTTTTGTTTTCCAGAGACCCTTCACAAAAAACACCTGGCCACCACCCCTCTTTCTGATGTATGGCCTAATTGCATTTCAGAGTCAGAAGAAACAAGAGCCAAGTTCAATAAAGGATTCCTCTGAACGACAAAACATAGAACTGGCTTGAGCTGCTATCCAGTAATCTGGGAAAACTAAACACTACCCCAGACATTTCTAAGAGGCAATACTCTCCCTCTGGCAAGCACTGAGTTTGTGTACAATAAAATACAACTTTTATTAAAAGGGAAAAGGGGACCCTATCTTAATGGGAAAACATGACAATTGCAATTCAAAAGCACGTGACCACAGTGTGTTGGGCAGTGCCTTATGACTCAGTTTCCCACCCAGAGTGGAAGCCTGAGAAATGAATGTTCCTTAAACACACCAGCTGCTCCACCCTCCACTGCTGCCCTTGCAGTCTGCTGTTCTCGGTTAGTGAACACTCAAAAGTTGACGGGTACATTCTTAGGGGTTCACCTTTCACCTCAGATCACATGGGTGTTAAGCAATGCCTCTGTTGCTGCCCCTTCTGCCACTGGCTCACAGCCACCACTATCTCTTTGCCTTCGTTGGCCACTGTCTCTATGACACCACCCTCTGCAATGTCATGTTCTGATGTTCTGTCACTTAACCTAACTCTCAATGATTTCAGCAGGTAGCAAGGAACATGACCACCAATGCAGTTTCCATGCTGTCTTTCACTACAACACTGTCCCCATACAGCAGCAAAGGCTTGGCCCCTAGACCTGTTCAGTACCAGGAATCACCAACCAAAAGCAAGGACTCTCAATTTTGTCTACTCAGTTTTGACTTTAACCACTGAAGAGGGACAGGTCAAATGGTCTCTAGGACGCTTGAGGCAAAATTTACACACTAGGTAGAAACATCTGTCCTCTCACTCTCATCCTCTACGGTATTTAGCATCCTTACACTGCTTAGCAAGTGAGCTTCACATTTCAGGTGACGATTCCCTGCCCACATCATGGAATGCCAAGAATAACTCTGCTGGCTTTAACTCATGGAACAATAACATTTCATTACCCTGCATTCAAATACTAAGAGTGATTTGTAACCCACAGCCAGCCAGAACTGGTCATTCTGGCAAAGTAATCCCATCTGCTGCGCATGCAGGAAGAGTAGGTGTGTTTAAATAAATAGATTCTACTTTGAATATCTTTTCCCTCATCTCATCCCCAGATGTCAGGGGAGAGCTCATTCAAACCCTGTTTACATTTAACATTCAGTTTCTTGGCTCAGTCAAGTATATTAGAATTTTTAATTTTTGTGCATTCATACAATATTCTTTAGAAAGCATTCATAGGGTTCAGAGCACTATCTCCAATACGTAATAACTACATGTTGCAATAATCAGAATTGGTCAGATATTAAATAAGGCAGAAACCCTAACTAACAAGTGCTGGGAGATAGGAATTTTCGTAATTCAACGGTGCTCAGAGATTTGGAACCTCTAGTCATGAAGCCACATTCTTATTCAGCTAAATATTAATGTAAATTGTTGATGACTCGACAGCTTACAGCTAATCTTTTTACCTATTAACAGTATAACAAAACCCAAAAAACTCCTACTTTACCCCTTTCAGAAGATTGGTGACATGTTGTACATGCAAGAATTCTGGGGTCTTGTCTAAATCCAAGGACGCCTTTCCCTTAAGTCTTTCTTCAAAATCTCTGCGATACACTTTCTGCAGAAACAGAACAAGATACTGATGTATGCCATTATATGCACATGCATATGCACACGCATTGCTGAAAGTAAATTCTCAATTAGACATGAACTGAAAATTCAAACATAAGTTAGACACTCTGTGGGTTAGTGGTCAAGCTAAGTGGGCGGTATGAGGGTAGAAGGTTCTTTAAACAAGGATGATTATTTATATATCTATTACTCGTTGGATTAGCACTGAATGATCTCATGGAGGAAATGCACACTCTGAGGAGGAACTGGACTACTGCAAGAGGGTTTTGACTGCTGAACAAGGAACAGAAGAGAGTGAAATGAACTTGATTGAAGCAAGTATAAAGAAAAATGTGGGAAAACACCACCAATGAGAGGAGTCCAGCCCAAAGAGGAAGTTGCAGCAAATGAGAACAGAAAGGAAACAGGACTGAAACTGTGCAGGACTCTTGAAGATGTGGATATGGACCAGGAATTTGACATAGAAGAAGGAGTAAAAGCTAGTGAATGGATTTCACTAAGGAAATAACATGGCCAAAGTCCTGGAGGGAAAAGGAGGTTACTTACCTGTAACCGGGGTTTCTTCAAGATGTGTTGCTCCTGGCCATTCCCAGAGTAGGTGTGCGCGCACTGGATGCCCGGCCAGCTGGAGAGTCTCCTCTGAGTACCCGTAGGGCCGGCTGTGGCACCCCCTCGAGTAGCGCGACCCCCTCAAGTAGCAAGTCACGGCGCGGCATATATACACCACAGCTGGCCCATGCCTCCTCAGTTCCCTCCTCCAAGTTCCAAGAGGGGAGGTGGGAGGGAATGGAATGGCCAGGAGCAACACATCTCGAAGAACCCAGGTTACAGGTAAGTAACCTCCTCTTCCTCTTTGAGTGATTGCTCCTGTCCATTCCCAGAGTAGGTGAGTCTCTAGCCTTACCTCAGGTGGCGGTTGGAACTGGGACTCCACCAAATGCAGGATAGCTTGGCCCACCCTCAAATCGGCCTGCGCTTGCTGGGTAATCGCTTAGTGCTGTGCGAAGGTGTGAGGTGACGCCCAGATAGCCGCTCTACATATTTCTGAGATCGGCACGCCCACCGCTGGTGGAATGGGCTGTGACTGCTGGCGGGGAAGTCCAGGCGAGCCTGTAGCACTCCCTGACGCAAGCTACAATCCAAGCCGACAGCCGCTGGGAGGAGACCGGCCGACCCTTCATCCTGTCCGCCACCGCCACAAACAGCTGCTGTGACTTACAGAATGGCCTAGTTCTCTCGATAGAAAAGGCCAGGGTGTGCCTGACATCTAGGGTACACAGCCTTGTCTGCCTGTCTGACGTGTGCGGCTTTGGGTAAAAGACCGGAAGGACAATATCCTGGTTGCAGTACAAATGGGAGATGACCTTCGGAAGGAAGGCAGGATGCAGATGCAAGTGGACCTTATCCTTGAAGGAAATCATAAAGGGCAGGCCTGCCACCAGCACCTGAATTTCTGAGACTCGCCTTGCAGACGTAATGGCGACTAGAAATGCCACCTTCCAGGAAAGATAGAGTAGCGAGCAAGCTGCGAGCGGCTCAAACAGGGGCCCTGTAAGTCTAGATAAAATCAGATTTAAGTCCCACTGAGCTACTGGCTGTCTCACAGGTGGGAAGAGCTGATCAAGACCCTTGAAAAATCTCTTGACTGTCTGGTTGGAGAACAGTGGGCCTGACGCCAAGGCCTCGTGGCAGGCCGACAGCACCGCTAGGTGCACCTTGATCAAGGTAGTTGTGAGGCCTTGCTTCTTGAGGTGCCATAGGTAGTCGAGGATCACTGAAATCGGTGCCCAAACTGGATCCAGCTGTCGCTCTGATGCCCAAGTGACAAAACGACGCCACTTGGCTCTGTATGTAGCTCTAGTTGAGAGCTTTCTGCTACTGCTCAAGACCTCCTGGACCCCGGCGAAACAGAGCCTCTCCTCTGCTGTCAGCCATTGAGGTTCCAGGCTCAGAGGTGCAGTGAGGGCAGGTTCGGGTGGACTAGACAGCCTTGGTCCTGCATGAGGAGATCCCGGTCCAGGGGAAGCACCACAGGCTCCTTGGCCGACAGGCGCATGAGGGTCGAGAACCAATACTGTCTCAGCCAATATGGGGCTATGAAGATGACCCTTGCTCTCTCTTGCTTGATCTTTACTAGGACCTTTCGAATTAGAGGGATGGGCAGGAAGGCGAAACAAAGTCTGTCTGCCCATGATATCTCGAATGCGTCAGCTAATGAGCCCTGACTGAGGCCCCTGAAGGAGCAGAAGGTCTCACACTTTTTGTTGAGCCCTGATGCAAAGAAGTCGACTTGGGGATACCCCCACTCTTGGAAGATTCACTCGAGGACCTCCCATTTCAACGACCATTCGTGGGTCAGGCACTTCCTGCTCAAGGAGTCCACTATCCCATTCTGGGAACCTGGCAGGTAAGATGCTCTGAGGTGAATCACATAGGGAATACAGAAGTCCCATAGGGCAAGGGCTTCGCAGCGCAGGGCAGGAGAGCGAGCCCCCCCTTGTTTGTTGATGTACTACATGGTTGCCGTATTGTCCGTGTGGACTGACACTACCTTCCCCTTCAGAAGAGGAAGGAAGGCTTGATACGCTAGGCGAACGGCCCGTAGCTCTTTGATATTTATGTGGATAGCGAGCTCTTTCCCCACCCAGAGACCTTGAGTTCTGCTGTGCCCTATGTAGGCCCCCCACCCCATGTCCAATGCATCTGTGGTCAGAGACACTGCAGGCTGACGTGCCCTGAACATGAGGCTGCTGCAGATGTTTGACTCCTGGCCTCACCAGTTTAGTGTACTGAGCACGTCCGGGGGCACACATACCGGACTGTCGATGCTGTGAGTAGATGGACGGTACACCGAGGACAGCTACAGCTGGAGTAGATGCATCCGCAAGCGGGTGTGGGCCACAACATACGTGCAAGCCGCCATGTGACCTAACAGTTTTAAGCAGGCCCGTGCCATCGTAAGAGGGTATTTCTGCAGAAGTCTGACCGCTCCTTGATGGTCTCAAAGCAGGAATGGGGAAGCGAGGCCTTCACTGACCTGGAGTCCAGCCACTCCCCTATGAACTCTATGCTCTGCACAGGGACCAGCGTCGATGTCTGGAGGTTGATCATTAGTCCTAAAGAGGCGAACAACTCCCTGACCAGTTCTAGGTGGCTGGCAACTATGCTGGCCAATCGACCGCATACAAGCCAGTCGTCCAGGTACAGGAACACCTGGACCCCTCGACGCCTGAGGAAGGCCGCCACTACCGCCAGGCACTTCGTAAAAACCCTGGGCGCTGCTGCTAGGCCAAAGGGTAGTACTGTGAATTGAAAGTGCCTGCCCACGGCTATAAAGCGAAGAAACCTCCCGTGTCTGGGGTGGATAGCAATATGAAAGTACGCATCCTGGAGATCGAGGATGGCATACCAGTCCGCTGGATCCAAAGAGAGAATGAGTGACGAAAGGGATACCATGCGGAAATGAATCTTTTTCAGGAAATGGTTCAATGCCGGAAGGTCCATTATGGGGCAGAGGCCCCCTTTCGCCTTGGGGATTAGAAAGTACCTGGAGTAAAACCCCCTGCCCCTCCTGTCCTGTGGGACCTCCTCTATCGCTCCCTTTTCGAGGAGGTTTGCCACCTCCAGGGCTAGGTCTTGTTCCTGAGAGCAGTCCCTGAAAAGGGACGTAGAAGGGGGAGAGAGGGAGGGGGGACAAGAGGCAAACTGGAGGAAGTAGCCCTGCTGGATAGTCTGCAAGACCCAGGAGTCCAATGTTATCTTGGACCAGGCGTGGAACAAACGGGACAACCGGTTGGTAAATGGAGGGGTTGGATCCAGAGGCTCTTGTGGGCTGGCCTCGGGCACACCCTCAAAAGGTCTTCTTTGAGGCCGGAGGTAAGCGGGAGGAGCCGTGGGACTGGCTCAACTGGCGTTTACCGCTCCTGCACCCAGCCCTTTGATGCCTCCTGTCAGGCTCCTGACGACAGTAAAAGGGGTGGCTTGACAGCTGGGGCTTGAACAGGGGTCTCTGGGCCGCCAGGGTGTGAAGCCCCAAGGACTTCAGCAAGGCACTAGAGTCCTTTAAGGTCTGTAACCTGGAGTTCGTTTGCTGAGAAAAAAGCTCTGGGCCTTCAAAGGGGAGGTCTTGAATAGTGTTCTGAACCTCCTGCGGGAGGCCCGATGCCTGAAGCCAAGAGCTTCTACACATTGTAATGCCTGAGGCCATCGCTCTGGTGGTGGCATCGGTGGCATCCAAAGCTGACTGCAATAGGGCTCTGGATACTACCTTACCCTCCTTAATGGAGGACACCAGGTGCGGTCTAGCATCCTGGTCCAGCTTGTCCATGAACTTATCCAGCGAGGACCAGGCATTAAAAGCATATCTGCTAAGAACAGCCTGCTGATCCGCGATTCTCAGCTGGAGACCCCCCATGGAATAAATCTTGCAGCCGAACAAGTCCAGTTTCTTGGCCTCCTTTGATTTGGGCGTGGGCCCTTGATGCCCCTCCCTCTCCTGCTCATTGGCTGTAGCTACCACCAGAGAGCTGGGGGTGGGGTGGGTGAAAAAATGTTCGTGCCTCTTAGACGGGACCAAATATTTTCTCTCCATTCCCTTGGCAGTAGGAGGAATGGAAGCTGGTGTATGCCACAGGACCTCTGTGGTCTTCTGAATGGTGTGGATGAGGGGCAGAGCCACCCTCGCCAGGGCCCTCCGGAGCTAAAATGTCTACCATGGGATCCTCCTCCTCTGCAATCTCCTCTGCTGGAAGCCCTAGGCCCTTGGCCACTTGACGCAGGAGCTCCTGGTGAGCTCTGGCATCCTCTTGAGTGGGCGCCGGTTTGGCCCCTGCCACCTGTTCGTCTGGGGGTGAGGATGATGATTTCCCTGAAGGTTCAGGGCCTGCTACTTCTCCTACAGAGGTCACTGGGGAGGTTGCCCTCTGGTCCCCAGACACTTGGGAGCCCCCGGCTGACTCCACGTCCGAAGCGTACCCCGTCTCTGGAGGCACTCTCGCTGAGGAGGAGGGTTGAGGCCGGGAACTGGCCACCGACTTGGCCCTACTAACCTGGAGCTCTGGTCTTGGTGGTATGCCCAGGGGGTCCAGAACAGCCACTGGGGGAGTGCCAGCCATTCAAGGGGCAACAGCGGTGCTGGTGAGGGTTGCAGTGCTGGCTCACAGCGCCGTACCGGGCTGCGCCTGTGTGCCCGCAAGGGCTGGTCTGACTCCGACAAGGCCCTGCTGCTTGGGGACCTTGGGGGTGCGGTGCCATGGAGAGAGTCTTGGTGCTGGGGACTGCGGTCCCTGAATTGCCCCCGCAGAATCAATGACCAGTGCTGCTCTCTTGACCTGAGTGGGGAGCAGTACTGGGGCGCCCCAGCTGCTGCCACAACTGCCGGCGGCACTGGAGACCGGTGCCTAGACAGTGCCGGAGGGACATCCAGGACCTTCTTCGCAGTCTGCTCACCTGAGCGCCGGGACTTGGTCAGTGCCAGGGGGCACAGTGAAGGTTGGTGCACCATAGGGGGCTTGCCTCTTGATGGCCCCAATCTAGAGGGTGCCGGAGATGGAAGTGGTGCGGGTCCAGACAGCACCGTCTAACCCAACAGGTCCTTCGCCGCCTCGAACGCTTCAGGCGTCAAAGGGAGGAGAATCTCTTCCTCTAAGATGTCCCACGTCAGTGACAGCACTGAAGCCGGAGTCGATGGGCCCTATTGCTTCGGCTTCTTGGGTGGAGCAGGTCTGTCACGTCTTGGAGAGCGCTCCACTCTGGGCTTCTTCCTCTTTGGCGGGGACAGAGAATGGTGCCGACGGGAGTGCTCCGGTGCTGACGGCGGCGCCGAGGCGTGGTGCCAAGAGTCCATATACTCTTGCTGCGGCTGAGAGGATCCCATTGTAACCGCCGGAGCGCTGCTTACCGACAGTGCCGCGGAGCTTGCCTGTGGGGAAGGAGTCGGACGGAGGGCTTCCTCCATCATTATAAGACGCAGTCTTTGCTCCCTCTCCTTCTGAGTTTGAGGGTGAAAGCTCCTACAGCTCCTGCAGTTCTCCTTTTTGTGGGCCTCACCAAGGCACCTCAGGCAAGACATGTGAGGGTCGTCCAGGGGCACTGGCTTACGGCAAGAGCCGCATGTTTTAAAGCCAGGCATGTCCCAGCCACAGCCTGGGGTGGGCAAGGGCAAGCAGTAACCACTAACTAAGACTAGATGAACTAGCTACAGGTACTCTGCAATATGGCGTCTGCTACTAGGCAGAGGCAGTCTCCAGCTACCGTCAGGGCGGTAAGAAGGAACTGAGGAGGCGTGGGCTAGCTGTGGTGTATATATGCCGCGCTGTGATGGTGCCACTCCAGGGGGTGCCACAGCCAGCCCTACGGGTACTCAGAGAAGACTCTCTGGCTGGCCATGCATGTGGCGTGCGCACACCTACTCTGGGAATGAACAGGAGCAATCACTCAAAGAAGAAAAAAATTTTCAGCAGCATATTGGATAAACTACAGAAGAGAGTTTTGGAAGCAGGCAGGATAGAGCAGAAGAGATGCATATGAAATAAAGTAATTTATTAAGAAGGAATTAAGACTCTATTTTTCTTTAAAACTACTTTTCTAACATAGGATAAAAACCTTCTAGTCACAGGAAACTGCATTTTTACAATACCAACTTTAATTCTACCCACTCTCAACTTAAAACCCAGAAACACACTTACCCTGCCCATGTTTCCTCTCTACTTTTCCCATACGAGTACAGACCATTACTATTCCCACCCACACTCTATATATTGACAGGTAAACCATACACTCACTACACAGAGCAGAGAAGGAAGGAAATTAAATGATGAGGTTACCCAGGTAAGGAGTATAAAAAGACAAAGATGAAAGACCCAGATTTCTGTTTCTGACAGGAAAGTGAGACACACATAAGGTCCCATCGACCTAGTACAGGCTCTGCCCAATTTTACTCTTACTATCTCCAGATAACAACATGTCATGTGGTGCAGAATGGACTATGATCTATGTAACTTTTCTGTTCACTTTGGTAATGCAGTTGTGTAGTTTGATGCCAATTATGCCATGCAAGGTTCCCTTTTGAATGCTCTCCCACATTGTTATGAGACCATGTTTCCTGAAGTACCATGTATGTGTACAGATGTGAATCATGTTACATGACACAGAGTTGCAGGACCATCTGGAGCACAGAGGCTGGAGAACTACATAACAAAGACAATGGGGCTAGTTGAATACCTGTAGCACGCCAGCCCAGGAAGAGAGGGAGAGGCAGAGGAGGACTGAAAGGAATGCAGACACTTTGAGAGGAGAAGCTGTTGGGTTTTGCTGAGAAGGAGACCATCGTGGAAGCAACTAAAAGATTCTGGGCCTACCCACAGGGCCAGGGGGGTCTGAGCTGGCTAACCACCACCAAGAGCCAGTCTTATTGGTAAAAATAAGGCGAACAGTCTACAGAGTAGTGTTAGAATAGTATTATTAGTTTAGCTCATGTTTTATACTTTTTATTTACTCATGGTAGTTCGTGACTGCTTTATTAAATGGTTATGCACTGACTTGCTATATACCCACTTGGAATCATGGTCTAAACTAGGGGTCGGTAACCCCCTGCATCCATGCCAAAAATGGCACAGGAGCCGAGCCTTAGTGGCACGCGGCACTGCACAGGTCCCCCCTCTTCCCCAGGACCCCACTGACCACACTTCCCCACTGAGGAGTGTGGCCAGTAGGGACAAGGAAGCTGTGGTGTGTGACTTCTGGCCCCTGCTAGCCCTGACCCCTGCTGGGCAGGACTAGAGAAAGGCAGGTCTGCCAGCCTGGAGCACCTGCTGCCAGGGGCGGGTGCCAGTCATCCCCAACTCTGACCCCTGGAGGATGCTCACCAAGGGTGGATGCCAGCCATCCTCAACCCCAACACCCAGAGGCCAATCACCACTGCTGGGGCAGGTGCTGGCTGGCCCTGACACCCGGAGGCTTCCCACCGCTGCAGGGGCCTTGGCCCCTGGAGACTGCTTTCCATTGCCAAGGGCAGGTACAAGCCCCTCACACAAAGCCTGGCCCTGCCCCCAGCACCCACTGAGGCTGCGGTGGGCAGGGATGGCACAGGGGCCAGCAAAGGTTGCTGACCTCTGTTCTAAACCATACACTAGCATTTGTTTTATCTAAAGCTGTGTGGATTTTAGAGGGTGTGAATAAATGGGGCTGGGCCTACTCACTTCACTCTTAAATGGATGCATATGAGTCTATGGAGATTGGGGAAGGGTCCCAATCTCTGTAGCACAGGAGCCCCTGGTGTGGTGTCTGGGGATTGAGGGTGGTGGCTTGGGGACCATCCCACAGGTGACCAGAAGGTGAACACTCACTGTTTGGGACTGGTTACATACAGGAGGCTCGTGTGAACTGAGTCAGGAATGAGTGGTCACATCTGGCAAAGTGAGGTAACTTGGAGTTCAGGAGTGAGGATGGGGGGTGTCACAACGTCACACAGGACTGGATTCAGGGAGTGGTCTGTCAAACCACATATTAAAGATGACATTCTAAGGATGTTATAACAATTGCATCAGCATTGGATATTACTGAAGATAGGCTAGAATGGTGGTATTGAGATGTGGCTTTGGTTCAGGGTTTGGATTTCAAGACCAAACAAAGGTAGGTTTCAAAGTTCAATAACATCACAACCCTGCAAGCTGTTCCTGTAAGATTTTGGTCCAATCAAAACTGTACCCAGAAAATACATCTCTTCCACTTTTGGATCTAACCTGAAACCTAAATCATAGTCATGGTTTTACATCTGCAGATTAGAATTTAAACACCCCACAGGTTAAAGGTGTCATGATTCACAGTTCACATTTAGGTCCCTTTCTACATTTCATGCCTATTATGCCAAATCAAACATATATTCAACCAACCTCACTTTGAATCTTTTGAACTTCCTTTGACACTTGATAAATTGGTGTATCCACAAACTCCAGCATCGACCTGCCTTTTGATTTTTCATAGTCCTCTTTGTACTTAACCTAAAAGATAAAATAAGATAAACATTCTCTAAAACTACAGTAAATGACAAAATGTGATGATTGTTTGCTTGGGGTGGAGTAAGAAAATTCTGTCCTATCATATCATAGGGCTGGAAGGGACCTCATGAGATCATCAAGTCTAACCCCCTGGGAATTGAACCCAGGACCTTCTGCATGTTAAGCAGAGGTGCTAGACACTACACTAGCCAAACTCTCTCTCTCTGAGTTACTGACTTGGATGTTTTTGCCAAGCTTTCTGTGAGCAGAGTGGAGCAGCCAAACAAGTGAAGGTTTCTGCTATACTATATGCCCTTGTCCAAATGCTCCCAGTGGATTTAGAGGACACCAGGAGTGAGCAACATCAGATGGATCCTGTAAATTAGGGGATTACTCAGCAAAAATTATGACTTTGAGCATATATAAAACCATAAATCAAAACAAATTTCTATATGCAAAATTAAGTTCAACCAAAAAACTCACATAAGCCTGGGGTTCAACTAGATCCTCATAACCTGGTGCAGAGACCTGACTTCCCACAGGTATTTTCTTCTCTGGCTCCCAACCTTTCTTAAAGACCCTCTCCTGAGCAGCTGCACAGGAGCAGAGGGAAGGCAGCCAGAGTTAACTCCTTGCATCAAAGAAAGCTGGTACTGGTCCTACATTCTGTTCCACATTTATCCTCAGCTCCCTCTCTTCTTCTATGCCTCTATGTAGTATAGGCAACCTGAATTTGGCCCTAAAGCTTGTTACAAAATAAATTAATGACATAACTCCGAGGATATTGTAACATGCCTTTTGGTTATAATTTGTACAGCAAGGAAGCAAACATCTTTCAGATTGGAATCTTAAATCTTAAATTTCCCCCATCTTCACAGTGTCTGTTGAAGTGGGATTTTCTCCTATGAAAGGTCATGCAATAAATAAATTTGTGGGTGGAGGGGGAGCAGGCATGCCCCTGGATAGCGGCCGGGAGGGTGGGCCACCAGCCAGATCCTCATCACAGGAGCTGCCTGCTATTCACTGTTGCAGGTGAGCAAGGGCTGCTGAACTTTAACATCCCCAGCAGCCACACCTCAGACCCCCACCTCAGACCTGCTGGTGGCCAAGGGCTCCTGCTGCTGTGGGAAGCAAACATCCTCCTGGGCCCTCCGTCCCCACACTGTACACAAGGAGAGAGCTGCAGGGACCCTGGTCATGCAAGGGTCAGGCAGTCAAAGGCAGGGGGCTCCAGGGAAGAGCCCAGCAGACTCCTCCAGGGGCGGAGGGGAATGGCTGCTGTCACTCCTGCTTCCCACTACCCCTAGAGCAGAAGGGTGGGACAGATGGAGCAGAGAGGAGTAGGAGTAGGATCCCTCACACTCCCACAGCAGCACAAATACAAGTGCTGACCCCTGGGCAACTGAGTCTCCCAAGGGCCAATTGTATGCCACCTGCAGTTCCTCATTTGTCATCTAAAAAGAACAGCTCAGATATGGGAATCTTCCTCACATCCTCAGCTGTGAACACTAATGCAAACAATTCATTTAGTTTCCTTGTAATGATCTCGTCTTCCCTAAATCAGAGTGAAATTATGGAAAAATTACAAACCTAGACTCTGAAGATTTTATCTGCTGTGGAACCAACATAGTTAAGGATCAAAATGTTACATTCAAGGTGAGTGATATTTTAATTTTATGATCTTTTTTAACAATACAACAGAGTCTGAATTTAAGAAAAGTCTTAAAAGCTCTCTTTCCTACCATTGTATGACATTAGGCCCTACTCCTGCAATATTTAACCTATATGCTCTTGACTGCAGCCATGTACAGCCTAGTCACATTCTATGTATTTCACATTGCTGTAATTTGCCATAGGATGTGTGCATGACTTAGTTACTTTAAGAAAGCTGCACTTGTTGCTTTATAAGATTAATCTACAATTTGTATATACCTGACTTTGGAGCACAGCATTTTCTTTGTGATGCATTTGTTCAGTTGTATCCAGAGCAAAATGATAGCTCCCTTTGCTTTTCTCAAACAGTTTCTTGTATTCATACTGAAACAAAGAAATCCCAAGCATATTTTTATATATAAAATTGACTGGTTTCAATTTAAAGAGCAATCTAAATAAGCATAAGTAAAACAACAAAGTACTTTTCATTCCCATAAATCAGAAACTCTAATACTTAATCTTCAACTATTAATAATATCCTGAATTGTGGGGCAAAGTGCAACATATGGTAGAATGAAAACAATGGTAAAAAAAAAAAAAAACAGCCACAAGGTTCAAAACAGTTTCTTTTAATAACCACCTGTCCTACTGATATAATATTAAAGAATTTTGCTTGTGAAAAATAAATATTTAATATTATTTAGGCTCAAAGTGCAAAAAAGCATATTTGGTGGTGTGTGTTTGCCTCCTAGTGGAAATAAATATAAATGTCATACAACATTTACACATATTCTCTAATGGTAACAACTCCCCCACCACACATTTTCAGACACTAGATATTTAAAGTTCATTCCTCAAGTAATAAATTTAAAGGAAAATAAAAAATAATTGAGAAAAACAATTGAGATAGATTAAATTATTTTACTATACTAAATTCCATGCACAAAACTGGACTTCTAAATCCTGTATTTGTCCAACCTAGCTATTTCAAATAACTGAGTTAAATTGAAATTAATGTGCATTGCTAACAACAGAACATCTTTGGTCTATTAGCTCTCCATAGTCTCTGTTGACTGAGCTTACTGGATGTTAAGTACACATAAAATAAAACACTAAGTACATAACGTAAGAACACTCTTTGCTCCTGGTAAATTATATCCCTTCAAAATACATACATAGCATTTTATACTTTTAAATTTACATTCTTCAGAAACTCCTCCAAAATAAATGGAAAATATTCCATTCATCCGAAAAAGTTGTATAAAAATAAAGCTACATAATCTAAATTCCATTTATTTACTATTTGGTCAGTTAGAAACCTCAAAGAACTGTTCTAATTAGATCATATGATGCCAATATAAAAGCTGCTAAATTTCAAGTTGCCTGTATGTGAAAAGGTAGCTGTATGTGAACATGTAAATCTAAATCTCAAATAATACACCAGAAATATGTAAGGAATCTGAGGGCAGAACATCACCCTTCAATCTCATTTGTCATCTAAATCAGGTATGTAGTTATATGTATTTCACAAACCCTGCAATTGTATCTTTGTGCATGTATACACAATTCTGGATTTCCCTCTAAATGTTATAACATAATTGACCCTCACAAAACACTAGGTTAAATAACATCTTTGCAATAAAATACTGTGATTATATTTTTATAAAGTTGTCCATACAAATAATTATTTAAAGAAAATAATAGTCAAAACATCCAGTACAATATCCCATGTAGGTTACAGCTGGTCACACAGGTGGCAGGTGTGAATATCACAGAGTAAGGAGGAACAGAAACACACATTTCAGGGAAGAAATGTGGCCCATGTGGAAACAGAAAAGCTCCGTAATTGCTTTTGTAACAATGATGAGTGTGTCATACTGTAGGTGGGCTAGACGGAATGGACCTTGAGACCAGCAGAGGCAGAAAGGCTGCTACAGGTAGTGAAGTAGGCCGGAAGAAGGATTTGCTGTTTACTATGGGGAGACAGATGAGAAAGAGAGAAAGGATAGTATTTGAGAACTACAGGGAAAGGCTGCAAAATAAATCAGGAATGAGTCACAGAGATGGGAGCAGGGGGAAAAATCAAGAAGAATTAAGGGTAATCTACACTGCACAATACTTACAGCAGCAGGTAGGTTATGTGTAGCTACACACATCAGGGAATGGCTCTGACAGGGAGAAGACAGTGGGGGAATGCTCTGGCAGTGGAGCCTCCCCTCTTCCAGAGCCTTTTCTCGCTGCTACAGACAGGCTTCAGTGGCTGGGAAACGCTCTGGCAGTAGGGAGAGGGAAAGGCTCTGGCACAGGGATTTTCCTAACACCCCCCCCCCATACTTCCCTTATACTCCCCCTGAATTTCCCAACACAGCCTCCCCGTTATCAGCTAGTAACAGTGTTAACCCCCCCCCACCTCCCCCTACACACACCCCCCATTTCAAGTCCTGGGGAGAATACTGCTCCAGCAGCAGGGAGCTGCCAGAGCCTTCCCACTGCTGGAGCCTTTGCCTGTGGTGGAGAATGACTCTAGCAGGGGGTCTCAACCATGTGGGCTGCATGTGGCCCCTGAAGCTATTTCTTGCTGCCTGCAGTGACACAATCATTACTGATATCTGCAATATCATTGTATGGAAAAGTTTCAGTGGTGCAGCCCTCGGGCTACCATGCTAATCCTCATGCGGTCTTTGCTAGTGCTCATGTGGCCTTCGTGGTGATTTGAGCTTGAGATCCCTGCACTAGAGGGACCACTGGAAATTACACTGGATGCGGGAGGTGCTGTTTGGACATGTACAGAACCATGTAAACAACACACCCACAAGGGTCAGGCATGTCTTTAGTACATATGCCTAAGCAATGCCTCACAATCTATATTGGAATTTATACCTGTGCTGAGAGAAATGTAATGAACCTACATGTCACTGTAAGGAGTGCAGTGTAACAGTGAGGATGTATCCTAAGATATATGGTATGTGACAAATAGCTAGTGAAGAACTTAGGGGATGGGTATGCAGTGTTCTTATTTCTGATAAAAAAAAAAAAAAAAAAACCCAAGGAGTCCTGTAGCACTTAAAGACTAACAGATTTATTTTTCGCATGAGCTTTTGTGGGAGAAAATTCCACTTCATCAATCTTTACGTGCCACAGGACTCCTCTTTTTTTTTTTTTGCTGGACTAGACTAACACGGCTGCCCCTTTGGAACTTGTTTCTGATCACAGCCAAGACAACCACCAATTTTTGGACAAAGCATATTCCAGAGAATTACTTCAGGGAGGCCAGAAAACGTCTCTAGTTCTACAGATGAAAATGTAGGAATGAACCACTGCTTGAGCAAATGAACAAGGATGTCATTTAGGAGGTTTGGGGAAAACGGCCTCCAGCCTGGCCTTCAGTTGCATACGAGGGGTTTGATGGAGAAGGCCCACATCCTAGCTGCGGGCACAGTGTTTAACTGCAGAGGAGTCTGAGCATGGAACGTGAGTTTGCTGCTTCCAGTTTGTGCCCCTGGGGCAGGGAGTCAATATTTTGTTTACAAATAGAGGCAGGTTGATTAAGATAAGAAAGAGCTGGTGATTAAATTAAGGCTCTGGAAGTCTTATGTGGGCCTGTGAAACAGGAATTGGGCATGCAGTTTCAGCTATATTCAGGCCAATTCCAGAACAAAGAAAAGAAATGGCATCTGCAGAGTCCATAAAGTTGATAATTATTGTCATGATCTGTATTATTCACTGGGCACCATCTGTGTGCTCAGCACTGTTCAGAATATGTCAGAATCCCTGAACCAAAGCGCATAACATATGTAGCCCTGGATAAGATGGCTCAGACATTTAAGTATCATAGAATCATAGGGTTGGAAGGGACCCCACGAGGTCATCTA
>ML681964.1:41873426-42034952 GCA_007922195.1 Podocnemis expansa
CTCATGAGATTCCTCTTGGCCCACTGCTCCAATTTGTCTAGGTCTAAGTATGAAGTGAATAGTTACTGAGCACATATTCATATCTATGAGTGAAGGTGTTGATGACAACAGAAGTTTTATTTGATTAAGGACTGGAAGATTTGACCCTCCAACTTTTTTTCAAGAGGAAGAACTGACCAAAGATGCTGTGTCCATTTATTTTCTTTTCCTGCCTGCAATGGCCGTGCTCAGCAATGGAACCAGGTATTTTAGCACCCAGGGCACTCTTGGAGCAGGTAACATGAAACGCGCCCTCAAATCACACGCTTAAATGTGGCTGCTCAATATGGCTACCAGGGCTTTGCCCCAGTCGCCACACCCTAGTCATGGCGCTGTCCCTGCTACACATAGATGATTCAATTTTTTTTCCTTAACTTTAAAATGTGGAATTTTCTTGGTATTTGATTTAAAATATTCTACCATTAGAACTATAACAATCACTGTGTTGTGTTGAATTTAAGAGCCTTTTGGAAAGTAACAAGCTTTTAAACCAGAAGTGAAAGCAGCATTATCAACTTTCATGATATTATCATAAGACTCACGATGATTAGTTCTAAAGGGACAGCCATATTAGTCTAGTAAAGCAAAAAAACCTAAGGAGTCTTGTAGCACTTAAAAACTAACAGATTTATTTATTGCCTGAGCTTTCATAGAAGAAAATCCCACTTCATCAGATGCTTTGAAGAGAAGTAACTTATAGAATGGGATGAAAATAAATGCAGGGGAGCATAAGACATGGAATCGGGTCTGATTTGCTGTTGCAGTATGACCTGATTCCATGTCTTACACTCCCCTGCATTTATTTTCATCCCATTCTATAAATTACGCCTCTTCAAAGCATCTGACAACGTGGAATTTTCTCCCACGAAAGCCCATGCAATAACTAAATCTTTTAGTCCTTAAGTGCCCCAAGACTCCTTACTTTTTATGATGATTTATATTTTCCTTAAAGCCCCAGATCCTGGAATCAAGTGACTATGCAATAATTTCAGCCTCCAATCTTAAAGAAAAAGTAAGTTTCTAACAGTCATGAATGTGGAAAAATCTTCAAAATGTGACTCAATTGCATCTTAATGTCTCAGAAAGTAGAAGGCAAGTAAATTCCAAATCTATTATTTTTACATAATCTCATGATTTTTAAGCCAATTTTATGATTTTGGTGAGCCTGACTTGTGATTTTTGAACATCTGGTGTTGGTAGTATCTGTGAAAGTGATTTGAAAGTCTCAGTTTCATTCTTGTTTAAAGTCAGTTTCTAGTCATCTATTATTTATACTATAGTAACATCCCTAGAGCTTCAAGCAAGTGCAATATAAATCCAGCCTAATAGGATGTTTCCAAAAGTTAAATGATCCATTCCAACCTTGGTGAACCGCAAAAAGCAAACAATTTAAATGATAGAAAGTAATTTAGATTTTTTCTACAATTGTTCCAATTGCTATATTCTAGAGTTAGTAACAAAGTAAGAATATACATTAAAATTTTAAACTTAACCAGTGTCTTTTAAGTGACAACTTGTTACATATGTCACAGCATGTTAGTATTAGAGGTGAGTAGATCTAATATTTATTTAATTTTCTTTCTTTTTATATGAATTAGATACAGCTAATTTCTAAATTATTATATGCAAAGAAAGAAAGAAAAAAAGAAAGGAAAAGACCCCTCCACCCAAAAAATTAGTTTTCAAGTGATGAAGTGGACCCTGGAATCACAGTTAAAGTTGTCCCTTTCCCCTCAATCTGTAATGGAGCTCTTCCCCACCTCCCACAAAAAATCTGAAATGGTGCCTCTGCAAAGGAATGGTAGAAATCACATCAGATTTGAAGGGAATGAGAAGCTAAAATGAGCATCTAGATTCTTGTCTTATCTGAGATAAGGAGAAGAACAAAGTTCCAAAGTTCAGACTGATGGTGCTCTGCTCATTTAACCAGACAGAAAAATAACCATGTAAGATGCATTAAACTGAAATAAACTACAGTTAGACTAAAGGAGTACGATTAATGAGGTGAGCAGAAAGTCAAGACTAAAGCCTGGAGGTCTGTAGATTTGTGTATGATCAGTACAAAAATGATAGCCAAGGTTAAATTCAGAAAGGGGATGACTAAGTGGGAAAGACACTGGTGAAAAAGTAATGGAGGATAAAGAATGAGTACTTAGAAACGGAGCAACTGTGTGGGAGTTTCAGTTCACAGAAGAGGAATGCAAAGAACCAGATTCCAACTGGACAGTTGGATTATTTTGTGCCAGAATCAGGCCTTTGTAGGTGGACATTAAAGGCCTTCCCAGTAAAATATAAGTAGCAGGAAGAACCAGATCTTTAAACACTGTATACATGGGAAACAATATTTTGCTGTCAAAACTCATTGACAAACAGGAAGACAATGCCACAAGTGTGATACACTATGCAATAAACCAAATAAATGAGTACATTTATATTTAATGAACGTATTCAAAAGCCAACTTACATTACTGTGCATTTTGCTGACATTTAAAGCATGCTCTAAATACAGCAAGTTTGGTAAGTCTGAAGCTGGATTGTGTAGACTTTCCACATCTTTTTTGTATTTCACCTGCAAACAGAGCACAGTGTATAGCACAGAGAAAAATAGTGAAATGCCCAGCAAGTTCTGTACACCACAAAACCAAAACCAAAACCAAACAAAAACTCTTACTAAAGTACTTGCTTGAGATATGTATAATAGCCGCTAGGTGGTGCTCATTTACTGTTATTTTTTAAAAATACCACTATACAATGGGGGCTTCATTTCCAGTAGTGAGCAAATATTTTGATAACTATTTAAACCTTTCAAAAAGAGTAAACTTAATCAATCCTGACTCTGTAGACTTTTCAAAACAGTATAGGCTATGGCAGATAACTATCAGAAATATCTTTTTATTCATTTTTATTTTAATCTTATCTTTAAACATTGTTGTTCAACAGCACTGAACAATTTATTATCAACTTTATATTGTTCATTATATAAAGGTTCATTTTTTAAACACTGGTAATTCTTGCTTTTCTCTCCTCTAGTCAGAGATGTTTACACAACTGGTGTGTGGAAAAAAACCCCATTCTACATAGAGTAGCTAACCTACAATCAAATAGTAGTTTACTTTAGTAACAAGAGTTAGTGGAGCCTTAGATCAGGGAGCACCTAAACATTTGATAAAATGGCAAACAATATACATTTCCAACAGCTATATCAGTGTTTCCCAAACTTTTAATAGTTGACTTCCCCTTCAGGAAAATGAAACCAATCAAGCTCCTCTGTAACTCTGCCATGTCTGATAAACAACCACGTCTTATTGTATAAATCTTCCACACTCTCCTCTCACTAATTTATCCTTCATGCAATTACCTAACCCCATTACAGTCTCCTCACACACACAGTGGGAAACCTGGTTTAGATCCTCATAATATGTCCTCTCTTTTCTTATGCCTGGTAAAAAGGTAAAAATTTCAGTATTGTTCCTTAGGGGTGTGATTATTTTTCACCACTGAGTAGACCCTACTCCAGAGGCTGAACAGAGCAGACAGGGTCCTTGCACCATTCAGGGCACTGTGCAGCTTTTGCAGAATAGACAGACAGCAGTCTCTACACAACTCTGCCTGGCACTTACCCAAACCACACAAAGGTGGAGTAAGATTCCTTTTACAACCTCCCTTTCTTTGTACACCCCCAAAGGGACCATGTGCAATCTACCCTTAACCTATCCAGGAGCACAGTGCTGCATCCAAGAACAACCCACATTTATGATATTAGCCACATGAAAGCATTGTTAAACGTTCTGTCAGTACTGCAGCACCACATGGTACATGTTATTTCTCCCATCTGATTCTGACAGCAGCAGGCAGTGTCATGTGTTAAATCCCCTAACTGCTCTCCTTTCTTGACATGTTATGTTGCAGCTTTATCTCCCTGTTACCTGGTCCATGTGCACACAAAAGGATTCATGAAAATCATGTGCCAACAATGCCCTTCTGCCAAACTGGATCATCTCTGCACAGAAGAATATATGGATGCAAATAAGACTTCAAGAATGATGAAACAAACAAGGAGTCTGGAAACACTTTTAAAGACTAAAAAATTTATTTATCACATGAAATTTTGTTGGAGAAAATCCCACTTTGTCAGATGCTTGAAGATGGGGAACTTACAGAATGGGAGCAAAATAAATGTAAGGGAGTGTAAGTCATCGGATCAGGTCAGACTGCTACAGCAAATCAAAGCAGCTGTTTAGATTCAAACAGTGGTGAACAGTATTGTAAGAGGGAAGTGGGGGGACAGGAAAGCAAAATTACCTTTTGTAATGGGAGAAAAAAAGCTCATGTGATAAATAAATTTGTTAGTCTTTTAAAGCTTCACCAGACTCCTTGTTTTGCTGAACTAGACTAACATGGCTACCCCGTCTGAACTTGTCATCAAGAATGGTAGTGTTCAAAAACCAGAAGGGGAACACTTCAATCTCCCTGGATATTCTGTAACAAGCATGAATGTTACCATACTTCAGGGGGGGAAAAAAACTTTAAAACTAGACTTCAGTGTGAAACTGCAGAGCTAGAATTCATATACAAACTTGACACCATCACCTTGGGTCTGAATAGAGACTTAGAATAGCTAACTCATTACAAGAGATAATTTGCCCTCTTTTAACATCCTCACTTTCTCATCTACTGTTCTTTAAAGGCCACTTCCACACTGTTTGAATTAAAACAGTTTGGTTTATTGTGATTCACTCTTTTTTGTATGCATGAACACATTTAAACTGCAGTTTCCATCTCCATGCATCTGATGTAATGGGATTATACCCATGAAAGCTTGGCAATTAATAAATGTGTTAGTCTTTAAGAGTGCCACAGGATTCCTCCTTTGTTTTGATGAAAATCTTTAGAGCCTCATAACTGAGGAACTGTGATTTGTCACAGTTTGAAGAGGGCTGCCAATAGGAAAGGGAGAGGCACTTGCAGGAGAAGGACCGCATCAAAAGTGAGGGCTGAACTTGCTATTGCCCTGTATAGAGAGGAAAGGGGTCCCACAAAACAAACTCAGTTCTGAATTCTACTTTCAAACTGATTTACATGTTAAACACCACATTCAATTGCCCAGCTGCTGCAGATGTAGATACGACATAGATCATGAGCTGTTCCTCTTGGTAAATCAAATAAGATGCATAATTTATACAAATGCAGATAAGATGCACAACCTGTTAACAAGCAAATTATTACATTTACAGGATAACAATGCCAACATACTGCACAAGCTGCGACAGAACACAGAACAACTGCACTTACATCACTTGCCAAGGTGGATGCAATCTGTGCTTGTTTGAAAGAAGCACTGTCAAGAGGGGTATACTGGTGGTTCTTCAGGTCCTTATTAAATTGTTCTTTGTATTTAACCTGCCACCAGAGCAAACACATTTTATATTGAAATGTTAAACTGAAAGGAGGCACTAAGAAATGAGAGATTACTGAGAAATTTAAGCGAATACATATTCTCCATCCCTAAATCCCCAAATATTATAGAATAATAGCTAGGGTGACAATACATGAGGAAAGAGAAGCATTCTCCGAGAGCATTTTATGGCAGAATAGTTCTTTTATTTTAATGCATGTTTATAGTCTTACAATGTTTTTACACAATGGAAATGAAAAGAAACATTTTCAGTGTCATCCACTAATGACACTATTGTTAACAAGATGTTCTTGTGGATAGGGTACAGGACAGACAGTCAGACATATCTGGGACCATACATACATCTATCCCAAAAAAGTCTCCAGGAAAATGCACTTGAATTTTGAAATAAACTCACTTCAGCCATACCTGTGCCCATTATGTGCTGGTTTTTCCATTACGCTTTATCTGACTGAATTTTACTAACACAGAAAAAAAAAAAATTGTACACACATGCATTTTCACCAGTGCCAGTATAAACATAAAATAATAAAACCATCTGACTAAATACAAGTAATTAACATGGTTTGAGTAGCAAACATGGACTGTTGAATACTCCATGGTTTGGAGGGGTGGAGGGTTCAGGAGGAGGGGTTGGTCACGCTTGGAAAAGTTAACTTGAAACAGAGGGACAGTTTGTGGGCTTTTGAAATATTTTGTAACATAGTAAGAAAGCAATAAGACCACCCTGACTATATGATTTATTAAGAAACAGACTGATTTACTTGTTTGGGTTCATGATCAGAACTGGGGCTACCAGTAATGCTATGTATGCATTGGGCACAATAAAGTTTATGATGATAAGGCAAACAGTCAAATATGGACTGTGTCTGTAGGATTACATAAAGGATGGGTATAAAAGATATGACTTTGTTTCCTAAATGTTGGGTGCAACAGGTCCTGAAACAGTGCCAGCTGGTTGATGCCCTACTCTGATGTGCTCCATTACCTGAATTTTTCTCTATTCTTAATGTTGTCAATCCTAAAACCTACCTCTCTGTATGCTGCTTTATGCTGTTCGATTAAATTAATGAGGGTGCTTATTTGGTTGGTAACAAAAGCTTTTATTGGTCTTTACCACATATCTCCCAATCAACAAGAAACCTGCATGTTGCTACCTATCATGGAAAGAACTTGTGCTAAGGTAATCTTGATACAGACACTTACAATAACTGATCAGTCTGCATTGTAGATTCATCTGGTTCATATTGCTAGATAGTTTCATTAGCTTTGGATTAGTTGCAACTGCACCTATGTGAATTCAAGGAAAAACTCATCAAAGGCAATTTCACATTCACTATAAAAATATATATAAATATCAATTATAGTGGGGCTATACTAATACCAATCTGACAGAACCAGAACACCATTGGAAAACCCAAATCAGCAAGCCACCTAATACAGAGGTCAGACTGGTGTGGCAAATGCAACCCTCTTTCAACTCCCAGGGGACCAGAGTACATTATATGCATGATTATGATTGATTGTCATCCTTTCATCTGCAAGAGCAAATTGAAATTGCAGCCTATGACACAGATGATTTGCAAAGTTTCATGTGACAAAATATTCCAATATGAGATTTGCGTAACTTTTGGCAGTTATTGCAAATCTTCCAGCAAGCTCTTTTATTTCCAAGTTGTAGGAGCCAGCTCCTGTCAAGGACTCTGATGCCCTCATGGAGATGCAGCACCATTTGAGAGATGACGGCACAGCATACATGTAAGCACTTAGAGATACATCAGGCCCTTGGCTCAACAAATGACATCAAGTTGTGCATGAAGACTGAGTGCACATGATGGCCGTTAAAAGTCTTGCTAAGTGCAAAAACATCAGCCCAAATAGGATCTCTCTGTGCAAGTGGTTTGTCATCCCACAGCTGCTGTGACCTGCGACCATGGTAAACATGGATTTTGTAACAGTACATATCAGTATAGACACTTCATTAATAAATTCTCATTAGCATCCTGCAGCATTGTTTCTAATCATTTCACTGGGGCAGACCTGTGTAGGAATGAGTAAATAACAGGCCACAACGGACTGCTGATTGCATGAGGGTTCCAACTTCAAGAGGCCTGCCCACTTATCTGATTTTACAAGTTTAAAACTCTAAAATGCAGTAAGTGATCTCCCCTACCTCTAAACCCAGCTGATTTATCCTGCTGCATTACATCATTGTCTCTGCTCTCTACTTCAATGCAACACACAATGCTCCGGGGAGCAACAGAAGGAGTGCAGTAACATAAGACAACCCCAACAGCATCCAAAGAACACCCCCAGTAGTATTATAACTCTGATAAGCCACAGGGCAAACATTTTATTGGCTGTTACATGCATAATAGCTGTTTCTTTTTTTTTTTTCTTTCCCTGCCTTCTAAAGAAGGGACATAAGGCTGAGAGAGAGAGAGAGAGGACATGGGCAAATTAATGAGTCATGGGGGCAGGGAGGGATTCAAGTATTGTTTTACTTTTTTTTTAGAAGAAAGGATAAAAAATGTAGCTTGGGGAAATAAAATTGAATGAAAAGATAATTAAAAACAAAAATTGTCTTAGCTAATGACTTAAAAGATTCTCAAGACAATCATCAGAGCTATGTTAACCTGGTAGGACAGTGAACAAGGATGTGGGAGTCAAAAGGATATTGGTGGAAACTTATCTACGAACATCATGAATTTAAAATATATAAAATATATATATATATATATATATATATATATACACACACACACACACACACAAATGTGGTGGGTTTAAATTAATGGATATATATTTATCATCTTAATTAAGGGTTTTTGTTTGTTTATTTCCTTAGGATGGGGAGAATTCATTTGAGGAAAATGTGTGGGATCGGCAATCTAATTGTTACTCAAGAATGAGCAGACTCAGCAGGTCTTTCCCGTAACAACATCCCTGAAGAATCCACTGGCATCAAATGAAGCTTAGATAAACAATTTTCTTACTAGCTTTGCACAAATGCAGTAAAAGTCAGTATTATGCTTCACAGAACCATTCCTAAATCAAATCTGGAGTGCAAAGTTGCTCAGTTTCATAAATGAATGACATCGCCCATGTTCCAATTTACAAAGAACCTACAAAAACAGAATCATTCCACCGGTGGGTTCCCAGCACATTCCCTCAAAACAAAACAGGAACTTGCAGCAAAAGCATTTCCTTATGAACACAGAAAACATACTGAGAAAATGCAAAACCTATCAGAGCACCTAGATACTGAAGGAACTGTAATGTAAGCACAGAGTTAAATGAAATGCTTAGCTTATCTAGAAGTGTTGGTTCCTCCAATTAGGAACTAAGTTTAAGCTAAGAAAGAAAGAGAAAAAAGTCTTAGAGCTTCTCTTCATGATTTAAACACTCCAGTAATATAGCATCTCATGAAGTGGGTTGCAGCCTGCAAAAGTTTATGCCCAAAGAAATTTGTTCGTCTTATAGCAGCATCTGCCAAAGTATAATAATAGTCTTATAAAAGTCTTATAATAATTAAAGCCTTATAATAGCATCTGAAGACATGTTAGTCTTAAAATAACATCTGACAAAGTGGGTTGAAGCCTATGGAAGTTATGCCCAAAGAAATTTAATAGTCTTTAAGGTGTCACAGGACTTTCGTTGTTTTGACATGACCAGTGTAAAGTATATTTTACATAAAATCCAAGCTGTAACCACTTCCCTCCAAAACAATTAAAATCAAGTTGATCTACTATAGAATGTAAATTAATGTTTAAAATAATTTATTACCATGATTATGTATCATGATAGGAGTATTTAATATTGAATTTTATCAGTTGATTATTTTAAAGCTTATTTCAGATAGAACTAAGGAGACTGATCACACTGCACCTTAAGTCAGGAACGCAGAGTGGCACAATCTGCCTTGCCAAGGGAAAGGAAGATAGGGTAGGGGATAGGAAAGTATGCATGCTCCTCAGAAACAGACCTCAGCATGGCAATAATGACTTGTCTCCCAGGGCCCAAAAGGGAAGTGACATGATAAAGAGCAAGCCAGGTAGGAGAAGCCCCCTCTTCCCCAGAGCAAGCAAAGTGGAACTTGCCCTCCCCCTCTTGGAAGGTTAAGCCAGGACCTGCCACGGGCATTGTACTAGCCACTCTTTTCTTCAGGGGCTGGGACAGATTTTTCCCTCATGACCATAGTAGTGAGGGGGTAAGGACGGGGCCAGGATTTTCCACCTTCCCCAGAGAAGGTTTAGGGTAGCTTTGTTAGAGTGAGTAGGAAAAGGGAGCTAGACTAGGATGTCACAACTCATTATGCAAGTGTTTGTGCAGGTAATTGGTAGTGACACTGGTCAGAAAAATGGTTTGGAAAAAGATTTAAAGATGTTTGCTAAAGGAGCAGAACAGGGGGCCTCGGGCTACTGAGGAGTCGTATGGCAGGCATCTCCTCTGTAGCCCACCTTAACCTTCATTTGAAGGTTGGGGAGCAGTAAGGTCTCAGCAGTGGGTTGGCTGGGGACAAGGATGGAAAAGGGTTGGAGGAAGCAGGTAAATGGGAGACACCAGGTAGATATTAAATGATCATGAGGTTATTTGCACTGCACACTTTTATCTATTCAGCAGTCCAAGACACCCAATGACAAATCTGTGTCCTAATTAACGATATCCAGTGTGTCCCTGTGCTCCTTCTAGAATAGTTGGACAAAAATATAACCTCAGTGCTATCATGATACAGAATAGGATTATTAAATAAAGAATATTTAAATGATATTATTTTCCTGATAACAATTAGAAAATAGAGACCAAAGCTTCATTTGTTCACAAGGTCTTAAATTTCTACATGTAATGCTTGGTAAGGTCAGGAACGGAGGAAGATGCTGCTGTGTGTGAATACACTAGTCCAGTGACACCACCACTCACCTGATTTATTACTTCTTAAAAAGACCCTGATTTGGTACAGCCTTGAGTACCAGTCAAACACTACCTCCTTCACTCTTTTCAGCTCCCACCCCCTTGTTTTCTTTTCCCCTTGGTTATACCACCACCACCAGAGATCTCCTTATCTCTACTCACTGTATTGTTTAAACATGCATACCACACTAAAATACATCATCTTCTTCCTGTTCTACTTTCACTTGTGTTGCCAACTCTCACATTTACATCACAAGCCTCAGAATATCTGAGATTTTTCTTGAAGCCACAGCCCCAGGATTAATGGGATTACATGAGAATCTCAGTTTTCATTTGAGGGGAAAGAAAGAAAGGTGCTAGCCCTTCTGGATGCTAAGAAAAGCACGAAAATGTAAACCTCAAAGATTCAAAAAGCAGAAGGCAAATAAAAATAACTTATGATTTGTGAGCCATTCAGGCTTGCCAGTCTTGATACTTGCAACCATTAGGCGAACTGGACAACATAAGTTCAAGTGCCAACAATGCAGATGACACCCAGGTCTACCTATCACCACATACAACCACAGAACTTCCACCAAAATGGCCCAATCCTTGGCTGAGACCTGCTCATGAATGAAGAACAGCTAGCTAAAGCTGAACCCAAGCCTACAGATCTTATGCTGGTGAGCAGAAGAAAGCATTTTCAGGTGTTTGCAGCTACAGTGACATCCCTTTTGATTCAAGGTTCACATCCACAGTTAGTCAATTAAACCCATAATCTAGGAGTATTCTTGGTTTGCCACCGATACTGAGCTCTCCTATCACAACAGCTACGAGCAAAGTCTTCTACCATCTCCAGACATCTACGAGACTCCATCCCATCCTGATGAATAAAGACTTGGCCCCAATTATTCATGCCTTTGTCACCTCTCAGCTGGAATTTAACAGTGGGCACAACATTTTCAGTATTTCAGCACTCCAAGTTGTACAAAATGCTGCAGCCCGACACAGCAACACAGTCTATCACAAGCACATCATACCTGTCCTTCACTTTCTAAATTGAGTCTCCACAGAATTTTGAATTGAATTAGAGCCTTAGTCCTTATTTTCAAAGCGCTCTCTGGCTTAGGCCAGGGATAACTAAAAGACTGCTTAAAGCTCTGAGATGAAAACTGTGGACAACTTTACTCCTCTGGCACAATGAACTCTCAACAATAAAAGAGTAAAGCTCATCTGTATGAGAGTCAAACCTTTCCTCAGGGTGGTCTGTTTACAAGGTCTAGAATCATAGAGGACTACAGTTGGAAGGGACATCAGGAGGTCATCCAGACCAATCTCCTGCTCAAAGTAAGACCAAACCCAACTAAATCATTCCAGCCAGGGTTTTGTCAAGCCACACCTTTAAAATCTCTAAGGATGGAGATTCTGCCACCTCCCTAAGTAACCCATTCCAGTGCTTCGCTGTCCTCCTAGTGATTTTTTCCCCCAATATCCAACCTAGACCTCCCCCACTGCCACTTGAGAACATTGCTTCTAGTTCTGTCATCTACTACCACTGAGAAGAGCCAAGCTCCATCCTCCTTGGAACTGCCTTTCAGACCTGTTGTGGCATGCCCCTGCTGGACTTACAGAAGTGTTTATGTCCCATTGTTTTTATAAATCTTGCCATTCGAAGATCTGCCACCCAGCTAAGATGGTGAAATTGGTGACAGACTGGCTGGTCATGTGCACTTGGAGGGCCATCCCACTCCAGGAGTGCCTACATGTACACAACTGTCTCTCCTACCACCCAAACCTTCCAGTGAGCTTCTCCATGCAGAAAGTGGAGGAACAAGATGCGCACATTTTCAAAAATTCTTAAGTATCATAATTAACTGAACAACTAACATCTTCTCCAATTCCCAGCACTAATACACAGACCTAAACAGCTTAACCCTTGTTCCTTCCTATGGAGTGAATGGGAAAGAGTGCAATCTATTTCCAGAGCAGTTAGTGATAACATACAATAAAGTATCAGGAATTTATTAAACAAGCCTTCTCACTCACCACAGAAATTAACATTTAATATATTACAAAATGGAAGAAAAAATTTTATATGAAAATAAAATCCATTCTGAGCTTCAAGTTTGATTTTAACAAAGAAGTAAAAATTGTTGGTGTGGGTGGGAGATAGAGCACATAGCAGACAGCTGCGGACAATATTTAGTCCCACCAAAATGAAGGTGACCTTTTTAAAACTGAACACAGTGTTTCAGTATATAGATGTATTACCCATAGCCTGTCAATCCTAGAAAAGATTTATACCACCTAGTCCAAGCAAGGAGAGTTATGCTCACTTACAAGAGGCAGAATTTGTCCCTTGTTTTGTAAAATAATTTGAGTGCAGATTGATTGGATTACAAGTGAGGGATATGCCATGGGCACTAAAGAACTTCTGAAAAGAATAGCTCAGCATGTTGAAAATGTTTGTTTCTGAATGGGATTTAACCATAGTAGTAGAATATACTTAAGAGATCAGAAGATAGAATTTGGGCCCCATGGTTCTACTTCTAGTAATCAAATAGAATAATATGAAATAAAGTATCTCCTCCAATTCTGATTCTTTCATTTCCTTGATTTTAGTGAATAGTAGTAACTAAACATTTTTTTCCTTATAGACTGAGGGCCACATTCTAACCCTTTACTCACTATGGTGAGCAGCTGCCCACATAAAGATTCGTAATTACTTCATGGGACTAATTATGGAGTAAAACATCATGCAAAAAGTGATAACAGTGGCAGGATCAGGCCATAAACTGGAGAGAGAGAAAGTATTTCTGAAATCCTAGAAAACCTGTATTAAACAGCACAACAATTCCACAGCCAAGAAATTAGAAATGAGTCAAATGATGAATTGTACTTTTGTCTAAAATGTGTACCTACTCTTTTCTAAGCATCTTAAATTTACCAATTATTCCAGTTCAGCGTGAAACAGTTTTGGAAACATTCTCTTCACATTTTCATGCAATTACAGATAATAATCTTTTAAAACTGAAATATTTGTTTGTGTTATTAGGAATAAGGTATCTGAATGAAGTCATTGTACAATGATTGACACAATCTTACTTGGCTTAAAAGTTTAGAAACCTCCTTAGCATGCTCAAAATCTGGTCTTCCAAGTACCGCAGTCTCTTTATTCATTTCTCCTCTTTGTTTCCTATATTCAGCCTTAAAAAAAATAAAGAAAGAAAAAAAAAGAAAAGAATACAATTAAACTGTATTTGCCTCCATTTTACCAAAGGAAATGTAAGCATTATATTTAACAGAACAGAAAATGTCATTAGGTGACCTGCATTGACGTTACTTAGTCTCAATAATATTCTAATCAGCTCTGAAAAGAAGGCCTTCCCAGGCTTTATCTCTTTTAACAATGCACGTTTATTTTATTTGAAATATAAAACACAAGACTCACAACACAGAGTCTGCAAAATACTGATCTCTCACCAATAAAGTCAGAAGTCTCTCACCAGCAAAGTCAGTGGATCAGCATTTCTCAAGATCTTGTCCACAATACATAAAGTAATTTTTAGAGGCTGAAAATAGTTTTAGAACAAGACTAGGCTAAAAAAAAAAAAAAAAAGCCAGCCTCTTTCAAATAAAGGATCAAATACCATTCTCAATTATACCAGTGCAATCACAGCTGCAGTGGTATAACAGATGAACTCTGGCCCACAGGGTTCATATTACATGATATTTCTAGCGGAACAAACTCCCCTCAAGGTGGGCTGCACCTTTATTTTCTAAAATGCACTGAAAAAGGAACATACAGATGAACCCACAAAAGAGTCTTTGTGACACTTCAAACTAAGTCCACTGCCTGTACTGAGATTTTACCCTATGAATACAACTCAGGTAGTGGATATAGTACCAAACAACTGCCTAGAGCAAAAACATACCACAAGTCATTCAAAACCATGATGAAGATTTTCAAAAGATACTAATGACTTCTTCTTTTCAGATAGTACATCCTTCCTCTGAACAGGGCCATTAACAAGCCTGTGGGCCCCAGGGTGTCCACCTCACTATGAGGCTCTGCCCCCCACCACCACCGCTGGCAGGTGGGCTATTGCTGGGGGACCCTGGGGCAGAGAGCACTCTCATCTTGGCCCTGCTCCAGCCAGTCTGCCCCTGGTTGCACAAGAGCAGAGGCCAGGCCATGCGCCAGCCGGCCCAACCCCCCAGGTGGAGCAAACAGGCGCTGGCCCACCCGGCCCCTGGGAATGGACCAGCTGGCCCAGCGACAGGGCAGGTGTTCTCAGCCTGCCTTCTGGCCCCAAACCCCACCCCCACCCCCAGCGCCAGCAGGACAGGGGACATGCCCAGCACTCCCCTAAGACCCACCAGCACTGGGGATTGGGGCTAGATCAGATAGAGGTTTTAGGGGCTGGAGCTTGGGTCCCCCCTTTAGGCCACAACCCAGGGCTACAGTGCCTATAGCCCCTTCAATAATCTGGCCCTGTGGTGTTTTGGACTACCTAGGGTCATTGGGGTTGCCATAGTGATAAATGGGAGAGTCGTTTAGGTGCTAGGAAAACCTGTCTGTCTCCTCTCTCTCTCTCTCTCAGTTCTCTTTCAATAAAGACTTCTTATACAGCTCTGAATATACTGTCGTCCTTATTGGATTATAATCTCCCTTAAAACTCCACATCTGGTGACAGAGGATGGGATATGTGATGGAGTGGTTATCCTCAACAATCCTGGCAACTCTGGAAAACCAGAATACAATGTAAGAAGCAAAACTTTATTTTACTGCTTGCATGGGGGTTGGGTTGTAGCTGTGAAAGCTGATCTGTTTGCCTAAGGGCTAGCTGGCTATTCTGAAAGCTGATCTGCCTGCTGTTAAGAGAAGACACAAACAATAACCACAAGAGGGCATCATGGCTTTACTCACTACAACCATTTGAAGCGTATGATCATTCGGCAGCTTCCTGGCAGACATATACAGCCCGATTTCAAAATTTTGTAATAGCAAACGACATAACTGATGAGAAGAAGGTACCAGTTTTTCTAACGGTCATTGGAGTTAAGACTTATAATTTGCTATGTGATTTGCTTTATCAGGAGAAGCCAGAACAGAAACCTTACGGGGACCTAGTGGAAGTTCTGGGAGCACATTTTTCCCCAAAACCACTAGTAACTGCCGAGAGGTATAGGTTCTACCAAAGGAACCAAGAGGAAGGTGAATCAGTTATACAATTTGTAGCAGCTCTGTGGAAGCTGGCAGCACACTGTGACTTCAAGAACATGTTAGAGGAAATGCTGTGTGACAGGCTGGTGTGTGGCCTGCACAGTGAATCAACACAAAAATGCCTATTGACTGAAGATCAACTCACCTTGCAGAAGGCTGTGGAAATTGCAGTCTCCATGGAGTGCATCACCCAAGACGTGCAACAGATCGGGGTCAGTGTCTGTAAAGTATCCCTACAACCTGCCCCCAGGGCACCGGGGAGACAAGAATGTTACCGGTGTGGGAAGCAGGACGACCTCACATCTGAGTGCCGGTTTAAGGAACTACTGTGTTGACAATGTGGTAAGAGAGCGCACATTGAACATGCCTGCAAACAAAGGAAGGGTGAGCCAAACAGAAGAGGCAGACCTGAGAAAAATGGGCCGTTGGTTTGGCGGACTAAGAGGGAAATTCTGCATGCAGTAGAGCAGAATATAGGTGATCATAGTGACACCCAATTGTTAGATGAAGATTCCCTCCATGTTTTGTCTATAACAGCTGGCCCACATAAATTCTGGGTAACACCTGTGTTGGAAGGCAAACCTACACGCATGGAACTGGACACTGGCGCAGCAGTTTCATTAGTTTTTAACATTGTGTATGAGAAGGACTTTAGACATCTGCCACTTAAGCTGACAGTAGTCGTTTTGAAGACATATACTGGAGAGACTGTTCCCCTGTCGGGTACTATTGACGTGAAAGTAGAACTCAATGGACAGACCATAAAGCTACCACTGTTTGTGGTAAAGGGGAATTACCCAGCCCTAATGGGAAGATCTTGGATCAGGAAAATCCAACTCGATTGGTCACAAGTGCATCAATTGACTAAAGAAGAAATGAATCTAGCAGCGGTACTAACAAAACATGCTGCTGTTTTCGGTGAAGACTTAGGCAGCATGAAGGGAATCACTGTGAAATTAAATATAAAGCCTGACTGCCAACCAAAATGTTTGAAGACCAGGATGGTGCCATTTGCCATCACACTCAAGGTGGGAGAAAACTTGGAGCAGTTAGTCAAAGAGGGAGTCTTGCTGCCAGTTACTCACAGCCAGTGGGCGACACCCATTGTCCCAATAGTGAAGAAGGATGGCTCCATTTGGATTTGTGGAGATTTCAAGGTCACTGTCAACCCAGTGTTATGTGCAGAACAATATCCTCTTCCCCACACTGAGGACATCTTTGCAGGTTTGGCTGGAGGACAAAAATTTAGCAAGATTGATTTGAGTCAAGCGTACTTACAGATGCATGTTGAAGAAGAATCTCAAGAATTGTTGACAATCGTAACACATAAGGGGTTGTACAGATACTGTCGTTCACCTTTCGGCATTACTTCAGCCCCAGCTTTGTTCCAAAGGGCAATGGACCAGATTTTGAGTGGTTTATCAGGAGTACAGTGCTATCTGAGGAGGAACACCTTACAAACTTGGAAGCTACTCTGCAAAGACTGGAAGACTATGGTCTACGTGTTCACAGAGACAAATGTAAGTTTTTCCAGCCCTTAGTTGAATATTTAGGACATATAATTGATGCTGATGGTCTCCATAAGTCTCCAGCCAAGGTTAAGGCTATTGTGGATGCTCCACTACCTCAGAATGTAAGCCAACTTCGCTCTTTTTTAGGCTTATTAAACTATTATGGCAAGTTTATTCCACAATTAGCGACACTCCTGAAACCCCTACATGAGCTTCTGGGGCCGAAAAAGGCCTGGAACTGGACTGAAGCCTGTGATGTTGCATTTAAGGAAGCTAAACGCTCACTGGTAAACTCTAAGGTTCTGACACATTTTGACCGATCCTTGCCCCTACAGTTGGCTTGTGGTGCCTCCCCTTATGGAGTTGGGGCTGTATTGTCACATATTATGCCTTCTGGTGAAGAGCGGCCGATTGCTTTTGCTTCACGCTCCTTGACTAAGGCAGAAACTAACTATGCCCAAATTGAACGCGAAGCACTGGGCATTGTTTTTGGCGTTAGGAAATTTCACCAGTACCTGTGGGGAAAGAAGTTCACACTTCTCACTGACCATCGACCCCTGACATCAATTCTGGGGCCACACAGGCATCCCACATTTGGCTGCTAGTCGGATGCAACGATGGGCATTGATACTTTCTGGATACACATATTAAATCAAGTACAGGCAATCCTCTTTGCATCGCAATGCTGATGGCCTTTCAAGGCTACCCTTACCGGCACACCGTCAGGATCTGGGCCAGGAAGGAATCTTTTACTTTGAACAGGTGGAAAACACACCCGTCACGGCTTCTCAAGTGAAGAAAGCAAAATGGCTTGACCCAGTACTCTCACGAGTTATGGATTTTGTGATGCATAGAATGTTTTTACCTGACTCTCAGGTCTCTCCTGACCTCCGTCCCTATGTGTCTAGGAGGACAGAGTTATTGACCCAATCTGGGTGTTTGTTGTGGGGTATGCGTGTCATTATCCCACATTCATTAAGACCACGTTTGTTGGAACAGCTCCATTCAAGTCACTGCGGCATAGTGCTCATGAAAGAAATTGCACGGAGTTATTTCTGGTGGCCGGGCTTAGACAGGGCCATTGAAGAAACGGCTAGAGCTTGTACATCCTGCCAGAGCGTCCGGAATGCACCTCAGTTGGCACCTCTTCACCCATGGGATTGGCCTGAAAGGCCATGGCAACGTATCCATGTTGATTTTACTGGCCCATTTGAAGGATGTATGTTTTTAATTGCTGTGGATGCCCATTCAAAATGGCCAGAAGTCTCAGTAATGCAGTCCACTACTACAGAAGCCACTATTCAGACCCTGTGTGGCTTTTTTAGTTGTTACAGTCTTCCAGAACAGCTGGTGAGTGACAATGGACCACAATTCATTTCTCAGGATTTTGAAACTTTTATGAAGGCCAATGGAATACATCACATCAGGTCAGCACCATATCATCTTTCCACCAATGGACTTGCTGAAAGGTTTGTACAGACTCTGAAGCAAGCTCTAAAATCTGCAAAGGGACGTTCACTTCTTCGAAAGCGTCTGGACAACTTCTTGTTGTCCTACAGAAACACTCCACAGGCTACAACTAAGGCATCTCCAGCTTTTCTTATGATGGGACGGCAGTTGCGCTCTTGCTTTGATTTGTTGAAACCATGAGACACACGGCAAGTGGTTCAACGCCAACAGCAGGACCAGGTCAGCAGACATTCACCAAGAACAAAGGGCCACACCTTCAGTATTGGACAGCCAGTTCTTGCACGAAACTATGCTTCAGGAGCTAAATGGGTCCCAGCAACAGTCATTGCCCAGACAGGACCTGTTTCCTACTCTGTCCAGACAGCGATTGGCCTAGTTTGGCGACGGCATGTCGATCAGCTGCTTCTCCATCATATCCACCCAGAAGATGCATCTCCAGCAGACATATCTGACTTCACCCCTACTGATGATACAACATCAGATCATGAAACTACTATTTCTGTCTCTCCTCCTCCAGCCACCCCTTCAACGCCTTCAGCCTCCCTGGACCAACCGGACACAACATCCTCTCCGGTCCCGGCTACCTCCCCAGTACCTGTGATCCCACCACCACCAATACCACCTTGTGGGGTGGGCACACCAGAAGTTCGCCGCAATCCACCTCACGACAGAAGGCCTCCTAATCGGCTGGATCTTTAGCTAGTGGTGACCCCCTCTTCATGGGGCAGAATAATTCCTCGGGGGTTCGCCGGAGATGGGGCAGTCTACCCTCATCTCCTAGTTTAGTTCTTATTCTTTCTGGGGAGGGAGGGCTTTATTCTAGGGGAGGGGGTGTTCATTAGAGGGGGAGAAATATGTGGTGTTTTGGACTACCTAGGGTCATTGGGGTTGCCATAGTGATAAATGGGAGAGTCATTTAGGTGCTAGGAAAACCTGTCTCTCCTCCCTCTCTCTCAGTTCTCTTTCAATAAAGACTTCTTATACAGCTCTGAATATGCTGTCCTCCTTACTGGATTATAATCTCCCTTAAAACTCCACAGGCCCTGCCTCTGAAAATCAGGCCCCTTTAAAGTGAATCAAGTTGGTCACCTAAAAATGGAGGCATGAAAATCTCTAGTCACCTCTAAAAATCTTGTCATTAAAATTTTCTGGATAGTTCAACTTTTCTACAATAAAAATCTAACCTGCAATAATTAAAAATTATTACAGAGCAGCCACAGCATATTAGGTCCTGTCCCAAAATACTAGGCATTGTCCCCCCCACAGATGGCTAAATTAAATTTAAGTGTCTAAGTTTGAAAATTTTAGCCAACATTCCTCATTCTCTGAAAGAAGACAGAATGAATAAAACAGCAAGTTTTAAAACTGACAAGAATCAGTGAAGATCATACATTGCTTATTATCTTTGTTATCTTGGTTGCCATCTTTATGTCTGGCCTATCCAGCACCTCAGTGTATCTGTGTGTATCTTGCACATCTTTCTTATAGGATACCTGTCAGAAAAAAACATAGTTTTGTTTAAAAAACAGAGTTAGAAGTTTATAAATCATATGCAAATGACTTATCAGCTCAGCCACCAAAAGCAATAAACCCCCAGATAAAATAACTTTTTCCAGCCCCAGCCCTACTTGACAAGGATTATTTATGTAGTATTATTATAGCCATGTTCATCCCAGGATATTACACAAGTTGAGTGAGGTAGCATCTTTTACTGGAACAACTTCTGTTGGCAAGAATGACAAGCATTCATGTTTTCATGGTGGGGTAGAAATGTGGAAGAAGCAATGGCAGCAACAGGAGCTCTGTCTAAGAAGGAAAGCTTCTCTCTCTCGTCAATGGAAGTTGGTCTAGTAAAAGACATTACTTTACCCACCTTCCAAAGGGGCAGCCAGGTTAGTCTAGTTTAGCAAAAGAAGCAAGGAGTCCTGTGGTACTTAAAGACTAACAGGTTTATTTATCGCATGAGCTTTCGTGGGAGAAAATCGCACTTCATCAGATGCTTAGAAACATCAAAGTGTCTGACAAAGTAGGATTTTCTCCCACGAAAGCTCATGTGATAAATAGATTTGTTAGTCTAAGTGCCACAGGACTCCTTGCTTCTTTTACCTTCCTTGTGTCTCTAGTTATTTTGTAAGATGACCCACATATGCGTTAACAGGATAAGGAAAAATAATCAGAAATATAAAACAATGTTAGCATAAATAGGGTTTTGTTTAAAGACTGGCACAAAGTATCAACATTCCAGGGAACCAAAGGATTTCAAAAACCTCCAAGGGTGAAAGGAGAGAGTCTTCTCGTATAACCATATCTTGTCCTATGTAGAATCCCTTAAGCTGGTAGGCCTCTACTGTATTTGAAAATCCTAATGGGTTGAATAACTCCCTCAGTTGCAGCCATACAGTTGGAATTTTGGTAAATGTAACACACACACACACCTCCCCTCCTCCACAGTCATTCATGAAAATAGGGATTTCTGGGGAGTCACTAATTTGAGATGCCATCTTCCCTAATATTCCAGCACGAGGTGTGCAGGGTAGAAAATTCTTGATTCAACAAAAGACAGGGATACAATGAATGGGCTACAAGCTCAGGAGCCTGAATGCTAACCATGAGTTGGTAAGTTCAGAGACTCTCCTTTAAATGAGTTCAAAAGGGGTACTCATGTTAGTGTAGTTCAGCAAAACCAACCAGGAGTCCAATGGCATTTTTAAAAATTAACTAATTAATTTTTCACATGAGCTTTCTTGGGTGAAGACTTTGCCCATGAAAACTCATGCAAAAAATAAATTTGTTAGTCTTTAAAAGTGCCACAGAACTTCTTGTTTGTTTTACTTTAAATAAGATAATCAGGACATATAGGTAAAGGGCACAGACCTCTGAAAGATTCCAAAACTCCAAGGCCTCAGGTTACAGTCTTCTTTTCCCTGGACTTTTTGTTTTCTTTGCTGTAGTACATGTGCCAACACAAACCAATTTTCATGAGGTGTTTTTTTTTTTATCTCCATTCTATATGGTCAAAACTGCCCTTGATATTTCAAAGCTTCAGTGCAATCTGAAGCTTATGTGGAATTTAGAGAGCAGAAAATAAAAATGTATTGCATCGGTGCATCAGCATCCTTTCTTTATCACTCCAGGATCATTTAGAATTTCATCTGTTGCTTTACACCTTAGATATGTTTTCGTATTATATTTCAGTACCATTTGCTCCTCAGATTCCTTCTGCACTGAGCCTTTAGCTATTAAAAACCTATATCCAAAATTCATATTTCCAACTGTAACATTTTAATCTGTGCATATTTAACAAAATCCCAGATTGGTCCACATCTTCAAACTTTTTCTCAACAATTATAGCTTATATAAAGAATGCATAAAAAAGCAAATTTTTTTTTGCAAATGTTTTAAAGTATCTAAGTCTACAAGGAAACAAGTTTTGATCCATATGCTGTCAGCTAAGTAGACAAGCTAAATTCGCTTCAATCTGTTGGCAGTTTGCCCACAAATAGATCTTCCCATTTTTAACACACAACAAAGTGATGCAGTACAACCAACAGCTAAATTCAGCTAAAATGCTACCATAAGTATCAATCATCTTTAAACCTAATATTTCTTGTGTGTTACCAGTTACTGCAGAGTGGTTTGTTTTTTATTTTTTTTACAATTAAATGTCCATATAAGCATTTGCAAATAAGAGCTTTACACGGATTCAGCTAATTATATGCTGTGTATCATAATGACCACATGAGGTGAGGTGAACACCACAGAGGCAGCAGGAACAGGTTTCTGAATAGGGCCCTATCATCCATGTAAATTGGAAATTAAAGGCCAGCATATGTGCTCAAAACATACATTAGAGTTGAAGCGAATGATAAATTAAGACAAGGGAAAAATCAATGCACCAAGCATCATAATGGAGAAACTTGTAGAAGTTTTGTCACTTATGCTACCAAATGACATAGTCATATAGTATATGAAATAATGGATTATAGTTAGTTTCAGGATGAAGGGGGAAAAAAAATCAGACAGTGACAATCCTCTGTATTTCACTACTTCCAATGATGTTTGATGCAGGGCCTATTGCAATAGCTTCCCTTGAGTGAATTATTATTCCTCCTGCACCTAAGTCAAAATTCCTATTACTTATATCTACGAGAAAGTCATCTAACATTTTACTAAAGTCTGCAATATATATTTGCTCCATTCTGCAGTTTGGCATACTCCAGTGAGAATAAAAATGTTATGTAGCAGAACAGTAGTTTGTCAGAGGTAGGCCAAAGAAGGAAAAAAAATATGTTTCCCATTTCCTGAATAACCTCCGTCCCTGGATGCTGACCCTTCACCCCTGGGACAATGTGCTGGTCTCTGTTACACAGCTGCTATTCTGTTCCATCTAGTGAAATGCTATTTTATTTTTTATTTTTTTTATATATATACAGTGCTATGTTATAACAGTAAAATGAAAGCTATTCTGCTAGAGAAGTGGAACAGATGCAGCGAAGACTGACTGAGCAGGTCAATGTGTGCAATCATGGTTTGGGGTCTGGAGCATGGAAAACGAAGAGGATCACAAGAGGGAAGAGAAAAACAAATAGAGTAGAAAAATGAACCAAAGAAATGAGAAACCACTTACAAAAGAAGAAAAGCACTGTGAAAGGAATTGCACAAATACCTACTGCGTAGGAAAGGGAAAGACAGAGGTTCAGTACTTTGAGTCAAGGACCCTCTTTTACTCTGTTCAGCCTCAAACAATGAGATTCCAACCTGATTGGGTGCTATCCTAATGCAAATAGTAAATACAGAGTGAAAATGTTACTGTCTTCAGAAGAAAACGGTACCACAGGCTACAAGAACTAATCTCTCTCTCTTATTATGACTGGCCATGTCTGATGTGTCCATCCAATTTTTTTTTTTTTTTGTATAGAGTTCTGCTTCTGAAACTCATGCAACTTTTAGCACAAGTGAAAGGGTTAAGCAGAGGTAACAAGATTAATGATGAGTGTGAGGAAGAAAAGACAGAGACCAAAATTAAAAAAATAGCATCTATTTAATCTCTGCACTTATAGTGGGTTTGCTAAAGTATTTCTCACCAATATACAAATACTCTTATTAACTTTATACTGTTTTATTAATTTTAAATTAGTCCATCATTTTAGAAAATTGATATAAAAAGTGACTTCATTTGCTCTGTATTTTTAAAGAAATGTGTATTGAACTGATTGCCAATCTGAATAAAAAAGTCTTTCTGCTGCTCTAAATTTATCTAAATAGTCTGAATTACTTGCAAAGCACGGCAAATGTTCAGCCCTAGCTCATAATTAGCTTATTAATTTTATAGAACCAGCTCATGTAAATAGGCACAGGTCCACTGAAGTCTAATGTGATGCACCTATTTTATACCATCTGAGGATCTGGCATACAATCCTTAAATTATATATCTTTAAGGTGATTTAGCTTTGATTTTGTGATGGGCACCTGCTTTACATTTCCTACAAATTGTGGCAATACAGTTTATGCAGGTTGACATGGAGGATGCAGAGCCTCTAGCTGTCTATTAGAAGATTTTTTTTCTTCCATGTTACACTTACAGTTGAGTAAAAGCTGTCCAGTTTTAAAAGATTCAGGTGCCTTTCCACAGTCTTTTTTCATGTCCCCCTTCTTAGCCACTGTTCAAAAGGGAATTTTAGGAAGTATGCAGGCAGTTACTGGTAGCTCTGACAGACACTGCTGGAAGTCAACAGGAACTGTGCATACATATCTGAGGGCAGAATTTGACCCCAAGTCTTAAAATGAAATAATCATTTTTGGTAGTTTGAAATGGCCCATGACTCCACTCTTTAATAACCTTATAACTCTCTGTCTTGAGTCCCTTGACTCTCTGCTACATTGCTGTCACTCTGGAGTCCACTCACATGAGGAAAATGACTAGTTGCTGACAATCATTGTCAACAACAACTTTGCCTGACTCCCCCCTCAAATGGTGTTGAAACCTATTTTCCTGCTTGTGTAGAGGAGACAAAAACAATTCTGGACCATTACAGATTGACATCATCACCCTTCTGGTAATGGGGCTGAAAACTGCTTGGTCTCATTTATGCTAGTAGTAAAACCGTTTTCAACACCAGTTGAGAACGATCCAGGGGGAGCTGCTGTTGACAACCACTATCAATAGAAAGGCAGTTCTCGGTGATTTTCCTCATGTATATGCGGCACAGAATACCACTGGATCCATAGACTGAATGTGACCTTCAACTGAGCAAAACCAAGAATCCAGTCACATGGCAATTTCCAAATGATGGTGGACAAATGTGGGTGTTTAAACACTTTTTTTTTTTTTTTAATTCTGCTTATCAGGTCTTATCTAAGGACATGTAAAATCTAACCTGGAAATATTTTTTGTGGACAGTGTATGCATTTTGTCCCTGAATTTTAAAAGATAAAATGAACATTCCTATGCTTTTCTGAAGATACAGAGTTTTAATAGGTCTGTGGGAGATGAAAAGCTCTGACTTCATCTGGATTGCATAGAGCCTCTTTGTATTCTGGGAGTTTGCCAACTTGGTCACTATCACTTTAAAAACAGCACTGCCTAGTGGAATAAGCATGGAACTGCCTGCCAGGAGCAGTAGACTCCAGCCTTAGCTCTCCCATCTATTTGTGTGGCCTTGGGAAAGTCCATCTCAGATTCCTTTTGTGTAAACTGGGGCTACCGACACTTCTTTATTACACAGTCAAGTGCTATGAAGATTAATTCACATTTATAAAGCAAATTGAATATGTAAAGCTCTGTATAAGTGCTAAGTATTGCTTTAACAGACAGGTTCTACAGTGACATAGCCCTAGAAATACACTCCGTAGATTAGATCAGACCATAGGTCCACAAATTTTTCAAAATATTAATTATGACTTAATGTCTGAAGATCACCTCTTCCTTCGGTTGTAACTTCACTGCCCCCGCTTCCTCCCACGCCCATCTTACCAGCTGCCTCTTATTGCCCTATGAAAAATAAAGTTAACCAACTGGAACAAGGGTATTCTATTTTTTAAAGAAAAGTTAATTATGTTGTCTTTTTTTTCTCTTCATTTTTTCTCTTCTTCCCATCTGTTCTGTTTTTCTCAACTAGAAACAGGGAGATCCTTTGTCATGTGACATGCAAACTCTCTAAGAACCACCAGCAAAAATGATGGTCCACAGTTTGAAAAATTTTGTATTAAATAAAAGAATAGCACTACACACAGATATAACGTACATGAAGGATGGACTGACAACCTCTCTCCAAATTTCATGTCATTTGTGTGATGAAACCACAATTAATGCTCATTTCACAGAAATCTGTATGTAATAAAAATACAATTTATAGAGAAACACTCTGTTTCATTCCAACACTGAACAGTGCTTAGAATAATCTCACAAGTTCATTTCCTGCAGCTAAAAATGTCTCTATTATATTTTGGAGAGTGATTTTCTTGCTAGAAGTACTAAAAGGTGAAAATGTTTCTCTTACAGATGATCACATTGTTCAGGAGATTTTACAGTATTTTCCTATTATGCAGTTTCAACCCACACTTGAGCAAGGTGTTAATGTTATTCAAAGTGGTGTGAAGGCCTACAGCACATGACAGTTTCAAATTGTCAGCACAAATGTATTGTAAGTGGAATACAATCTTCATTTTTAAGGAAATTGCACATTTCACACAATTGAGTATAAATGTCAGCCTTATTTTAAAACTGAGTAAATAGTCTTAAACACATTCTAATCCTATTAGATGTAAACCTTTCATGTAAAGGTTGAATTGAGTTGGCAGACCATTGTAAGTAAACATACATTGTGTTCCCTTAGGTATACTGTACTGAGTAGTGGATAAAAGAGCTTTGTCTTCCTATTCCCGCAACAGTTTCCCTCAAACACTGCACTCCTTGAAAGAAATGATTCTTCAAACAACCCAAGTTCCCAAAGACAGATGCTTCACATTTGGAATCCTTAATATTTCCATTAACAAACTTCCATATTCAGAGTTGAATGTGAAGCCTCATGTGGTTCCTTAATTAAACCTTTACTCATAAAATGAGAAATCCCCAAGCAAGTATTCAGCATGGTGTCCAAGTAATTACACACAGTAGGTATGTAACAATAACTGGCGTTACATACCCCATTTCTCAGGGGGAATAAAAAAAATATATCTCCACCCATATTAGCTCCACATTAGCAAATGGAAGGAAAAAACGGTGAAGTGGGTGCAATATGCTAGTTTATTAGTTTGGTCAGGCTGATTTTCCCCCCAATTTTTCCTTCGTTTTTAATATTCTGTTAAAAAAAAATACCAGAACACGACATTTTTCTCCTAAGTGTTTGCTCTTTATTTAACAAACTTTCTATTGTGCTGTGTTTATAGTGTCAATGGAGACAGCATGACGGATTTTTATTTACTTCCCCATCTGCACACTACCTTCATTAATGCTGTTAACAGGAGTATGCACAGCTGTGGAAACAAAGGGGGGCTGTTCTGGACTGTGGATTTACAAATTATAATTAAAATTCAAAGGACAGTCAAGTCCATACAATGATAGTTTTTGACCTATAGTGATAGGTGATAACCGCTCGTTTTTCTCCTCACTTCCTTACACCTCATAAGTTCCCATCTCTCTTCGAACTATAGTTTCTTTCCCTGGTCCCAATAAAACCCTCTCATGGCCCCAACACTCTTCACCATCTTCACTGAGGACCAAAAAGAATGCCCATCTCCATGGACAGAGAGTTTTACACCGCAAGTCTATCTGCACACTTACTGGCCTCTTCTCCCAAGCTGTCTATGTCTCCGTTCAAACCCTCTTGTCAACTTTCCAAAAGCAGAAGGAGGCAGAGCTTGGCAGCCTGGGAAGGTTGCAAGTGGGAGAAATGGGGGAAAGCAGGGTTGGCTGTGTGTCACTCTGGAAAGTGGAGCTAGGGCATATGTTCCAGCAGCAGAGAGCCTTCCTTTTCTCAGCATAATGCCCATGAAGTCTCCAGTCCCAACAGCCTCTTAAAAGCAGAGCATCTCTCAAGGTTTTAAACATCTGGGAATTAGTCTAAAGGTTGTATTACATTTGCAGCCTATACAAGCTGACAGTGTTAATTATGTTATTGTTAAAATGCCATTACAAATTTATTAAAAAAGGGCATTTGAAGTTAAGACCATAACTTCATTTCTCCTGTGGTGTATACCACACACATTCAAGATACCAGGCCAGAATGGACAATGGAGTTCATATAGTTTGATCTCCTGTATAACACACAAAACTCCTCCAGAATAATTCCTACAGTTTCCCTCTTAAAATAACGTGACAGCTTTGTTTCAAAAACGAAAGGACATAATATCTGATGCTGACCTGACATGACTCCAGTATGTAGAAACAGAAGACCAACACAGCCTTTCCTTTAAGCAGGCTTACTTTTTGATTTACCTCATCGTCTTTGCTGTCCTTTTAAAGGGACTAATTATCCTAGCCAAATGCTGCCTAAAATTCAGGCTTGATGCCCTTTTACAAAACCTAAGACCACCAGAATTTTTATCCTTGAAACTGTTTTTTATGTTATGTTTTTCATCAAAATTAATATTTCTCTAGTATGTGCAACCATAAGAATGCACATTTAACTAGTGCCTGAGAACATGAAACTGAAACAAAATTTATATACAGCCAAAAATTTAAATAAGATGACAACACTATGTTATTATCTAAGCTGAGAGAAATGCAAAAAGTTAATCAAAATGTTAGATTTTTAAACATTTCTTTCAGTATTACACATTAGTTTATTTGTAAAACAGCAATGGAAACTTGTTTCTGAAAACTGTGGAGTCAAATTCTACGCCTCAGTGACTCCAGTGCAGTTCACTGAAAATGAATAATTTTGCCATCCATTACACTGCTGCAGAACTGCACCCATAGATACATATTCTGCAAATAAACTTACGAATTCTTCTATTGAACTCTTTAGGTTTACTTGTAAATAAGTGTTCTCAGAATCAGGACAAAAGTACCTTTTTTTCTGCCCCCCTCTAACAGAACTTTCACAGAAGTGTGTGAAAACTGACACTGTGAAACACTGATGACATTCTGCATTTTTCATAAATAAAAAATTATACATTGTTTTAAAGTATAAAATATAAGTTCAGGGAACGTTTCTTTAAAGCATATTTGAAAACTAATGGCATAATAGATAATCCCTCCTATATGGTCTATCCTAAACCACAGATACACCTAGTGCCTAGTGATTTTTAAATACATATTTTTACTTTTTTGTATATGGAAGACTTTTGAAAACTAAATAAAAATCCATGAAATACTGAAATGTGACATAAACATTTTATAAAGAATAAATAGACTTGACCACGAGTGAAACAAATGTCATAAATTAAGAGAAAGGTGTACTTACATTACTCTGGTGTTTATTAATTTCCATAGCATGCTTAACATCTGGGGGCTCCCTCATATGTGCATAATCTGATGTCCCTTTCTCAGCATCATGTTTTTGTTTGTAGAGTACCTTTTCAAGCAATACAGAAAAATATAGAGACAAAGATTGATATACCAGGTATCATTTAAAGCGATAATTCTAACATTTAATAATCAGCATTTTGCATAAAAATGACATTTACTTGAATGTATTAACCAGTTTGCTTATTTTTGCTGTAGAAATTAAGTCAACTATTAAGCAATCCTATAGCTTTTATAGTACTGCATGTGCATGTATACATATACACCCACCAAATATGCGAAAAGCTTACATTATATTCCTGACATAAGCTATTATGCTTATATTAAGAAAATTTACCAGATATTGACTCTTGAAAAGGAAATAAGCATCAAGGAGATGTGTTTTCAAACAGCATTCTATAGCAACCATGAAAATAATCCATGAGAAAACAGCAAATATTAGAACAATGATGTTGAAAGTTCATCAGAAGGAGGCCAATTTGAAGCAAAAATCCTTAATACAAAGAATATAATACCTTAAAATTCTTGAGAAAATAGCCCCTGAAAACTATTGTCCTAGACTATTTAAATATATGATAGCAAAAATCTGTGGAAATGTCCTTTCTTGGCTGTTTGCAAGGCATCAGAATTCTATACGAGTCCCACAGAACGAGCATCCAATAGGATATAAAATATCCACACTGACTGTATAAGATAACTCAGAAGAAACAGAAATGAATGTGAAAAGTAGCCTTTTTGAAACACTACCAAATTAATGAAAATCAAAACTCTGAAAAACATAAAATGTGCCATATTTCCATAGGATGTAAAACCAAAACCAAAAGTGGGTGTCTTACTTAAGTAAGAGCAATTTATTATTTCTATATAATCTAGAGTAGTTTATTATTATTAGTAGTAGTAGTAGTATTATTGTGTGTTTATAGGAGCTATATATGTTTATGGTCAGTGAGGGGGTGGGGTGTGGTGTGGTGCACTGCGGCATGCTGTGTGTTTTGCTCAGCACTAACTAGCAGGGGGTCTCACTCAAAAAGGTTGGGAATCACTGCACTGAAGCATCCAGTAGCTTGGGAAAACAAAGCTTTTCATGAGCTTAGTAAAAAGGCATTTATCTCGCAATTTGACAGCTGTGCTCTTTCGCAGCTACTTTCTAGTGTTCTCCATTTAACTTAACTATGTAATTGTATAACATCTGATTTTGCAAGGTATACAATCCCAGAATTATTTTTCATTAGAACAGGTCATTTTATGTAGTCTACCCATCCAAAGTACAAAGAGATCATGTATCTATAAAATAGTTCCCGTAATCAAGTTTGGAAGATTTCTAGAAATGGCAATTTCGCCAGTATCCTTGGAAATATGTTATTTACCTATAGTAAGTGATCTAGTGATTATGAATTTCTTATTAAGTTTTCCACAATGAAGCATATTAGTTTTTATTTTTAAACATTAGTCTGTAGCACCAGAAATGTGCTGTAAGAAAGATTTAAGGTTATAAATCATCCAAACACCCTTAACTCCGCCCCAAAGTGACTCCATGCAATAATAATGCACTATGATGAAAGCATTTTTAGTGTTTGTGCCTGAGATTAAACTTATTTTTAAAAATAAACTATGTTTTCTCTCATTCTCCTTTCCCATAGAGGTATCAATATAGGACAGAGTCAAGGTTCTTTTGGTAGTACTTTGGGTATGAATTTCCATACCTTAAGGCATTCAGTTTTCTTTCAAGTTTAACCTTAACTCTGAATTTCCTGAGTTTCTCATGCCCTTTCTTTTTCTTTGCATAATTACAACACTTTAAAACCATTTTAACTTTACATTTATCATTAAATAACTGATATGAACCCTCAACCTAAACTCCAAATTAACTTCAGATATTATGCCCTTTCTGTTTTTTAAAACAAAGCTGCTGTGTTACTATTGTTTGCTTTGTTGTTGTTGGCTCTTTTTGTTTGATTTCAGTCCAGTAATATATATAAAATGTGTGTGCTGTAGTGCATAAAATGACATATAGTATGTACATAAGGGTATTACATTACAAAATATGCTTTGAATACAGAAATATATCTAATAATGCCAGCTCAACTTTAATTAATTAAATCAGTTAATATCTTTTGCTTAAGACAGAGAAGAAATTATAGACAGAACATATTTCACCATAGCAAAAACATTAAGAATTATACATGTAACACTTCTGCCAGGGTGAGCTGGCAGAACAAGGGCCGGATTCTATGTCTAGGGGTTTCCAAGTAATCTACAGCACCAACTGGCTTGAGCCCCCACCCACTCTTCTGGGAAATCATGCACTATTCCCCGGGCCCCCCAAAGGGGTAAGGCTTCCCCAATCGCAAGCACGAGTCTGAGTGTGGTATACAGAACTTTTAATAGTAGTAAAACAGTATGTAAAACCCAATAACAGAAATCAGCACTGATCTGGAGAATCAGTGCAGAACAAGGTTCCCAACATAATCCTGCACAGCATAGCAGAACATATAAACCCAGTAGCAAAACCAGCACTGATCTGGAGAATTAGTGCAAAACAGGGTTCCCAACAAACCCCAGAGTATGTAGGGACTGTCTTTCATGCCAGCTGCTCACTGGTTCTCACCGCTGGTCACTCATGCTGTCCTCTCCCACCAGCCACTGGCTCTGCCCGCTGGCTTTTCCCACTGGTCACTCATACTGTGCTCTCACAATCCACCAGCTCTGCCCACTGGTCACTCACGCCACCACCCCGCTGGCTCCACCGCTGTCCGCTGGCTCTGCCTGCTGGTCACTTATGCTGTCCAGCCCACCACTGGCTGCTCTCACAATCTGCTGGCTCCACCTGCTGTCTGCCAGCTTCGCCTGCTGGTCATTCCATATGCTGCTCCTCTTCAGTGATTTCAGCTCAGAAAGAAGTGTTTTCCTTCTCTCTGTGATTTCAACTCAGAGAGCGTGTCTTCTCTCTCAGTGATTTTAGCTCTTAAACCTTACATATCTGCCAATGGCTTCTTCCATTAAAATAACAAAAGAAAGGCTTCACAGAAAGCCTGGCTAGATCTATCATTTGACAGTGGAGCCAGGGTTGAGGCATCACCTTAGGCATTAACTCCAGACTGAGCTAATGCAAAAAAACCCCACCCCTGTCCTCACTTTTCCAGGCTGAAACAGGCAGTGGCCTCTCTTACAAGTTTCTTTTTTTTTGCTAAGGGTAGCTTTTACTCTTGAACTAACCCAAACAGATTTTGAACAATCAAGAGAGTAGCATATCACAGAAGACAGTATTTCATGTTTCCCTTCAGTAGAATTACAGATATTGACAAATCTGTGATCAAATAAACCCAAATACCATTACCCATATTGCCCTGCACCCATCGTACGACTATGCTAATATATGATCTTTGTGTTCATGCAACTACAAAACCCACGCAGATTAGTTGCTCTCTCCCCGCCCCCTGAAGCTGTTAGGCACAGCTTCTAAGCCTGCCTTACAAACACAAGGGTTTAACATTGTGCATTGTGGCTTCAGTGCCAAGTATAAAGTTCATAGAATCAAAGGGACCGCAAGAGATTGTCTAGTCCAAACCTCTGCTCAAAGTAGGATCAATCCCAACTAAATCATCCCAGTCAAGGCTTTGCAAGGGCTTTATCAAGCCACTTATTTAAAATCTCTAAGCATGGTTTTTCCATCACCTCCTTAGATAACCCATTTCCATGCTGGTGAGTATCTGCTTAAGGTTGGCCAGCAACTACAGACCTAACAACAGAAACATTAAAGCAGGCACATATGCTTGCAGCAAACCACACTGTCAACTTTTCCCACATATCTGCACAAAAGGCACTATTATAGGACCTAATGAAACCAGCTACTCCATCAAAGGCTTATTCACCTGCTCATCCACCAGTGTGATTTATGACAGCATGTGCCAGAAATGTGCCTCTGCCTTACACATTGGACAATCAGGACAGTCTCTGCACAAAAGAATAAATGGGCACAAATCTGACATCAGAAATCACAGCAGTCTAAAACCGGTGGGTGAGCATTCCAACCCTTCTGATCACTCCACTGATGATTTATTAATTGTTGTTCTCAGGCAAATGAATAACAACTCAAGGGTTCAAAGAGAATCGGTAGGGATTGAATTTATTTGCAAATTTGACTGCAGCTTCGGAGCTGAGTAGGGACTTTGAATTTTTTTCTCATTACAACAGATGATTTGACCTCATATTCCTCTATATGCTTTTCTCCAGTGTCTGAATCTTAACAGCTGCTTTGATTTGCTGTTACAGTGTGACCTGATCCCATGCCTTACACTTCCCTGCATTTATTTCCTCCCATTGTAAGCTCCCCCATCTTCAAAGCATCTGACAAAGTGGGATTTTCTCCCACTAAAGCTCATGCAATAATTAAATTTGTCAGTCTTTAAGTGCCACAGGACTCCTTGTTTATTTTGCTCCTAGTTCTGTCATCTACTACCGCTGAGAACAGCCTAGGTCTATCCTCCCTGGAAATCCCTTTCAGGCAGTTAAAGGCTGCTATCAAATGCCCCTTCATTCTTCTCTACTGCAGACTAAACAAGCCTAGTTGCCTCGAGCTCTCTTCAAGAGTCACGTGCTCCAGCCCCATAACAGTTTTTGTTGCCCCCTGGTGAACTCTTTGCAATTTGTCTACGTCCTTTCTATAGTGGTGGGTGGGTCAAAACTGGATACAATACTTCATATGAGGCCTCCCCAGTGCCATATAGAGGGGTATAATCACTTCCCTCAATCTGTTAACTTTTGAAAAGTTGGATGCCAGTTTTGGGCACAATAAATTACATTACAATGATTCAATAAAGCTCAAGAAATTACTTACAGCAGATCTTAAAACACTTAAGGGTGTTGTGTTAGAAAAATTTACACTGATGGTCTACAACTCTCCTGGAAGTCAGACACCGAACTTAAGATTTATTTGATTCATCATCATCAAAAACAAACAGAAAATACAGCCTGAGATACTGTAGCAACTGTTCAAAAGAAAAAAAATGAAACTGCATGTGGACATGCTCTACTTCAATTTGCTCTGAGTCCTTTTTCTCTGATTAAAAACCACCAAAGCAATTTTTCTCATGGCAGAAACAAAGTGATGAAAAGTGTACCATCTCTGATGATGTTCCTTGCATCATTTCCTCCCCCCCCCCCCAGTTATTTGAAATGCTTTACATGGGATACCTTTTTAAAAAAGTGTTGGGAGGTGGAGATTCAGTCCACAGCTTTTCAGACAATGCACAAAACTAGAGCTCATCAGGAATTTTCCAGTGGAAAATGCCATTTTTGTAAAATCAAAATGTTCAGAAAGAGAGCTTGGCTTTACAACGCTCTTTGTAATAGCTCTTCTTTAAGAAAGATGGGGATGCAAAGCCCAGTGAGCTCTCTCGAAATCTCTCTTTCATCTTGCATTTACCCTTTAAGAAAATGACAGCCTATTAAACTACAATTTCATTAAGGAAGGAGTACTAAATATGTTCCAGACATGACTAAACTGAATCTTAGAGTCTTTGCATTTGCTTCTTAGACATCACAATATCATTTAGATTTGGATACTCTAGAGAAGATTTTCCAGGAGCAAATCCCTCAGTGGTTCCCTCAAAGTAATTTTAAATTCAGATCTGTACCAAAGTAACCATTCTAGCTCTTCTCCCCCCCCTTTTGGGATAATGTCTTGAGAGCTACGAGTTGTAACTTTTTTCAGATAATTTTATCACTTTCTCAGTGTTTTCTACAGGATGGGTCGATTTACACCACAATTTGGCAAAATTGGTCAGCAAAGTCTATAGTTTTATGGTATTTTATAATTTATAATGTGTGTACACTTAAAACAGAATATTATGAACACTAAAGGAAGAATTGGTGGTGCAGTGTGGCACCAATTTATTTCTTCAAGAATACTGGATGGCTGAGCAAAATCTTCAGTAAATGTCATATGAAAAGGGTAGTCCCTATTCATTTTAGTGATCTTTTTCCTTACTCAAATGTTTTTATTTTCAGACTCAGATCTTTTACTTAACATCACTTGTGTGTAACAAAATCTAGTTTCATACATGAAATATGAAAACATGATTACTGAAGAATATACTCATTTGGAATGGACTCAGGAGTGAGTCCCATGACAAACTAGTTAATGGTGAGTTACTTACCAGTAACTGTCCTTTTTAGAGGTGGGCTGCTCAGATTCATTCACTAATAGGTGCACATGCCTCAGCGTATGATTCGCCAGAAACCTTTTAGACCTAGCCTGTCAAAACAGGGCTGGCAACCAACACCCCCTCGCCACCTCATGGCCATATATATAGCCGCAGCCCTCCCCTTCTCAGTCCCTAAAAGTCTCCAACTGCAAGTTGCAGGGCTGATGGAAGAGTTCTGAATGAATTCGAGCAGCCCATCTCGAAGGATGACAGTTACTGGTAAATAAACCCCTGTTCTTCTTCGAGCGCTGCTCGGATACATTCGGTAATAGGTTACTGCTAGCTGTACCGAACGATTGCGGGTGGAGTTGGGTTTTTTCCTGCCTTCAGCATGGTTACCCCTGAAAACGGCTGAACCCCAGGCCTAGAGGACCCGGTAGGATGAATGGCCAGGCCTAAGTGGGGAAGGACAGAGGCCTATTCCCCTTGAGTACACCCTGTCTATGCAGGGGCAGAAGGAGGCCTAAAGTCACCTTACAGTGGAAAAGAGATGTGGCGGCGAATTCTGGAATTGGTTAGGCACCACCAGATGACGGACATAAGAGGCCAGTGATAAGGCAGCTGCCAAAGCGAGATGGCCAGGGTGTGCTGCCTGGTCTCAGACTCACAATGCATGCCTTAGCCAGTTCGACAAGGAAGGCTAAGGTGGAGTCCCGAAAAGCTTGGCCTACTGACTGATACCAAGAATCAGTAAAAGAGAGATGGGGGGGAGAGAAAGAGACCCCTCTATTGACCCAACTAAGGAAAAAGGGTCACAGGATTTTGCAGGAGGAATCAAAAAAAACACCTGGCAAGAATAGTTTACCTGGTTGGCAAATGCCAACACAGCAACCGAGGTAGTGAGTGTCCCCTCAGAGAGCCATGGAAAGGTGTGCCCACTGGTAGCTAAAGGGACAGCGAGAATGTGGGGCCATGGAGTGTTTGTATGAGCCCACTGTGTTAAGCGGTCAAACTATCACTTTTGAGATGCCAACAGGAAAGAAAGGTACCATGTTTGGAATGTAGGAGGAAACAGCCCCACTTGGTTGGATGTGGGGTTGGAAGGAGGGGAAGACAGTGTTAAGCAGTGCCTCTGTGTACAAGTTACATCGCCTCTGCAACAGACCACCTCCTGTCACTAGCAGGGAGGTGAGTGGATAAGCGCCCCCAGTGGACCGAAGCCATAGACTTCCCTCATGGAACATACGAAAGAAGGGAAGACAGATAAGGTTTTGAAGGCCTCCCAAGCACTGAACAGAAGAATTCTTGAAGGCGGCGGTAAGGATTGGAATGGTAATGTTTATTTTCCTCTGTTAAGTACCCCAGAGCCAAGACGGGCATGGAAGGGTGATCCTTCTGGGGAAAGGAGGCACCACCCTATCAGAAGAAAGGGGAGCAACAAATCTGAGGGGTTGCTGACCACCCTTGGTCTGAACTTGGCAAAGCCAGGAAGAAACACATGGATTCTGGAATAGGCAACCTACAACTATTTGTCAAGGCACAAGGAGGGAAATCCCGCCAGTCAGCAGCAGTAACCAGCAGCTCTTGTGGGATTGGTGTGTGAAAACTGGCACCAAAGATTATGGCCAAGGTGGGCTCCACAACGCTTTGGTGGAAAACCTTGTGATCAGGAAAAGTTGTCCTCCCAACTGAGTGAATATTGGCCCTAACTGGGAAGGCATGAGGAAGGCAACATAAGGGGTCTGCCCCAAGAAGGGCTCCTGTCCCCCCATGGGAGGGCCTCAGGAGTCATTAGATCTCCCCCTTCTAGATGTGGGGGGGTGGTATCAGAACTGCAAGGGGTGAGGTGCCTTCAGAATGCATGAGAGCAGGGGACCAAAAATGACAGAACTCACTGAAAGAGTGCACTTGGTCCTGGGGGTACAGCAAGGGATATTGCTGCAGGGACAGGGGGACCAGAACAAGATTACACTGATCTCCAATACATTGGAATGTGAGAGGAGATGTATCCGCACTGGGGAATTGGCAGAGTCGAAGGCCCCTATTCTAGAATATGGAGGAGAGCATGGTGACACATGAGGTAGGAAGGTGACCAACTAGGGTGTGCCTACCAGCTACTGACCAGGAGCCTGATAAGAAAAAAGTTAACCCATTGCCCACCAATACAATCCCAAAGGACAAGGCATTAACAGAACGAGTAAGGCATGACAGAACTTGGACCAATGGATTTAATTGGCTGGAAGGATAAGGGGAAAAAGGACCACGGGGCCCACCCTGACAACAAGCCAGTTGGTGGTGTTTTACCATTGATCCTAGGGACACGGTAGTCACCAAGAAACCCTGAAAATGGGAGCTCGGCATCTGGCATTGGGATCCCCCCATGTCATCCTCATTTGGGGGGGGGGGGATTAGAGTGTCCTTTGCACTCCTAGGTGGGGAGAAGGACCCTAAGAAAAACAAAACATGCAGGCCAAAGGGATTGCTGGATGCCCACTACAGGCTGGGAGGGCAGTTAGCGGGCCAGGAGGGTAGCATGCCCAAGCATTTTAGGTCCCCTCGACAATGTCCTCTCTAAGCTGCACAGCTGCGCAGCCCGCCACAGCCCCCCCCGTGCAGGGAAGGCTGCCGGCCGCGCAGGGCCGGCAGCCAGAGGCCCTGCTCACAGCTCCTGTGGGGCAGGGAGTTATTAAAACTCCCGCCCACAGAAGCTCTAACGGAGCATGCCCAGAATATTTGAGCATGCTCCGTTAGTGCTTCTCTGGCCCAGGAGCTATGAGGGCCATGCAGGGTAAGCAGGGGAGCGGGGGGGGGGGGCCAGGATCAGGCCTGCGTGGGGGTGGGGGGCCCCGCGCAGCGAGCAACAGGAGTTGCTCAGCTGCCGGTGGCTGTTAGAGGGAATATTGCCCCTCGGGGGTCTCAGCACCATAGAAGGTACTATCTGACCCTTCTGCAAAGAGGGACCCCCCCTCAAAAGGGAGGTCCATTATGACCTGCTGGGAGGAGGGGGGGCATCCTTGCCTCCTGAAGCCATGCTGCCCATCTCAGGACCACGGCAGAAGACACACTGCAGCTTGCCATGTCTGAGGCATCCCAGGCGAATAACAGCAAGTCTTGGGAGACCAGCCTACCCTCTTCAACAAAGGCATCGTAGTCTTCCCTGTTCTCTTGGGGAAGTGGATGCCTGAATTTATTCATGGACTCCCATACGTCCATGATATACCTGGCCAACAGAGCTTGGCGGTTGGCTATTCTGAGCTGGAAGGCAGAGGAGAAGTAAGCCTTCTGGCCTACCAGGTCTAATTCCCTTGCCTCTCTAGACCTTGAAAAGGATCGTGGGGAAATTGTTTGGGGCCTAAGGCTGCTTCCACCACCCCTTGAGATGGTACCAGGTGGTAGGAGTGAAAGGGAAAATCTTCCACAGGGACCTGGTACTTTTGTCCCGCGGTATCTGAGACCCAAGCAATGGACCCAGGAGTTTGCCCTCATGCCATGGCAATCTCCTGCCCCTAAGGTGCAGGGGAACTGTTACAGGCTCAGAAGGTGATGTCAGCCCAGGCCAAATAGAGTGTCACTAGGTCCCGTAAACGAATGAGCCTTCAACCCCACATGAGCACACACACAGCGGAGGAACTTAAAATGTGTCATGAGATCTCCTGTATAGGAGCGGGGCCTGGGGTTCAGGCCTCTGTTGGGTACCAGAAGACATGAGGCTGGACTAGGACAATCAGTACTGCAGGAGGGTGGTGGGGTCTCCTAAGGAAACCACTCATAGAGTGGGTACCTGTAAGGTGTCGGTACTGAGGACCATGGGCGGGGCCATTTACTCCCCCTTGAGGCCCCTTCCTTGGGATTCGGTGATCGAGATGGTTCCCGGAGCCACATTGGGCTTGGCTTCAGCACTGTGGGGGGAGCTTTAGTTGGTGGTGCCGGTGGGGATAAAGTGGTACAGCCCCGAGGGGAGGCTCTTGGGCTCTGTCGCCTAATGGTACCAGGGACTTCTTCCTGGGCACACATTTCTGGTACTGGGGAGGCTCAGTACTGAGACCAGGGAGGGAGTTCAGTTCCTTTTTGGGGGCAACCAGTGACCCAAAAGGAAGGCCGGTTCGCCCCTCTTTCTGGGTGGTACTAGGGTGGGAGGCATTGGCAAAAGAAGAAGCACCTTTGCTGCCTCAAAGGTCTCTGGGGTGGAGGGAACCAGTACCGACTCCTGCCAGTCCTGGGGAGACGTGGAGCAGTGCCAAGCGTGTCTTTTGCTTTCAGGGAGAGCGGCGCTGGGATGGTCCCACTGCCGAACTGACACGCAATGCTGAAGGTAGCCCCAAAGCTTCAGGGATAGGCTGCCACACTTGCTCCGAGGCCAACGCATGGTGCTGTTGCTCTCTGTCTTTTATGGTCCTAGGTTTAAAGGATCGACAGATAGAGCGTTTGGTGACCAGATGGGCCTCACCCACGCACCGGAGGCACTTCTTGTGGGGATCATCCCATGGCAAGGCCTTGCCGCAGGCAGCACGAGGTTTGAACCACGGCATGGCAGGCAGCAGGGAGGAGCAGCGTTCCTGCTTCGCAGCCGAGTGCTGTGTAGAAGCGCTTTCCAGTGGAACAACGTCCACGAAGAGTTTCTCCCAATTGAGCAAGTGGCTCAAACAAGGCAAATGACAGGCTGCTTGTGCAATCGCAAGGAGCAGGCTGTTCCAATACCATTGCTGAGGGTGGAAAAATGGAACTGAGGAGGTGCAGGGCTGCAACCATATATATAGTCATGGGGTGGCCGGAGGCATCGGCCGCCAGCCCTGTTTTGACAGGCTAGGACTAAAAGGTTTTCGACCAATCGTGCGCTGAGGCACGTACACCTATTACTGAATGTATCTGAGCACTGCTCAAAGAAGAACTTGTCAAGGCTTCTTCCCCACTCTGGCACTCTGAGTGCAGAAGGTGGGGGCCCGCAACAGGCCAGAAAATCCACTGGCCTTAAAGCCTGCTCTTAAAAGTCTCCAAGGCCTCCAATTCCTGGCCTTGGAGTGGTATCGCTGCCACCACCCAAATGCAAAAAACCTCTTGAGACCCAGGAAGGCGCACTTGGGAATTCCTCCCTGTGAGGTACTTGCAATCCTGTTTATTCCTCTCTCAGGAAAGTGACTGGACCCAGCTGCAATATGAGCTGGAACTGGAACAGGGTTCCCTCTAGTAGCTGCCTGTGCAGTCTGACGCACGTGCACACAAACCTCTTGCCTTTCAGGACACAGAACCAGAACTTACTTAAAAGGTAAACTCTTTAATCAAAAAGAACAGATAATAAAACACAGAGAGTTGCTTCTCTGGGAATTAACTTAGCTAGTTACAGGGTAGTGGGGGGGGGGTTACATGTGATCAGCACAGAGAAACCCAAGAAACAAGCCAAAAACAAAGAAAATACCCTGACCGCATCTAAATAAACATTCCCTGTTCTACTCACGCCTGGTCAGTACCAAACTTAACTTATCTCTGGTAAGGATGTTGCTGGATTCTTCCTCAGGCCCCTCTGGCCTCCTCCTGATCCTTCCAGGAGCTCTGCTGCATCCAAACAGGCCCAGGCCAGGCTGCTGTTACAATTCAAAAGCCTGCACTTCGTTCCTATTGGCTGTCCTGGGACTCATTGACCAGAATGTTAACCCCTTCCTCCCCAAGGGTTAATACAGAACTGATGCTTTAATAATCAAGCCAAGTGTTTAAAAAACATTACACAATTTTGTTCCATTATCATTAGTACACTACATAATTCATTTCAACTGTAACTGCTATAATCTAACAAGGAGTTCTGGAAAAGTAATACATTGTTTTGGACCAACTTCTGTTGGTGAGAGACACAAGCTTTTGAGCTTACAGGGGTCTATGTAAAATAGAGTTTTTGTAAGCTCAAAAGCTTGTCTCTCTCATGAACAGAAGCTGCCCCAATAAAAGATATTCTCTCACCACCTTGTCTCTCTAATAACCTAGGAGCAACACAGTGACAACATTTCTATTTCAGTCATATAATCAGTCATTTTACAATGGCATGAAATGTTGAGGTTACGTTAGTCACTGTTCCGCTTTAACTTACTGCACTAAATATTTTGTTTCAAACTACTACTGGTAAAATATATTCTACATGAATAAATTTTCTTATTACAGACATAGCTGATATATTGTCACCATTGTGAAATTTCAAATACTGACTTGACATTAAGTTTACAAATCAAAACCTATTTCTTCATCTAACCTCAGATTTCAATGTTTCAACATTTCCTTTCATTTGCAAAAAAAATGGTTACACTCTTTAAACTACTTCAACAGAACAGCAGTATGGTGAACAATTGACTTGTATATATTTTAACATGAAACAGGCAGTGTGGTCTTGCTTTGCATTATGCTTTTTCCTTTTGCTGGTCTTGTAGGTCTCAAAGAAATGGCTAACATGTTTAAGATAAAACTGTGGGGGTGGGAGAACACCTAAAATATGGAAGTACCGAGAAGGTAGACAAAATTACTTTTTGATGCCCATTTCTTTCATGACTTCAAGATCAACTTTTTGCTACTTAGACTTGGGGAGTTCCAACACGAAAAAAGTGTTAGGATTCTTAAAATGCTTTCTACACTCAATGGTATCTTAGTGACTCAGCTGGACTGGAGAAAACACTGGAATATACTGCAGAGAACAAGTGAGCTTGGGCTAAGGGTATGAATGAGATAATGAAGTCTGTCTTTCAACCTCTAACTGCTAGGAGTCTAATGAATAACAATGAAAATGTACAGCCTTATTTTCAAAAGTTCTGAACATTTGCAATTTCAACTAATGTTAATAAGAGCTTTGGGTTCTCAGCACCTCTAAAAATCAGACCACTATACTTTTAAGTTTGAGAGTTCATCAGAAGAAGTTGATAAAAATCTGTCAATGCCAATATGACACCTGGATCATGCTGATTGCAACATAATTTACCAAATAGCTAATTTAAGATTTCATACAATACGGAGGAGCATCATATGCCATAATTAATGTATGCATGGAGGAATGGCTTACTCTTTTTCCAGTGCCATTTACTAAACATAATAGACGAACTCCTCAGCTGGTGTAAAATGAAATACTTCCATTAAAGTCAATGTAGCTATGCCAATATACACTAGTCAAGAAACTGACCCTGTGAATTATACATACAATAAAGTATCAGTTTAAAGTTACTGGAATATGTAGTATTCTGTTGCATAATTCATCTGTATATTCTAAAAATAATTATTTTTAAACTGTACCTTGCTCTGAAGCTGTGAAATTTCTCTTGCAAAAACACTGTCAATTGTGGCTGGCATCTGCTTATACAGAGAATTGGAAAGGTCTTTTTTAGCAGATCCTTTATACTTTGTCTAGAAAGAAAGAAGACAAATAATGTAGAAATTACTTCAAATAAAATCACTAAACAAATTATTGTGTTTTACTTTGAAGTAAAATGGTTCAAAATCTTTGTACTGGAAAGACTTGGAAAAGTTGTATAGAATAATTTAAGAACATACATTGATTTTTCAAATCATTTTATGTTAATGGATATAATCCATGAATCACTGCAACGAACCTGATAGTTAAATTCAAGAAATTCTAAAGAAAAGCCTTGAATGAGACAAGCAGAGACTGAAAGAAAAATTGTCACTTACTGACTCCCTACTTGATCCAAAAACAAGATTAACTACATATTTTCAGGTTTGTAGCATTTTGCACATTGTGTTCAATGGAGAAAGAATGAAACACTGAATCACTCAATACGCGGTAGTAATTAACTTTTTTGACAAATATAAGAATATGAAGATGACAGTATCTTTAATCATTTTTAATTAAAATTTCTATATCATAGACAATTTTAAAATTTCTTATTATTTCTCCTGTGTTTTCGCTACTATTCAAAGCTAGTAAGCAGCCTCTAAGCATCATTACAAAAGCACGCAACACCTAATGGCAACTTCCTTACAGCAGTCTTGAGAAGCATGCCAGAACAGTAGTATGAAATCATTGGCTGTCTTCTGTTTTTATCTCTAAAGCCAAGTGTCTCAGAAGCATAAATTTTAAACCCATAAAGCAATGTCATATGCTATCTTTAAAAGTAACCAGAGGTATTAGGAACATGCTACCTGAAATGTATTAATCATATCTGACATACTCCTGCTGAACCATATCTAATTATTTATTACTCTGGTTGTTCCTATGAATGATTTTTCTTTTTCAAATCTCCTAAAAATACATTTTTCCAGAGTGTGGTTTTGTTGTTGGGCTTTTTGTTTTGTTTTGGGTGAGATTAAAAAAAGATATTAATATACATTAGAAATACCTACATTCTCCTACAAATACTATGGAACACTAGAGGTCAGCAATTAACAGTCTTAGCCATCTATTGCTTTATCATATTCAATCACTTTAATGAAAGCTCATGTAATGAATAAATTTGTTAGTTTTTAAAAGCACTACAAGACCCCTTGCTTGTTTCACTTTTACAAAACTTGTTACCTAAACAGCACTCTAAAAAAGTCAGAAACAGAAAGCAATATTTTTTATTTTTGTTATATATTTCATATTTAAGTTTTCTCTTTAATAATCAGCAACATCAGATGCTGTAGCTTTTTGATACTAGACAAAATAGCAAATAACAGCTTCACATATATTGTGTTTCTACAGGTTACGTCAAGTCTTATCTCAGTTATGACATTTATGTTTGAATGAGAAAATTCAGAATAATTCCATTACATTTATTCCACTTGTGAGTTATCCTACCTATTCCTGCACAGGAAGATAAATGTCAGTAAAACAGGAAACATATGCTTTTATATTTGATGTAGACTCACAGCTAATAGGCAGTGAAATATCAGAGAAAATATATGGAAGTATGTAAATTAAATAAAAATTGTACATCAGATATGACTAACAGGACACGGTTCATTATATATAAAGCATGAGGAAATTAAGGCACCCAGAAGTAAAGTGACTTTACTACAGTCACACAAGGAGCTAGTGGCAGAACCAGAAATGGAGTCCAGATCTTTTAATTTTCAGTAATATGCTGACTCCTTTTTGTAAAACTCCATTCCCAATTTTCACCCTCAAAACGAGACATACGTACATTCATACAGCAATAGCCCATCAGGAATGTTTCCCCTTCATCCTGGGATATAAGTGGCTGGCACTAATTGGTGGTTTAATCATTTCTGAAATGCACTACATTTTTGGCTCAACAGAACCTTGCATGCATGTGTGTATTTACGCCCTTACACAAATTGAAAAATGTACCTATTTCTTGCTGGCCCAAAAACTGAACCCACTTACTAGAGTGAAAAATATGCCACCTCCTGACACAAGCAGCACACCTTCCTAGAAATGTAAAGTAATAAAATGTCACATTTAACACATTACTTCAGCTGATGAACTCCAGAAAGAATAAACCCTTAAAAACAAGTTTTATGGTATGTTTAAAGAGGGTTTTTTCTACCCTGAAAGAATGGTCTGGGTGTTGACAAGAAGAGAGACTGAGGAAAAAACCAGAGGGGTGGGGAATGAGAGGAAATAAAAAAAAAAAATGAGTTGTACAATGGAGACGAAATCAACTCCCTGTCCCAGAAACATTGAGAGGCTGCCCTTCTATCATGCTAATCTAAGAACTGGAGCAGCCATAACTGCTGCACACCACTATGAACAGAGTGACTGGAGGCTTTTTGTCCTACTCTCTGCAGATTAAAAGACCCTTTTTTGGCATGGGGGGGGGGGGCACCTGCCAATTTCATCCACCGTTCCTCTCCCCACCCCAAATGGCATGGAGTGACCTTACACAGGTACTTCACATTATGCACACATTTTGTTCTACATATGTAATTCTAAAAAATTTACAGGATGTTGAGTCAAGATGGAAATCTTTTCTACCATGAATTCAAACATGGTCCATAATAGTGAGAGTGTGCGGTCGGGAGCTGATGTCCATTTATATGGTCAGGTAAGTACAGAAAATAGAAATTGGAGCTGATATGGCACTGATTCACTGTATGGTCTTATGCACTAGGAAGGATGAAAGGCCTTGTGGTTAAGGCACTGTTCTAGAACTGGGTTCAGTTCCCAGCTCAGCACGACGTTCCTGGGTTAGCTGAAGCAAGCTACTCAACTAAGCCATGCCTCAGTTTTCCACTTGTAAGACAGGAAATATTATTATCCTTTTCTCTCATCCGTTGTTATTTCGACTGTAAGCTCCTCAGGGCAGAGATTATTTTTATCTAAATATGAAGAACTTAGCACAATGAAGCCCTAGTCACTACTGTAATAGCAACAACAAATAACATCTTCATTTCTTAGTTTATCCATCTGTGAAAGGCGAGTGTAACAGGCTGGCCTGCCAGCTCAAGGACCATGCAACAACTGGCTCTATTCTGGAAAGAACCCCACAGCCAGGACTGGGAATCGGTTGACCCAGCAGGAAAGCAGCTAGTGACTGGATCTGATTCCCAGCTGGAGGATATAAATGAAGGCTCTACTTCCATGACAGAGCCTGAGACCAGGCAACAGCTGAGTGAATGGTCTCCTGTGGCTGCAAAAGGATAAACACATCCCCCCTCCTGGCCTGAGGAGATCCAGACCCTTTAATTACTGGAGACCAGAGGGTCCCACAATTCCCATCATGATGAGAACTATCGCTTTTGTTATTGTTGTACATTTTCTTTTGTTCTGAGTTGGAGAATAAACAGAGCCTTGGGGAAAAGGTCATAAACAGAGCCAGGCGTGGCTGATTACCAAGCTAATGAGCAGGTCCACCAGCTCACAAGGGGTAACATACGCTCTCACCTAGCTATATACATTTAATGTTATGAGAAATGCTTTGTGGCCCTAGAGGAAAGATGCCATACAATTCTAAATAATCACCATGCACAAACTGCGTACAACAGTGACACCACTGTATCCCAGTAAAACTTTTGAATTTTCTTGTTATTTGATATTAATATATTTCCCAGCCCAGTCTACCATAATATTCAAATTAATGTTTAATTTTTCTTGGTAACTAAGTACTGAAGAATACTGTGCAGTCTTTTAGGTCTTACCTCAGAAATAAAAGAACTTATATTTTTCACATGTTTTAACTGAGGGGTGTCAGGCACAAATGTGCACTTGCCTTTAGATTTTTCATATTCTTCTTTATAGTGGACCTACAAAGAGAAAAATGAATTTAAATTGACATGGAAAAAATAGACAAGGGGTTATTTTTAGATTTATTCTACTTATTTGGTCAAGACACTAAAATATATTGTTCTAAGCCAAGTGGCTTGTAACCATCACATAATGTAATGAAGTAAACCACAGTGAAAAACCACTCAAATTACATCAGAGACACACAACAGTAAGGAGATTAAGTTATAACAGAAATTCTAATTTGTACACTGAGCACCAAAGTGATGGGGGGAAAAAAATCACAAAATCTTTATTTAATATGAGGCATGAAAAAGGAAGGGCTATTTGCTAAACTTCCAGTGTACTGTCACTCATTAGTCATTGTTCCTGCACCATCTTTGAAGAAAGAGGGTACTGAAAATAGTTTTCTCCCCTTTGTTTCATAGTCAAAATTATTAAAAACAGCCTCCAAATTTCTACACACAAACCTTACAAATACAAAATCTACATTTTTCCATAGCATATGCAATTACAGTTTCTATGTACCCAAAATCCATGAATAAACTCTCAGGGCCAGACTCAAAATGTTGCCCGCAAAGTCTGTAGCATTTGAAGTCAAGGCCGTCTAGGTAGCTGTGTACTACAGTTAATGTCAGACTCTCCTTGAAGATAGAAAAAATAAATAGATAAGCTCATTCCTGAAGTCCTTTCCACACACACAGAAGACCATTCTTGATAAAAGAATGGTGCGTAGTGGGGGGGCTGACAAAACAATGAATACTCATTACCTAAAATAGTTATTTATTTTAAACATCCAACAACAATAAAGTCTCAGCTTACACTTTCCCATAAGAAACCACCATCTTATAGATTCACAGAAGGCAACTGTCTGTACAGTAGTTCTTAGAATAAAAAGCTGATCCCTTGGCTAATGAGCCATTAGGGTGGCTAAAATTGAGGGGGGTGCTGCTAGCAAAAAGGAAATCTTAAGGTAAGAATTATTTCTTGATGTAGTCTTTGATGCTGGCAGGACAGACTGCAGGCATAAACTAAGAACTAACAAATTCATAGCTAGTAATTGGACCAGTTCATCTGCATGTTAGTTTTGCACAAAAGTCAGTGGTGGCACCAGGGGGCAGTCAACAGGACTGAGAACAGGGCAGTTTGAGTAAAAGTTGGAGGGGGAGTTTTTGAGGGAGTGTGCTGTTCTGATATTGTTGGGGTTCTGTTGGTTGGTTGGTTGTTTTTTACTTCTTTCTTTTTGTTTTACTGACCAGAAGCAGGGGAAAAGCTCTGGCAGATACAGAGGTAGCAGTGGTAGTCACTCAAGCATGGGAAGACACAATGAAGGGGACAAGATATAGAAGCTGCAGGATGTACATGATCTTGGAGGGGGTACCTCTAAGAGCTTCGTATGTATGAAGTGTCACCTGATGGCTGATGGAAGAGAAAATTTGAGGGTTTGCGATGCAGGTGGAAACTGGCTGAATTTAGAAGGAGGTTTGAGCAGTTGATGGAACAGACAAATGAGGAAGCTGTGTGAAAATTCCCAGAGCGGTTGATGGAAGCAGGACCGACCAACTCTAAGGGGAGAATGCTGGGTGAGAAAAGTGGCTAGTGGAAGCATGTGACTGTGAGAAACCAGCAGAGGAAAAGATGGGCTAGTGAAGGGAAATAGAGCTCAGAAACAGGTTTGCAAGGTTAGAAAATGAAGAAGGAGCACAGCGGGTAGTTACAGAAGGTGGGCACGCCAAGGAAGAAAATAAGACTAGTTAGTTCTATACAGAGGGGATAACCCAATGGAGATGCCACTAAATACGAGTCCTGGAGTATACAGGAGTGGGTGCAGAGGACTGAAAAAAAAATTGTAGAAGTGATAACCTGCAGACAGAAAGAATTAGGGATAGGCTAGAGAATCACACCACTTCCAGGAAAAGGCAAGTTTATGTGATTGGGGACTCCCTGCTGAGCACAGACAGGCCTTCATCAGAGCTGATCTAGAGTACAGAAGGGTATGCTGCCTGCCAAGTGCCAGGACACTGGATGTCAGTCTGAGGCTGAAGAGGATCCTAATTGTGGTGGGAAAGAATACTCTGATTGTCCTTCACGTGGGTACAAATGACGTAGCTAGCTTCTCACTGGAACATATCAAAGGAGACTATTCCAGGCTGGGGAGGACTCTGAAGCAAACAGCAGCTCAGATGATCTTCAGTGGGATTCTGCCTGTCCTTAGAGGATGATGATAAAGACATGAGATGATTCTGATGATCAACAGATGGTTCAGGCAGCGGTGCTATAAGGAGGGCTTTGGCACGTATGGTCACTGGGATTCATGGACAGAAGACTGTTCTCTTGGGATGGACTTCACTTGAATAGGAAGGAAAATAAACTTCTGGGTGCTTAAGATTAAAAGATTAAGAGAGCTTTAATGTAGGGAGTTAGAGGAGATGGTTGGGAGATGCCCAGATAATATCCACACCTGATATTACCATTAAAAGGAAGGGAAATGAAATAAGAAATGACACGGAGGTGAGGAGCAGTATGGACATTAGAAGGAAGGGTACTGTAAATACTGGTCTAATAGGCGATATTGGCAGTAGAATGACTGTGCCAAATTACATAAGGAATATGAGTGAAGCCAAGCAGCAAAAATTAAAATGTTTGTATACTAATGCAAGAAGCCTGGGTAACAAAACGGAGGAACTAGAACTAGTGATAGAGGAAGTGAAACCAGATATTATAGTAAAACAAATAAGGAGTCCTGTGGCACTTAAAGACTAACAAATTTATTTGTTGCATGAGCTTTCATGAGAGAAAATCCCACTTCATCAGATGCTTTGAAGGACACAGATTTTCTACAATGTGATAACTGATTTGAAATCTCTGATTATCCACATGGAACACGAACTGCAAACAAGAAAAGGAAAGAGTGGGCAAGGCCCACATGGCGAATGAGCCAATCAAAGGCCATTTGGGGACTGAGTGAGCCTAACCAAAGGCCAGCGTGCTGACTGACTGACAGTGAGCAGTGGTGGGCGGTGGCCGGGAGCCCAGTCTGCTTTAACAGAGACTCTGATTGGCTGGCAGATCACAAGCAGAGCTGAGCTGAGCTCAGACTGGCTGAAATCCCAGACATTTTTTGCTGTTTAAAAACAACTGGTTGGATGGAGATTTACTGTCCAAAAAGGAGGACATGTCTGGGGAAAAACCAGGCACATGGTAACCCTAACTCTGTCATTCTTAGGATTTAGATGGTAACTCTTTTGTGTGTACATGTTTGCTTGCTTTAATCTGTAAATAACTCTCAATTCTTTTCTAGCTAATAACCCTTAGGTAGTTAACTACAGAATTGGCTATAGGCATTGTCCATGGTGTAAGATCTAGGGTACCAAATGATCTGGGGTAAGTGACAGAGCTCTTAGAACTAGAACGTATCTGAATCTGATACGATTTTTGACGTAAGAGAATATTTATCAGTCACTAAATCCAGCTCTGAATGGCCAGATCAACTGGAGAGTCTAAGGGGAGTGTCTGTGGCTGCACAAAGACTATTATAGTGATTCAGGAGTCCACATTTGTTTCTGGCTGGGTGAAATCTAAGTGTAGAACATCGCACTGGTTTGGGGTGTCTGCCCTTATTTTGACAGTCTGCAGGAATTTACAGAGGCAAGCCAATCCAGACAGCATGACACTGCTCAGCATCACCCATAATCTGTTACATCTGTGAAGAATTGAGCAATGAAACAGAAATAGGGAGGAATAAGGAGAAAGTAAAATAGAAAGAGAAGATAGAAATCCTGTGCCCCACAAAGTTCACTTTAAAGGGAATTCTATTATTAGGTCACTGCCTGCAGCACTTCCTGCCAATGAATGCGTCTGCAGAAAACAGAAATTCCACTTTATGGCATCCAATAAAGGCACTGGTCAATGGCCAGGTGGCTAATCTGCATATTTCAGTGGTGAAAGCATGAGTTATTGTGATTTGCAAAGAAGTTTTCTGATCGAAGGCCAAATCTCTATAAAATCAGGTTGAAAACTTCCTAATTCAGGCAGCATTCCAAGCTGATTGTGTCTGCTGAGCCAATCCTCCTTCTACTTCACCTCCCTTTTATGTCAATTGCTTTTAGGAGAGGAAGAGACTGTTATGCGTATCTCATTATCTTCATCAGTTATGCATGTAGCTCCAGGCTCCTTGTCTATGCACGCAACTGTGGTCCTGTCATCTGAATGATCCAGGATGTGATTTGCCTCGGGGTAGCTGTGGAACCTCCACAGGGCCAGTATGATGGCTCTCAGCTACAGGAAACCGATGCCATGGTTCACCTCCCTTGGAGTCAATTCCTTCTGTAGCGTGCTGTCCTAGATGTGCTCCCCAATCCATCAGGCTGTTAATTGTGAGAACCAGAGGGTCTTGAAGGCAAACAGGGAGGCTACTGAAGATGTTCCTCAGATTGTCCATCATCTTAGGGGGTAACACATCTGGCCTGGGACCAGAATCTGATCTTTTGTGTGCCCTTAGGAGTGGTCCCATACTTTGAACAGAAGAGCATGGAGACATCTGATGTGTAAGGTTGCCCTGGAAGTGAACTCTATGCATGACACTAGGCAGCCCACTAGCTGATGACAAAGACCTATGGTTTGCCTCAAGTACTCATATAGCATGGACATGAGATCCTGGATTTTCTAGAATCTTTCAATCTTATGGAAAGATTCTCACCGCTGAGGAGTGTACATTTATTCCCAGATGCAATATCCTTCTCCAGGGAATCAAGGAAATTTTCTTGATATTTATTACAAAACAATGCAGTTGCAGCAGAGCCAGAGTCAGAACTGAAGTGCTGTGCACTGCAAGCTGGGTTGGAGGACTGACCAAGATATCATTCAGAAAGGGGTAAAGATGAGTATCCTGTGACCTGAGTGTGTTTATGGTCACTACCAGAATCTTCATAAAGAACCTGTGGGCAGGGGTAAAAGCATAATTTGGTGGGCCCCAGAATGCTCCTGCACAGCGGGGCCACTGGACCCCAGCTCCTGCCTACCTCACATGACAGCACCCCACCCCCTGCGAGCCAGGCCACCCCTGCACTTACCAGCGGTGGCATGGCTGGGGTGGTGGGGGCAGTAGGCTTCAGGTCAGGGAGGTTGCATGGCTTAGGAGGAGGCTGCAGGCCCCAGGCTGGGGTGGAGTGTGGAAGGGGAGGGGTTTTGGGTGGGGCTTGAACCCCCCAGCAATGCCCCTGGCCCCTGCTCCTGCCCCTGCCTGCTGGAATGCGGCAGAATGCTGCTCTGGGGCCTGCTATTTTTAGGGGCCCAAATGGGTATATGGGAATATGGAGACGTGTGCCTGCCAGAGCCACTGAGATATGGAAGTTCCTTTTGAATAAGGACAACGTCATAGAAGCTAGAGTCTCCATCCACTCACTGAGCCTCTTGAGGTCAAGCATAGCTCTAACTCCTGCAGTGAACTTCTGAATGATAAAGAAGATGGAATGGACACCTGAGAAATTTTCAAAGGGACCTCCTTCTATCTGGGAGATGCGAGATCATGTTCTGGATCAGCCCATGCTTTGCAGAGTCACTGAATACAGGAGACCAGATGAAGGGATGGTATGGAACTCATAGGTGAAGTTTGCATTCCTGATTCACTCTCTCTTATCCACTTGTCTGAAGTCAACATGGACCATTTCTCTGAAAAGTGGGAAATTCTGCCTTCCAGGGCCCCATCTGGGTAGAAGCACAGTCACTCTTTGTCATGCTGGGCTCTCAACAGCTATGGGATCACCTCTGGCATTTCTGCTCGATCCTTGGTTTCAACACTTGCCCTTGGTTTATTTGGTATACTTCCTGGGGCACATCTGGGAGAAGGATGGGCAAAGAGCAAGACTGTTCCTGAAAGTGGGCTTGTAGTCCCTTGTTAGAATACTCAGAAGACATAGGAGGGGCTGTTTTGATTTTGGAGCATTTTCTGCAACTATCTTGTCTAGTAAAACAAAGAGGGACTCCTGTAACACTTAAAGACTAACAATTTTTTTTTTTATTGTATGAGCTTTCATGGGAGAAAATTCCACTTCATTAAATGCTTTGGATGGCAGAACCTACAGAATGGGAAGAAATAAATGCAGGGAAGTGTAAGTCATGGGAACAGGTCATACTGTAACAGCAAATCAAAGCAGTTGCAATGATTCAAACACTGGGGAACAGCATATAGAGGAAGATGAGGTCAAATCATCCACTGTAATAAGGAAAAAAATCCAAAGTCCCTATTAAGCCCTGAAGCAATGCATTCAAAGCCACAAATAAATTTGATCCCAGCAGCTTCTCTTTGAAGCCTTGATTTGGTATTCATCTGTCTGAGCACCACAATTAGTAAATCGTCAATGGAGTGATCTGGAAGATTTAAATGCTGACCCATTGGTTTTAGAATGTTTGATTTCTAATGTCAGATTTGTGCCCATTTATTCTTTTGTGCAGAGACTGTCCTTTCTGTCCAATATATAAGACAGGGGGCATTTCTGGCACATGATAATACAAATCACACTGGTGGAGGAGCAGGTGAATGAGCCTTTGATGGAGTAGCTGGTTTTATTAGGTCCTGTAATAATGTCTTTTGTGCAGGTATATGGGCAAAGTTGGCAGCATGGTTTGTTGCAGGGATATGTGCCTGCTTTAACAGCTCTGTTGTTAGGTCTGTAGTTGCTGCTAAGGTCGGGGGCTGTCTGTAAGCGAGGCGAGGTCTGTCTCCCAAGGCTTGATAGAATGAGGGATCATCTTGTAGAATAGGCTGTAGATCCCTGATGATGTGCTGTAGAGGTCTGACTTGGGGTTTGTAGGTGGTGACTAATGGTGTTCTTTTGATCTCTTTCTTAGGCTTCTCCTGTGGTAGTTGACTTCAGGATACCCACCTGGCTCTGTAAATCTGTTCCTTCACTTCCACAAGTCAGTACTGTAGTTTTAAGAATGCTTGATAGACATCCTGAAGGTGTCTGTCTGTGTCTGAGGGATCAGAGCAAATGCAGTTGTATCTTAGGGCTTGGCTGTACACAATGGATTGTGTGGTATGTTTTAGATAAAAGCTCGGGGGATGTCGGTAACTATACGGTTATGTCTACACATGCATTGTTATTTCAAAATGAGTTATTTCAAAATGAAATCCTTATTTCGAAATAAGTTAATTCGAATTAACAAAATGTTAATTCGAATTAAGGGAAAGCCTGCAATCGAAACGGCTGTTATTTCGAAATGGTTATTTTGAAATAAAGCTGTTTGGACCTGTTGTTTCGAAACAGTTCTTTTGAAACAACAGGTCTACACAGTGTTGTTTTGAAAGAACAGGTCTAAACGACGTTATTTTGAAATATCCCTTCCGAAACAACGGCCGTTTCGGGGGGGGGGGCCAGGTTTTACTTTTTCGAAATGACGATTCTTATTTTGAAAGGACGGGATCCGTCCTTTCGAAATAAGAAAACGTCGTGTAGACCTAATTTCTTTTATTTCGAAATAATGAGTGTTATTTCGAAATAAAAGAGCCATGTAGACATAGCCTACCAATCAGCAGGTTTTCAGTATAGTGGGTGCTTATGTGTCCATCCCTAATTTGTACCGTAGTGTTCAGAAAGTGGATCCTGTGCAGAGTGTTCCAGGCTCCTTTAACAGTGGAGTGGAAGTTGTTGAATCTCTGTGGAAATCTTACAAATTTGAAATCAGAAATCACAACTTTCTAAAACAAGTGGGTCAGCATTTCAATCTTCCTGATCACTCCATTGAAGATTTACTAATTGTGGTGCTCAGACAGATGAATACCAAATCAAGGCTTCAAAGAGAAGCTGCTGAGATCAAATGTATTTTCTAATTTGATTGCATTGCTTCAGGGCTTAATAGGGACTTTGGATTTTCCCCTCATTACAGTAGGTGACTTGACCTCATCTTCCTCTATATGCTGTTCCCCAGTGTTTGAATCTTTACAACTGCTTTGATTTGCTGTTACAGTGTGACCTGTTCCTATGACTTACACTTCCCCTCATTTATTTCCTCCCATTCTGTAAGCGCTCCCATCTTCAAAGCATCTGATGAAGTGTGATTTTCTCCCATGAAAGCTCATACAATAAATAAATGTTAGTCTTTAAGTGCCACAGGACTCCTTGTTTGTTATATTGAACTAGACTAACACAACTGCCCCTTTGGAACTTATCTGGCTTTTTTTTCCCAGAACTTACAATGGACGGAGCATCTGCCTTACCAGTGCAGAACCATATATGGCTCCTGGCTGCTGTGAAGGATGCCAGAGCCCAGGCTGAAAATCAAATTTCATCCATCAAGGCATTCGGCCCTGATGTTGACAGGGTGGTCTCTGTGCTTTAGGGCCCTAAGGACCTCCAACTTGGATGGCAGAGGTTTTGCAAAGCCTGAGGATGGCTGAGGAAGTTTTGCAAAAGATAGTCTGAGGATGACCAAGGAAGCTCTGAAATCATTTCCGTGTGTGGCTTCCACTTTCCTGTTTGTTAGGTCCTAAGGGAGGAATTAATTGTATCCTAAGCCAAGGATATTACCACAGTGGTCCTTACAGCTTGTAGAATCCAAGGTTATGCTGGACTGGTTGTTGCTCTCCCCCAACTCCAAGTGGGGACTGGCCCAGACCCTGCTGTATCCTCCTGAATGTTCTTCTGTGCCCCCTATAAGGTCATGCCTCGCAATTTGGGGACCAGTGCTCTACTGTCTGAGCTAAATAATTAGGATTCCTTAGACAAAGTGAGAATAGGTTCATTAATCTTGATTAATGTGTAACTCAGTCACTAGAGAAATACAGATGCTACCCTTAATAAGTATGAGCTACACACTGCCTCTGGGCTTGGAAGTTTACCTCAAGCTGCAAAGACCCATTCATCTTAAAATCTGGTGGAACACTGTTTGTTACATAGCCCACATGGCTGGATCAGCAGAGGAAGCAATGAAACCAGGACTTCTGGATCAAAAAGTTTATGTCTGAGCAGCTAAAAGTCCTATCTGTTAGCTAAAGTCTAAGTGATACAGATCCCACTTCAAGGGAACAGAAAGCTACATGAAATAGACATGAACTTCTATTTCAAAAGAAGAGTCAAAAACCAAATTCTGCCATATTGAATTCAGTGAGTTATTATACTCATGCAGCCCTACAGAAGTGATATGCACCCGATCAGCCGAGTTCCACATCTGTAACTGAGGGCAGAATCTGGCTCAAGAGATACTGGTATATATTAGTTAATATTAGCTTTTAATGACAACAAATTACATCCTGAACAATCTGTTTTAAACTGAATATAAATCTTAAAATGCAAAGTCAAACTCTGAAACGTTAGACAAATGAGATATTCAATAAGGGTTTAATTAAGAAATAGTTTATTATACACCCACATTTTCTACCCAATATTGAGAAAAACAGCTTGAAACATTAGTTAAATACATCAGAATTATGCTTTTCATTTTAACCAAAAATAAATATCTTTTGTCTTCACAATTCTCAGAACCACAGTGTAGTCCCTAGGCTAGAACTTTCTTGTAGTAGAAAAGAAAAGAAAGGAAAAGAAAAGAAAAGAAAACTGCAACAAATTCATTTTCTATTAATTTTTATTAGCCATCATTAAACACTATTAATTGAGGGGAAAAAACAGTAATTAAGTCCTAGCAGGATCTAGTCTTCATCAGATCCAGCCAATGGCAAGGAGATGCTGAATCAGAAAGAACTGCAATTTGGACTAAAGTACATGGCAAATTAGATGGTAAATAGCATTATGTTTAAAGAGAATTCGCTGCAGGTGATAAAGAAACATTAGTAACATACATATCTGAAATGCAGTATGATGATTCAAGAAGCAAGTTATTTTCTTCCTACAGAAGGGACTGTGATAATTTGCTTAAGAAGTTTATTTATATTACAGCTTCCTACTTTCTCCACAGTACCACCTGGGGCAGTGTGTCCCTTTTTAAAATACAAACAATAAAAAAAAAATTAATGGGTCCAATCTAAAAGTGGGAAAGAAAATTGCTAGAAAGGAAGGTCACACAAATAAGTCCAACATAAGTGACAATTAAAGGCATCTTAAAAACTAATATCTAATAAACAGAGATTAAACTAGATGGATTTGAGAAGGCAGCCATGTAGGGACAATCACAATCTAAGTGTGAACATCATCTGACTGGATTGGTGGAGTCCTTAAACAATAACACATGAGAACACATACCCCCTAACACAAGACGTGAGGCTTGCCTACAGTAAGAGCTGACACAGTAAAGGGTTTTAAAACTATAGTGTCGATTTTAAGTCAGATTGTAATAAATGCAGGATGAGTATAATACAATCACAATATCTCAAGCCATGAGCAATCATGCCTTTGCACTCCGACATAGGATCTGTGTTGAAAGCCTTGCAAGGAAGGAAAAGCAATAATCCAATTTTGTGGTCACAATGTCATGTGCTGCTGCCACAAGGTCATTTTAAGGTAAAACTGAAAGCTACACAAAGTGTTTAAAACTCGCTTATGTTGGACTTATATGCATTACTTCCTTTTCCAATCCCTTTCTTTTCCACTTGGTAATAAACAAATTTGGGTCTGAGAACCTCTTTGTGCATGTGCATGGGGGTGTATATATACAGAGAGGTTTACAGGTACAACATAGTTCATTATCAAGTGAATACACTAAAACCATCTCCATATTTGCATGAATGATAGCTCCTCCCTAAGCACTCATGCACACACAGTTTCAGTACTCAGTGAAGTCAGTTAAAAGGAATCCAGTGATTTCAGTGAGCATTGGATCAGGACCAAAAAGAGGGTTCCAGCTGGTATATAAATAGGGAGAATTATCTTTGAAATTATATTAGTTGTGGACCATTACATGTCTTGTACTATACAGAAGTCATTATCACTTTGAATGTTCTACATAGCTCAGTGAAAATTTAACACACTCTTTCAAAGCCTCATCTTTGAATCATTATATGGTTTGAAGCTTCATTGTAACTCACTTATTCACCATAGCCCCCAAACTGTCACAGCAAAACCAAAGAACAATAATTCCAAAATATTTATCAGTTGATTAACAGCCACAGCCAATCCCACCACTAATGATACACTTTTCAATAATAATTGTTTTCTAATTAAAACAAATAGTTATCCCCATTGGTCATTAAATTTTTTGCCTTTATGACAACAATCATATTTATAAATAAGTAATATAGAAACAATAATGGCTTTCAGGTCAGCTTAATGCTTCATCTTCACTTTCATTATAGTTTTTGTTTAACGTCACAGATATGTGTTGTGCCATGTACAGTACATTTCCAAACAAAAACACACAGAAAACCATCAGTAACTTTGGTACAAATATTAACAGCCTATACTACTTCTTAAAATAATTTGATCTTATTAGGTAATCACCTTATTAGCCTCTCATGAAGTTGTATCCAATATTCAGCCCACACCAAAATTGAACTATTACCACATAGAGCTCATGCACAAGAGAAGTTTTGACCCTGTCAACACTCATTTTCTACACAGCATGATAATGTCTTAACATTCCAGATGTACCATCTTTCTAGCAGCCATCTATTCCTTCATGATAAATGTCCTCCAGTAATGAATTTTCTGCAACCTCTGTAATCTAGTTTCCACATGTATTAATCTCACAAGGTCAACATGCTTATTCACCTTGGGTAACAATAAGTTTATACATCATGTTACAGAACAAGGTGAACTGGCCCCCACTTTGCAGTGCTACTAATCAATCAAATGTCAAAATGTCCCAGCCTAAAATGGCCCAGAAAGATTATTTTAGAGGCAAATTATCATCTCCCCAATAAAGGGTTGTCTGCTGTTAGTCACTTATGCTAGTTAGTCCATGAAGGAGAGCAGTCTTTAACTGTCTAATCAAAAACAGAACCTCTATTAGGGCACAGTTGCATAGTTCCTTCAAGGATTAAAGTTTCCAGAAGAGGCATCGCAATCAATACAAACTCAGACTTTCACTTTGATAATTCACTAAAGGGACCAGATCTTCAGATGACGTAAAACTGATGTTACTTCAGTGAAGTCAGTCAATTTATGCTCACTAAGGATATGATCTGAGAGGTTTATGTCAAATGAAGACAGACATTATAATCCTATAACAACTAATTTGTAATTTGTTAACTGAGATATTGTAACATTTTAATGCAGTTTCCTCATACAGATGTCCTTGGGAAGTCCTTTTAAATTATTTTGCATGTTTTAATCTCTTGAGTACTGGTAGGCACCCAGAGCCTAGAATGGGCACCTATAGCTATATTTAATAAATCTAAAGAAATAAGAATAATACAAATAAATCCTTTATAAGAAAGGAATGTAATTAAAGGGCACAAATGGTTACAGTCACTTACGTCACTTATAATTTCAGTGCATCTTCTGGCAAGTTCCATGTTTTTGTCCTCAATAACAGGTTTATGGAAGATCTATAAAAGAAAGGAGATGTATTTCAATATAATTAAATTAAAACGGAGCAAAAAGCAGTAAGCACCTTTTCAAAGTTATCACTGCCACCCACCTTTTCTTCTTCCTCCTCCTCACTTTCATCGTCCCTGCAAACTTGAATGACAGGCGTTCTCATTTTGAATATTTTAGAAAAAAATAATAGGGTCAAATTTAAAAAGTCAAAAGCTGCAGTAAACAATTTACGCTTTACTGACTGTCTAGAGTGTGTGCTTCTTTTGCCCTTCGCTAAGCTTAACTTTACCAAGGCTTTTTCCTTATTTAGACGGCACTTGAAGACCTTTATCTGAAGAATTCAGTATGAGTGAACGGAAAGGCATTACAGATGGCCTTGCTAGTTCAGCTAATACTTTCTTACAGATAAAGTGACCTATTTCAGGCAACTATTCCTAAATGTCTAAGACATATTTAATTAAAGCACTGTAATTCAGTAACTTATTATGCTAAATAATTTAATGAAATTAATTGGCCAAAATGGGTTACATGGATCCTAAGATTATTAGAAAAGTTCTAACATTTACAATACCACAGCCTCCAAACTAGATATCAAAAACTTCTTCATTCAGTACCAAAAAACTTATATAGAAAAAGCGCACACTTCTTTAGTTTTCTACTGTAGATAGTGTGGACAATTCACATTTGCTTCATGAAATGTAATTTTAGTATATAACTAGCTGCAACCCATCAAAAATGATGGGGAAAATCAGGAGGCAGGGTGGGGGGGGCAGCCCTTCGCTCAGCCTCTGGTCCAGGTGGCTGGCCCTCCCTGCCCCCAGGGCAGAGTAGGCTGGCACAGGGTGGGGCAGGGTGCATGGGGCCCTGAAGGCTGCCCCCTACATGGCCACCTGTAGTCGAGTACCTGGCCATGGCCGTGGCTGGGGCTGGACCTTGCCAGCGGCTGACCTCAATTGGGGCCAGCTCCCAGCTGCGCCCTTGGGTCCCTGGCTAGCGTGTCAGCTGTGGCAGCCTGGAGTCCCAGCAGGGGCGGCAGCAGCCTCGGCCAGGCCCAGCTCCCAGCCGCAACTGGGGCTGGCTCCCCACCGGTGGGCAGCCTCAGATTCCCGGCCAGGGTCAGGGCCAGGGCTGGCTCCTCGCCAACCGATGGCCTCTGTTCCCGGCCAGGAATCTGAGGCTGCCTGCTGGCAGGAGGCCAGCCCCTACTCGGGCCAGCTCCCAGTCCCTGGGGGGGGTGACCGGGATTCTTGGAGGGTGGAGTGGGGTGGCCCACCACGCTCCCCTCTAGCATGGGGAGGAGGGTAGGGGCTCCACCTGCCTTGCGCATGCACACGAAAGCCAGGCTGTCACATGGTGCATTTCACATCACGCTCACACATAGCAAATTAAGCAAGTAGATACATGTTACTTTTGGTGCACTTCTCTGAAAAAGTTCCTGTCATATTAAACATTATACATTTTTAAAATTCTTCATGCGTTGTGTCAGCTTCATGCACTGTGTTCTCATACACACATAATTTACAGAAGAAAACAACCATGCCGATAATACATGTTCCTTAAAGAGCTGTGTAACCTTTTAAAATTAAAGACTGTAAAGATCTTTTGTTTCAGAACCAACTTTTTCTGTATAAATTCACTGAGTCCAGCTCTGTTGGAACTAAAAATGACCTATTGCTAGTGAAAATTATTTCACTTGTTACTGTGTTAGAAGCTATTGTAAGGTTCTTATTCATAAAAAGAAAGCTAACTGGATTGATGGTTATTCTAAATATGCTTTTCTTTTCCTAACTGCAGAACATCACACCACAGCTTTGGACTGCATTCCCCAATGCAATTCACTGCTATAGAGCTTGCAAACAAGCAAAATCTCAGGGGCCCATGTTAGTGGATTCCTGTGTGTTACTGAGTCTATATCTAAACATAAAACATAAAGAATGTGTAGTTTTCAATGTAAAATACCTAAAATATCAAAAACTTATTGTGGCTAACATGTGCCTTCCATTTGCTGTCTGGAGCAAAAGCATTTCATTAGAGAAAGGTATGAAAACAGAGTATTCATTAAGGATGCTTGGGTTTTTAATATTTGAGAACAGACAGCTCTCAATCTACTATGACCCAGAGACAAATGAATAATACACAAAGGTTTCAAATAGCTTTTATTGTGGTATTTTAATAGATAAGCTCCTAAATCTTCAGTGTGTCAAGTCACTGAGTTTTAATACATACATAAGCTCCTAAATTTTCAGAGTGCCCAAATTTAGACCCATCAGGTCTGATTTCCAGAGGTGTTGGGCTCCCACTGACTTCTTTCAGAGTTGTGGGTACTCAGCACCTCTCGAAATTAGGCTCAAAATCTCTGAAATTGGGTTCTCACAACTGCTGGTCATTTCTGCACATACTGGGCATAATAAATCCCTTTCTGAGCAACTACAGCAATCTCCACATGACATGGCAATTCACTTTTCTGATATAAAGAACACTTGCTAAAGACAACACTAATGCAGCATGGCAATAAGTCATTGACTTTTTGTGTTTTCTAATAGCAAAGTGAAATGCTGAAGAATGCAAATATCTCTGTATTGTAAAATAAATAGTTTAATCCTTGGGTGGAGGAGATTATTTTCTTGTTCCCTCTATATTCAAAACGTTTAGCAAGGAAATAAGTAAAAATAATTAAAAGACAAGAGAGGAACTATTAATAATTGCAAAAGATTGCCTAATTTTGCAAAACTTTGAGCTTTCTCATTAGGAAAGCTGCTGTTTTTTCATTGAAAGTTGAATGGTCAAAACCAACCAACTTTAAACTGCCTGGATTTTTTTTTTTGGTTATTTAACAGGTTAACATTACAAATGGTGGTTACTCAAAGTTCTGACACAAAAGTAATTGTATATTAATTGTGGTTTTCTTGCAATGTTTCCTCCATAATAAGATCACTTTTTCCTTTAGCATAATCATCCGCTGATCTACTTGAACTTATTTGTTCTCATTTCTGAAGCTACAGGATCAACTATAGTTTTAACTTTGCAAGGACTCCCCAGCAGAGTTCCATTAGTCACACATCTAGAGAAATGAGGGAGAATTTCATGGCTACTCATATTGAGGAAATAGACACTAAAATTACATTTTCTAAGGAAGTGGAGGGAAAATCATTCCACAACACGTCACCACAACTATAATACAATACAAACTATTCCATGCTGCCATTTCCAGGAGACAGATGGCTCTAGGGCAGGAGTTAACCTTTTAGAGACCCCACACCCCCTAAAGCAATATACGGTAACCCTGCACCCCCACCAAAAAAACTTCAATGGTTATTTTGATTGTGCTTTTAGGTTGTTTAATGGATTGATAAACGTATAATATATAAAATCAAACACATTTATTACAAATTCTATGTTTAAATTCTGTGTTACTCCCTCGTCCCTTGGATTCCCTTCCCGCACCCCAAGTTAAGAGCCCCTGCTCTAGGGTCTAGGCAGACATCATCAGATGCAGACTGCCCACTAAAAACACAAGGCCCTGCTGGATAATGCATCATCCAAGAAAGTGACAGAGAAGTAGCTCTTTGACAATTAAGCTCACTCAAATACAGCTCAGAGAGAAATAGTAATAAATATTAAGAAACTGCATAGTTTAAAGTGTAGAGGGGTTTTGTTAGTTTCCTGCAAAGTGGTAGTTGATAGCAAGTTATTTCTGTAAGATGTATTAATAAAGTAGAATCATCCAGTATGAGTGAGGTAGCAGCTGTCATTTATGTAAGTCTTATTTTTGTTCTAGTAAAAACATCCAATTTAGAGATACTAACATGAAATAAAACCTTAATTAAACCCTGATATTATTTATATCACTAAAATGATCATAAGGTTTGCTTTCCTGCAGTTTAATCATGTGCCCATGTAAAAACAAAAAACAAACACTTTCCACTACAAACACTGCAATCCATAGACAGGCTTTCTGGCATAAAATCACTACAGCTTTAGTGCAATCCAATTGCACAGAGATTTAAAAAACAAAAGGACAAAAGGAAAACTTGGCATTTACTCTTATCAACCTAGTAAGTGATGGGCACCATAATGCCTTTCATACATTCATCCTGCTATTGCAAAACTAGGTTCTATTCGTCTCACCATACATGTATATAAAACCTAGAGATATCAGGAGGAGTTGTGTCCACATAAAAAAAGGAAACTATGTGCATTAGGGCAGTAAACGATACTGACCCCCAGTTCAAATTTTTTGAGGAAAACATGCACTGCTCCAAACCCCAATTTCCAGCTCCCTGTACAAAGCTGTTAAATCTCAATTTCCTGCTTCATTACATTTATTTTAAAGAACTCTTGTTATTTTGTTGAAACATATACAGCAAATATTAAAATAATTGTATCTTTGCTAGATTTACTGTAGAACTACAGAATTTGTAGCAAATAACTTGCACCGATTCCAGTTTCTGTATCTTATTGCTTATCATGCAGGGGTGGCCAAACTTATGGACCTCAAGGGCCACACAAGTTGATTATTAAACCTTCAAGAGCCACACTGAGGCATATAGCCATATACTTTTACCTACTAAATTGATTTGCTGACATTCTTCCACAAGCCACACTTTTTCATTCAAGAGCCACATGCTGCTCCCAAGCCGCAGTCTGGCCATGCCTGGCTTGTAGTCATATATGTTTTACTGTATAATTCACTTGCTAAAACAGTTTATACCACTAAAACAGATTTGTGAATCTCCAGTTATTTGCCTATTTGTCTACTCAATATTTTCTGTCAAAGAATTTGTTTTAGGTGTCTGGCACCCTGCTACCTCACTGTTCCACTATCAGACATGACCGTTTACAAAAAGATGCTAATTTGGGGAGTGGAATTCAGGGAAATCATGAGTCCTACACAGATAAAGACTTGGACTCAAAATAGTTTGTGAATAAAAATGGGTTTGGTGTTCTTATGCTTGTCACTAACACAGAAAGTAATTTATCACAAGTTCCAAAAGGGAGGTGTGTTAGTCTAGTTCAGCAAAACAAACAAAGAGACTTGTGGCCGTCTAAAGACTAATGAATATATTTATCATATGAGCTTTTATGGGGGAGATCCCACTTTGTCAGATGCTTGAAAAAATGGAAAAAATATAGGATAAGAAGGAGGAACAAATGCAGTAAAGTGTAATCACAGGATCGGGTCAGATTACCTCAGCAAATCAAACAGGTTGTATTGATTCAAACTGTGTAAAACAACATATAGGGAGGGTGAGAGAAGTGACGGTCACTGTTTATAATGGGAAAAACCAGGAAATATCTCTATTCAAACCCACAGTTAGTCTCTCAGCCCTGTCACTAAGCATCCTCAATTCGGGCAGGCTTGCTGAACTAGGTTCCCTAAAGCCACTTTGAAAACAACCTTAAATTTCTTTGAGTTGAGGAACAAGCATATTGTGACAATACCTCACAAAACAGCAGCAGTTTGGCTTGACCAGGAAGAGGCATCAAAAATGCCACAACTATCTTCAACTTGATATCCCAGGACTTTGCAAAGGGAGACCCACAACTTAAACAGAAAGGCTGTGTCAAATTAAATATCAAAATACTTTGGCTAAGTTGTGTAGGGAAACTTGTACAGCACAGAGACAACACTTCAGGTTGTGAATACTTCACTATTTGCAATGCTCTGCTTAAAATTCAATAAAAGAAGAGTGAGACAGTTTTAATAAATTTACTCACATTCTCTCATTTTCACTGAGGATCTACTTCAAAATCAACCTACCGTTTTCTCTGAAATGAGTGTACCATTGTCATTTCCATTCTCACTGAAAAGAAGTACACATTATGGAAATAAGTACAATTAGCTCAGCATAGCTGGTGGTCTCTCTTCAGACAGTACACAAGATCTTGGTAAGCACTGAGACTCAATTACTTCTCACTTCTAGAAAGACCCATCTATCAGACTAGGGGTTACTGGTAACACTATGAAAGTTCATGACTTGGCTATCAGCACCATAGTTATAGGAAGAAAGCAGGTGTTCTGAGACTGCCAGCTCTTCTAAGCCGCTCGTGAATATGAACTACAAATTAGCATTAACAAAAGAAACCCAGTAGATGGCCTTTTTTAAATGAAGTGTAACTATAACCTTTTATCTGTTAGGTTATTAACATGACAGGGTGGGTGACAATGTTTTTCATTTGACCAACTTCCATTGGTGAAAAAAACATGTTTTTGAACTTCTAGAGCTGCAGAAACTGTGTAGCTCAAAAGTTTTTTTCTTTCATCCACAATAGTTTATCCAATAAAAGATATTACCTCACCCACCTTGTCTCTAATATCCTAGAGCCATTACAGCTACAATAACACTGCAAGATCATTAACATTCCATTAATCAGTAATAATAAAAAAATGCCTTGTTCTCTAGACCTAACATCTGTTTTATACTGTTCTGTAAACCTTCCTTTAAAAGACTGTTAAATTAATGGGAGTCAGAATTTTACTTTTAAAGCCCATTAGATTCCAAGTTGCAAAAACTGTCTGGTGTCCATATCTTAGGAAGTCCAATAAATGAATTTCCAATGAACTAGATCTCATCAGTTCAGATATCTGGGTGGCCGTATGCACGTTTATTAAAACACTGTTTAGCCCAAAGGAGCCCTGATGTTGCTTAGAACCACTGGTACTATCATAACATAAATGCTAAAGGAGAAGAAAAACAACAAAAAGCAAAAACAGGAAAATGGAGCAGTCACGATCTCCAATTTTTAGCACTGCCAAGTGTGACTCTGGTTTGCCCCTTTCACTTCAATCCGCATTGCTGAAATATTTCACAATGTTTTCACCAGTTTTCTTGCAAAATGGCATCTGAAGACGATGCAAAACATGACATTAGCTTTGAAATTCCATATGTCATAGTGGTCTCAGCAAAGTCCTCTCTGATTCACCTGTGAAATCCAGAGATTTCATTCTCCTAAGGTCTCTGGTATTAACACAGCTTCCACCCTGTGTTTGTGGTGATGGCAACTCACCACATTTTTTTCAGCTTGTTCTACAAGTTAAAACCTTCCAGACTCGAGGATTCTCAAAAATGGGCTAGGAAATTAAGTTTTCATTTGAATGGACTGCTCTATTAAGTTTTCATGAAGATTATTCAAGCATGTCCTGTACATCAGAAGCTGAAAGAGGACCTGAATAGGGGTTCGAGTTCCTCTTCTATATCTATTTAAACAACCAAAAAAGGAAGGTCAGGTGCTGCATCAAATACCTCTCTTTCACAGAATCTGCATCTTGTCCAGCTCCACTTTCTTCTTAGGGAAAAACTATCACTTTCAGTATAATGAGGACTTAAGAATTTCACCTTGATATCTTCCAGGTCATTTAATTTATTTGCAGACCCCACCAAAAAGAAAACCAGTACAAACAAGCAGACAGGTTTTTTTCCATTATTTTTTTCCATCAGTAATTTTATAAAGTAGAAGGCATTTCCTTACCTCTTTCAGTGAAAGCACACTCAAATAGGGTTTAAGGTAATCTGTCATTTTAGAAAAGATATACATGGCTGCAATTTGGGAACCCCTGTCATACAGATAATCATCATAGACTTGATATGTGAACCTCAACTGACAGCAGCAGTGTTTTCAGACAGTTATTCTCTGGGATCTTGACCATCTATACTGGACATACACTTCTCCTGTGAGTTTTCTTGTGTCACTGCTATTTGGAACCCAACTGCCTAAATGATGAACTATATGAAGTACAATGGGAAAATTAGCCTTTGACCTGTAAATTTTGTTTCTGTTATAATTGGATCCAACAGCCTGCACCTTCACTTGTTTTGTAATTGTTTTTTCCTAGAAGCTTAAACTCTGCATGGTTTCATCCCCTTGGGCTTTATTAGGAATGTTATTCTTGTTTGGCTGATTTGTTGTATTTTGAGTATTCTAATTTTTACTTAAGTCATACATTAACTGTAATGGACACTGTAATAACATACTGACTTATAATCCAAAAGGGTAGTCATGTCCGTCTAGTTAAGCAAAACAAACAAAAAGTCGTGTGCCCATCTTGCCTTTAAAAGTCCTACAAGACTCCTTCAAAGTGTCTGACGAACTGGGATTTTCTACCACAAAAGCTCATGCAATAAATAAATTTGTTAGTCTTTAAAAGTGCCACAGGACTCCTTGTTTGTTTTGCTGAACTAGACTAGCATGGCTGCCCCTTCGGAACAAGACTCCTTGTTGGTTTTACTGACACATGAAAATCAGTAAAGTGTTAGAACTACTCCACAGATTTCTTCACTGATGGAAATAATTAGCAGAAACCCAGCTTATTGGAAGGGTCTTAACTGTACTTTCTCAGAGTTCCTATATCTTTATTACAATCCTGTAGCAATTTTTTTCGTCAGATTCAGCTCATGGTATCAAATGAAAACCAACTTTCATGAAGAAAGCCACTGATGGCAGCTGTAACCACACTTGTCCATATATACATTAAAGCAGTACTGCTTTGGAACATCTCCAGCTACAGTAATACTCAAGTAAATGACTCTATATGTTTGAGAAATGCTAATGTTAATCCATCATTATTAAAAATTATTTAAAACTATAGTATCCTCTTGGTATACAGGCAATATCATGCTAATTATTCTTCAAAAGACTTCCTAAAAATGAAGAGATAAAGAAAGACTTTTGTGATAAGGGAAACTTTATGAGAATCTATAATACAGTAGAAATGTAATCTGAGACTCTATCTGGTGATGAAAATATTTATCAGCACTATAATACATTTTAGAAAGGAAAGATAAGCAAATTACCACCCATTGAATGGTAAAGGTATGACAGTAATGTACATTTCTAAACATCTTCAACCTCAGAGAAAGTTGAACATAAAATTTACTGGCTGAAAACAGACTAGATCAGTTAATGATACCCTTACAACTGCTATTTGCCTGATATGTAAATGATTTTCAGTGGAAAAAGAAATTTTTTTCTAATCAATGAATTGTGCCAACAACAAGATTTTAAAAAAAGAAACCCTGAACTTACACATATTCCTTGCCTTCAGGAAACACTTTCTCTTCTAAGAAGGAATTAAAATGCGCACATGGAGCTTCACAGTCAGACTTCCCACTTGACCTATTACCCCCAGGATGACTGGTTAAGACAATCATACCTCAACAATGCTATAATAATTTAGCAGTGTTGCTGAAGGTTGGGTACACAATATATTCAAAGTACATTCAAAAACTACTTAAAATATTAAAAGATGAATCTAATTATTTACAGCTCATTCCTTCCAAAAAGCTGCCCTGTGCAACAAAATAATCTCTTTTAATGTACTAACTATTATAAACAAACCATTTCACAATACAGTTACATTGAGTTAGAAATAAAAATGTAATAACCCTGTACTGAGAATGGCTTTAACATAGCAAAGAACCTCGTACCATGGGCTCTCTGGATCAGACAAGCCTATAATTAAGCTTTTGGTTTGTAATTCTAGAGAGCAACTTAACAGTTCTTCTGCCTTGATCTAGAGCAGTGAAGAAAATGCATTAAAAAACGTAATAGCTAGTAATAATTGGGCATGGGAAGATTAAATTCTTACAGACATGCTACTTAACTAGGATATATAGTTGTCATGACAACAGTGACAAGATGATAAAAACGACTCTTTCCCATGATCTGCAGAAAAATATAGATTTCTTCTTTATCATATGACACAGTGGCAAATACCTGGTTTAGTAGTGTTGTAGTATGCTTGGCAACATATCTCTGTATCCTGACAAGTGTACTTTACATTTTATAGGATTTAATTGAATATCTGATGCACATAAAAATGCTGCATGCACTAACAAATTCTGTGTTTCTTTTGCTTTTTAAATTACTTCTTTTTTACACAGCTCCTCAAATCAAATCATATGAAACCTTGGATTTTATTTTCATCACTGTTCACATTTCACTTGTAATATTTCAACAGGAATGTTCTAATAGCGAAAATTTTGCATAGTTCAAATAAAAAAATGATTTAGTATTTTCAAAAGAAATTATAGATTTCATTAAAATAAATTAAAAACAAGCTTGGCAATGTGTTCAGGGGGATAGCTGAGTGTTGGCAATTATATGGACATTTAAGGAAGGCAACAATGTCATCGTTGCTGGAGATTGCTGGTGTACACGGAGGGAATGTCCATGGTGTGAAGAGTGCAGTTCTGATGGAGGTTGTTAAATGTTGTGGTTTCTGGAAGAAATCAGTTGTGTCCTGGAGAAAGGAATCCCTTTGTGTGGTGAGTGGTTTGAGGATGGTTTCTATGAGTCCTGATATTCCTTCAGAAAGAGTGTATAATGGGTCTGCCTGGGTTCCTTCATCTCTGTATCTTCATAAGCAGGCAAAAGTTCCCTGTGGTGGGTTTATAGGAGATCAGGTATAGAGATTCTTCTGATGTTGTTGGAGCAAGTTTTGATGTTATCCTTAAATTCCCTGACGGAATTTGTGTGGCCCGTTCCATTATGCAATAACTGGTGGAGTGCCCTTGTTTGATGAAAGTAGTTTTAGGTGTGTTAACACCTTGTCAATCTCATCCATTTCATACTCACCCATTACAATTTTACATTCAATAAAAATCACTTTGTCCAAACCCTGTGGATAGTCATGGGTATGAGGATGGCTCCCCAATATGTCAAACTCCTCATGCACCAACTTGAGGAAAAATTTCAGGAGAAAATCACCATAAAACTAATGATACATCTGAGACACAGCTATGATATTTTCATCCTCTGGGCAGACAACCTAACTCCCTCATAGGTTTTCATTGCAACTACACCAACCATCACTCATCCAGCAAAGAATGTCTAGAACATTCCTGTACCAGTATCAGCTTCCTGGACACCACAATCAGATTCAACAGGGGAATGCTACAAATGACTGTATACAAAAAATCACTATTCTTACCTTCTCAGATCCAGTAAGTGCTTCAAACACACCAAGAAATCTGCTGTTTACAGCCAGATCCTCAGATACCACAGAATATGTTCCAATAAGAAAGTCTGTGATACACACCTTAACACTCTTAAAACCACCTTAGTGATATAAGGACTCACCATGATAGGCAGTCTGTGAGGGGGCACGCAGGCTGGGCATTTGCTCAGGACCCCCCACACTGTGGTCATTTTAAATCTTCCAGTGGGACCAGCAGGCGTGGGGGCAGCCTGGGCCAGTGGCATGGCTGGAGGGCTGACAGGGGCCCCAGTGAGGCCAGCAGGGCAGGCAGAGACTGGCGGGGAGGACAGGGGGACTAGCAGGGCCCCAATGAGACTGGTGGAGGCCCCAGTGAGGCTAACAAGGGGGGCAAAAGTCAAGGATGGGGCCTCCCCAAGCATCATGGGGGGCACCATCCTTCGCTTTTGCCCAGGGCCCCGGAATCCCTAAGGCTGCACCTGCTCTCCATTAGAGAAACAGATCACATCATGGAATGGGATACCAAAACCTCCAAGATAACCTGGCTCCATACAGAAGAAAAGCCCTCTGACCACACACCCTAGTCGTGGCCTATCACCATAACTGAGCCCATAAGGCATAGCATTAGACAATTACAACTCATACTCAATGGCAACCATGTCCTAAAAGAAATCTTTTCTGAACCCCCTTTCCTGGCCTTCAAACAACCCATCTAGTTCACTTAGTTCATCATCAAAAGAAAGCTCCCCATCGACCAGTGCTCACCAACTCAAATCGACACCAGAAAATCCCGTAACAGCTGCTAAACCCACAAATGTATCTTCATTGCTACAATGATTAATAACCCCAACAACACACTTTTCAAGATCCATAGGTCATGCACATGCCTATCACATATAGGTGCATCTCACCTAATGCATTAAATGCCCCCAAAAATCCAATTAAGTGGGTAAAAGCAGACAATTACATTCTTGAATGAACTCGCACAGAAAAGAGATAAAATGAAAAAACTTTTCACAAAACAATCACTCCATATCTGACCTTGCAGTCCCCATCCTCAAAGGAAACCTCTACAACACCTTTAAAAGATGTACATGAGAGCTTAAATTAATATATTTGCTAGATTGTCTTAATGAAGACACTGAATTTATGACCTATTATACCAATCCGTAACCCAGTAACCACCTTCTTTATGTCCTACAACTGACAAAGTGATAATGGGCTACTTTACTTTGAATGGTCTCTTAGAATATGCTGTTTGCAGTTTGTTGTAGCCATACTGGATGTGAGTGAGGTGACACCTTTACTTGAACCAACTTTTATTGGTGAAAGAGACCAGTTTTCAAGGTACATGGCACTCTTCTTCAGTTCTAGAGTAAGAAATCTATGTAGCTTGAAAGCTTGTTTCTTTCACTAACAGAACTTAGTCCAGTAAAAGATATTGTCTCATGTTTTATTTCTAATACAGTATTTTGGAAACAAATGACTACAACAACAGATTAAACATAATAATACTTTTGAGGAACCAGCTACCCATATTCCATAATACTTGACAGTGACAAAGTTACAAAAAAGGTGGGATTTTTTTCTAGATTGGTTGAAGTCTGCTGTATTACTTATTTAAAAAAAGAAAATTACACAAAACTATTCTACTTTATCTAAAACATTGTTTATTTTTATGTTAAAGCATCTCAAAACGTAGTTTTAAGGATTTAAATTATTTCTTTCTCAAAATAACATTGAACATAGGAAAGGCAATTTACTTGAACATAATTTCTGGGTGGCTGGTTTATACAGATTCCTGGGATCTGGTTACCTCATCCTTTTATATGCAAGTAATTCCCAATGAATTCAATGGGATTTGTACTTATATTTAAACTAGATAACTGGGTCTCTAAGGAAGCATTCCTTTCACCATTGTAGCGCTCATATTTATAAGTAGTTTTTTACATTGTACTCAGAAGAAAAAAAATATTGCTTCCCATTTTAACAATTAAAATATAAAACATAGTGATTATCATAAATAAAAGGGTGCTAATGCACCCCAAAATAAAATAAGTCAAGTTCCACCTACCTAAAAAAATATCAAACTACAGCTCTCCAGGCCATGGAATGCTGGTGTTTACATGAGATTCAATTAACTGCCAAGAAACTGGGGCAGAAGAAAATACAGTGTTGGGCTCCCCACAGCATGAACAAATATCACTTTATCAGGATGGACCTCTTGTAAACACACACACACACACACACACACACACACACACGGTGCTTGTACAGAAGCTTCTGTATAAGATTTTAAAGACATTTTCTAATATTTACCTGGACCCTCACGTGGTGGCTCAAAACCACTATTACTCCTCTCCTCTCCCAGTCGCAGGGCAACTGTAGACTGGACTAGGACTAAGAACAAGATAGAGCAGGCACATGGGTGTTCTCACTTAAGCTGTTTGAAATAGTCCCCTAGAAACTACTCCAGTATCACTTTGACAAGCACTCTGTAGTGAGGAGTTTGGGAGCTGCTGCCATTGCAATGAGAGTGTGAGGCTTCACATGTTCTTTGAATCACTGGACCAACATAAAGGGGACTTAATTAAGGTCAAATACCTGGCCTGCTGAGCTTTGCCTCACTATACATAAATATCTATCCTATTTTACAGATGGGAAAGCTGAAATGTAAAGAAGTAAAGTGACTTGTGCAGAGACAGACAGGAAGCTTTTGGGAGAACAAGGGTCAGAATCCAGATCTCTTGACTTCTTGCCTTGTGCCTTTAACAAGAAGACTACTGCAAACACCAATCTTATGAATAATCAGTTACATAAAACATTTTTCCCAATGGGAGAAAAAAGAATAAATGACATAATAAACAAGATGTCAATGAAGAACAGCTAGACATCTCATGTTCTGATGCTCTAAATACACTGGTTTGAAGGACAAAAAGAAAGCAGTTAAGAGCTCCCTATTGTAACTTAGGGTATGTCTATACTGATGGCAGCAAATTCACCGCTGTCAGCTCAGCATTCCAAGGGCAAGTTCACAGCAAGTCCAAACTCGCTGTGCCGCTCCCAGAAGTTGGCCCTGGAAGTCATGGGGGCACAAAGGAAAGCCAATTGCAAGGGATCTGTGGTCAGCTTTTCCTTAATGTGTACCGGTGGCTTACAAAGTCTCCACCAGTTACGCAAGGAATTTTATGTTCCTTGCATAACTGGTGGTCAACTGACACCAAAAAGCCCTCTGGTGTAGACTAGGGCTCACATATCATACCTACTGAAGTTCTGAGATGTTTAATTTTATGAACTCCTTGAACCCTGATTAGTTTGACTGTGCTTCCCAGGTTATTATAACTCTTTTTTCTAATAATGCTGTAGTTAATGAAGAGTCAATTTCATTATAACCTAGGTTTGTAATTGCTGACACTTGACTTAAATATTAAACTGATGTGTCTTTAAATAGTTGCTATCTGTCAAGCAGCTTTTAGAGCTAGCGCTGTAAAAATTAAAAAAAAATAAAAAATAAAGGGAGAGGCGAGAAATTGGAAATTCAAACCAATCCTTAACTCGACACATTATACTAAGTCAGTGATTCCCAACCTTTTTGGCTCAAGGGCCAGAAATATCATTTTTATAAGCCTGAAGAACCGCCAGTCAATCAACTCATAAAAGAATATATTGATGCATACACCATTAACGACTACAAATCACTACATATTTAAAGCAGAGCTCAACACATATGCCAGCTGGCTAGGAGCCAGCTGAAAAGTTAAGGCACCTACTTACACAGCACTTCAGAATGCCCCCTGATGCCAAAAAAAATGTCACCACCACCAACAGTTTCAGCAGTGGTGTGGTAAAAAAAAGCCCCCTGCTCCTGAAGGAGTTACAGATTTTTTTTTTTTTTTAAGGCACCAGGAGGCATTCTGCTTCTAAACACTGCTGCACAGCTAGGTGCCAAAGTGAAATTCCTGGACACCATAGCAGTTTCTAGCTCTTTTCTTCAGCTCACCAGTCTGCTCCCTGACTTGCTCTGCTCAGCCTGCCAGCTGGGAGCAAGCATAGCTCTGTACTTCTTACTCCACACTCTTTCCCCACACATTTTGGCTGTCTCAACCCCTCACCCACCAGCTGCACCCAGGTGTGGAGTGGAGAGGATGGGAAGTAGTCACTTGGCCTGCCAGGTGGGAGTGGCTGCTCCAGGTCACTGGCTCTGTGCAGCATGGCAGCTTTCTGTGAGAACCCCACTGGGGAAGTGGTGCTAGCCTTTGCAGGAGATAATCATGGTGGGGTAGGGAGGGCATAGCACCCCTGGGTCGAGTGCAGGGCAGAAGATCCTACTGAAGGTGCCAGGAACACGCTCTCTGTGCTCAATCCAAAATAGAAGCATTGCTAAAGTGTCTGTGAGGGCACAAGAGCTCCAGGATGAAACTTTCTTGTTGTGAGCTCCTTGCTCATATCAGGGGCTGACTTGCTGGCTCATAGTTCCTGCTTCTTCAGCCCTAGCCTCCCAAAAACCAGTGGGATTGGCTGTCCCAACACAGGAAAATGGGACTGAAATTTTCCTGCACCCACAGGTGTCTTGGGGGCAGTCACGTGCCTCCCAGGGCCATTAAATTGTGCCCCTGACTATCAACAATTACCTGTTGCCAGTGCCAGTAGGTGACATATGTCAGAAATGTTCCTTTTGGGCAGGTAGTAGCAGACACCTATCTCATAATGTAGCCCATTGGAAAACCTACAAGAAAGGATAATCACACCATAAAATAAGCAATCTATATCTAATGCCTTGTGTTCAGTGGATTGGTGACCTGAGGTCTAACTAGTAAGCTAGAGCGTACTGGTTCTTTGGACACAGTCAGTCTGTGAACACCATGAATGCCCAATGGACCAGCAGCTGGACACTCCAGAGAGATGCACAAAGGGCTCAAGGCTCAGGTGTGCCAATTGTTAACCTGTAGAATAACATCAGAGCCTTCTAGGGCTAGAAATGTATTGCCCACATCTGATGGAGTTGGGGACCCACAGAAAACATTTCCTCATGCTAAGGAAGCACCACATGAGTTATATATATGTAAGGGGACTGATAGCCCCTTACTGAAACTAAATAGGCCTTTTGATTGGCCACTCCCACCTGGGAGCACGACTCTGAAACAGACAGCCCCAGGCCAGTGGGAGAGGCCAGTGTCCCAGGATGGCCTGATTGACTGGCTGGACAGGCCAATGAGGGAGCCAGGAGAGTGCTCCCCTGCCCCTAAGTGCTCCCCATGCCCCCTGGCATGGCCCCCAGTGCAGCCCCTTAGGGCTACTTGCCCTGGAGAGCTGTACTGGAGCAGAGGCTGCACTGTGTACCAGCTGGCGCCACCTCCCATGCAATGTGGACAGACCAGTACGTTTATGTAACTCAGGATGTATAAAAAGTTATACATACCCCATTACATATAAATAACTTTGGCTGCCTGAAGTTCTGAAGTTTGGTTCACATAGTCTTAAATTCAGATTCTCAGCCAGTGTAAACCATTGGACTTAAGCCAGTTTACACAAGCTGACAACGGGGCTCTTAGTTTCCTAACAAGTCACATTAGACTAGAGGAATTGTACCTATTACACTATTACAAATGTCTTTCTGCCATCAAATCATTTACAATAAAGTACAGATAATTCACAACTTTCACAGCTGAGGAATTTGTGAGTAACTTCATAAAGACAAATTTGCATACAGTCCTGAGGCATCAAAACAGCACAGTGGACAAAAAACTCATCATTTGAAGTCAAGCAGGAGTTTAAGTGCTTTGCTGAGACTGGGCCTTAGTAATCAAAGCAGCTAATTGACAGATGAAAGATATGTACAGTAACTGGTCACGTCTGAAGGGCACTATGCACATATCTATACTAGGAGATAGGGGTGTGGTTTCCAGGTCACACATACATACCAGCACTAGCACACACTTTATTTATATCGAATTGATAAGCCTGTGATAAACTGTAGTGCCCCTAGAGAGTAAGTGGCTCCTGCTGTGCTACATTTTTGAGATAAACAAGGCCTGCTTTTGAATTTATCTTGAGTGATCTTCTTAGGTTTGGCGGCTCCCGGAACACACAAAAGAATGAAGACAGTGACCATAAACAGTCCCAAGTAAGGAACCCTGTCTGCACTGTAAGTTTTACTAAGTATATAATTAAAGTTACAATCACAAACAAATATACAAAACCCAAGGTACCACATTCAATAGTGAATGCAGTATTCATATACAAATGCCTGAAGATATTTTAGACTGGTAAATCTCAACAGGCAGTCATTGACAGAAAGATGACTCCAGGCAGGGTCTCCCCACCCTACCCATCCAGGGAATCCATGTCCTGATATAACTACACTTAATACCTTATCTGTACTTCCAAACTCCAAGAATATTGGGGTGTCCCACTTCTTAGTTCCCTTTATTCTTATTAACACTTACATCAACATACTGCCAGGGCATCCTGTGAGCAGAGCAGAACTTTCCATGATGTTATGTCTCAATCTTAGAGGCAGGGCCAGATATCGTGGAAGCTGTAGGGGCTGAGGCCCCAGGCTCCAGCCGCTAAAACTCCTACTTGGTCTCCCCACCCCAACCCCACCTCACTCAATGCCAGTAAGGCTTGGGAAAGCATTCAGAGTGCTCCTGCCCTGCTGGCATTGGGAGACATGGAGCACCTAGGGCCAGAGATTGGCCTTTGGGCACTCTTGCCCTGCCCCTGGCTGGCTGGTCTGTCCCCATTGCATGGGAGGTGGCGCCAGCTGGCACACAGCCCAGCCTCTGCTCCAGTACAGCCCTCCAGGGGCTGTACTGGGGGCCATGCCACATGCCAGCTGGCCCCACACCTGGGGACAGATAGGCCAGAGCAGGGCTGGGGCGGGAGCACCCTCATGCCCAGGAAACTCCCCCCTCCAGAGATAGCCCGCCCACAAGTCACCATGCTGAGGGGATGGGGCCCCAGCAAGGGGGCCTTGCAGAGGGGTTGCAGCCCAGGGTCCTCAGGCTGGTTAATCCAACTCTGCTTAATGATCTTGCATTACCACCTCACTTTACTTATATATCCAATACACACGAGTCACTCCTAAATACTTGGCAAGCTTACATTCCTATGATCCTGCCCTACTTATCTATATCTATATCTATATCTTGAAACTTAAATGTATTCATCAGCCACTGTTCTATATGAAATAATACATGTTAACCATGGGAATAGAAAACACAATTAAATAATTAAATAAACTAATTAGCTACATTAGCATGCTTGGCCTAGTAAAATACCTGCAGGACTCACAGTACAGGCTAGACACCATGAGTACAAATTCACTTGACACAGAGAGTAGGTACTCAGGGCAGCTAGCCTGTACATCCATTGTCACTGACTGACTGAAATGAACTCATTTTAAAAAACATCCATGCTGAGGGACGTGTGAAACTGAATAATCTGTCTTTTTCAATGTGCATTATCTAGTACTTTTGCAGGATCCTGTTCTTTGTATTATGATAACAGTAGGAGCAATCTCAGGAACAGATAAGCGTGAGAACCACTTTTTACAGTATAAAACTGAGAATTATATTATATTGTAACTGTTATATGATATAACCCAAAGCAGTACACTTAAGTTTGTGATATTCTGAATGCAATCAGTGAGTTAATCTTGGATCAGATCCACAGAACTTGTTTCATTCTAAATGTTTTACTTCTTACCATACACAGAGATTGGTGTTTGCTTCTTTGTTTCAAGAGCTAAATATTCTATGCTTTTCACTAAAAACTACATAATGAAATCCCAGGAAACAACTAATAAGCTATTGTTCCTTCAAATAGGGTGATACCTGGTATCTCAAATTCCTGAGGGCTTTTTGTTTTGTTTTGTTTATGTTCTCTGGGAATGGTTATATTATGAAGATAGCACTACTGAGCATATGCAAAGTGTCTCATCTCACTCACTCAAAGGGACCAGAATCTGCCACCCTTTCTTACACTGGGCAGTGATACCTTACTGACAAGAGCAGTAATCCTGAAAACAGCTTTACATGTGCAAACAGTTATAGTCATATGGCACTCATTGCAGGACTGGGGCCAAGACCAGTTCCAGGAGAACTGTGGTAACAATTAAGGCCAAATAGACCTTCTAGCTGGTAAAAGTAGGGACAGATTCATGAATTGTCGCAGTGACCTGTTATATAAAACTGTGCAAGAAACAATGTAAGGATACAGACTGAATTAATTTAAAAGCATTTAAAATTTTTTTGATTGCATAATCACTCAATTTCAGTTTCAATGCTTTTTTTCCTTATTTTGATTCCCCTTCCTTTGTGTTTTTCAATCAGTAAATTTCTAACCTTTGGCATTCATAGATGGTCCATCTAGTCTGACCTCTGTTATAACACAGGCAATAAAACTTTCCAAAAACAATTCCTAGAGCATGAATTTCCTATTGCAGGGGTCCTCAACCACTATGTTGAAACAAATTACTGTGTCACCAGACAAGTGGTTAAATGTGTCATGGAGAGTGTGGGAGATGGCTGCATTTGGCCTAGGGGAGTGAAGGGGGGGGGCTGGTGTGTCCTATAGGGTTGTGATAAGCCACCAACTGTGTTGTGACCAGCAAAAGAGTGAGAACCACTGTTCTAGCATGCTTTTCATGGTCCTACACAGGCTGGTGTCACTATACCAAGCTCTCAAACCTCATTTAACACTTAATGTTGGACAGTGACGAGATCATGTTAACTTTCTTGACTCTTTTGACTCATATATTCCAACTAAATTAATAAAATATTATTTACATAAGTAAGAAGCTAGATTCACAACTAAAGTCCTAAAGCTAAGAAAGGTTGACACACTTGGACTCTAATGAAATGCTATTGATTGGTTCTGTCCAATCCTTATGAAATGGAAAGACATGGTAAGTGAGACCAAAACTGATTATTATTGGGGTTGATTTGGAAACACATAAGACATTTATCTTTAAAAATGTTTTTTTGTTGTTTTAGAAAATATGATCCTTTTTTATGAGAAAACAAGGCATACTTGAAGATTAATTAGATTCACACCATTACCTTTGGTCTTCAACAGACTGAATTAATGATGTGTAGAAGACAGAAAATATGAGAAAAGTCCACAGTTATATTTCCCAAAAGTAATTTTGCCCTAAAAATAACAAATGAATAAATAATCCTTGCAACTCTTCATCCCTTCTTCCTTTAAAACAAAGAAGTCAGAGAGGTTCAGCATCAAGTAATAAAAAGCAGTGTGAAAAGGAATTTTACACAACAAATTTTGATTTGGATTAAATTTGGCAATTTCAGATTCAGATAAGTATTTGCATATTAAATAAAGATTCTCTCCTTTAGCTATATAACTTTCATTAATGCATCCATTTATAGACACAATCTGGATATACTCAAACTTCCAGCAGGCAAAACTAATACGTGAGCAGTCAGGAAAACAAAGACTAACTAAACAGTTTATGAAATGCTGTCCAAAATAAAATCCTACTATTTTTACTCCACTCTAGAAGAGAGATATACCCTAATCAGAAAAGCTTAGCAAGCTTGAAACAAAGAGAAATCATTTCTCCCATTTTATCCTAAAACATGTTAATAAAGCTGCATCTCTCCGAAATTCTGATATGTACTCTTGCTGTGGAACTTGATTATGAGTGGCAGATTTCAAAATGTGACACTTCGCAAATGACTTGCCGTCCTTGTACTTCAGCCAACTTATATGAGATACAGACAGGACTTCCTGAAAACTGAACATACAAGATGAGTTAAATTCCTGGATAAATAGATTATCCAACAAATTGATTTTAATTGAAAATTTTTATTTTCTGTAACAGTTACATCATACTCTAGTCACATTACAAAACTATAAACACTAACAGCGTTCAAAAATTAAAGTATTATAATATGCAAGAAAAGGAGTTGTAAGAGCAGAGGGATATAAATGTTTTCCAAAGTACTTATTTATTGGCCATGATCATTTGAAACAGTGTCGAGTATTTATTACAGTCATTTATTTCTGTTTACTCCTCATACTTTAAATTTAAAAACAGAGGAAAAGAAGGACTGGAAATGTCATTTTATACAGGGAGATTTGCAAAGGGTGACCTGAGACTTTAGTTTTTAAATTTCATTTTACATACTGTTCCTCTTTCCTGCTTTTACTGTGTATGAGATGCACAGTATTGACAAATAAAAGCATATTCACCTACTTTTTATTATACAATACACTCTGCAAAAGCTAGTTAACATACCCATTGGTATGGAAAAGTATTCTTATGCTCCTCATTCCTAGAGAAAATCATTCAGAATTGAACACCATGTTCTTCCATCATTAGCTATAAACTGGAAGGTTACATTATTTACATTGATTTAAATCTAAACAGAAGCAGATTCAGGGTTTTCTGATCTTTCTTCATTATGCAAGGGAATCCAAAGATGCGCGTATTATGCCCAGTATTCTGCCTGTCATTATTTAAGATGTATGAGGCACACTAGAAAGCACAAGGGACTGATAATAGGGTATTGAAATCTTTACCCTTAGGTCACTGGTTTGACTGAACTTTTTTAGTGATCTTGATCCTTAGAACACTATTCAAACTGGCACCATTATTGAATGAATCCTCAGAGACGCCAATGACTAAACTGGCAGTGTGATTAAATTGCTCTCTGACCCTTAAAGCAGTCACTCTAGAATTACAGTGACCATATGTCCCTGCTTGATTTGGGCCATCCTTTTTTTTTTTTTTTCCCAGACGATATCCCAGTATTTTTTGGACTTCATTGAGAACATCTAAATATTGCAGTTTTTCATTTAATAAATCAAAAAATTAGGTGTTAGTATAATTAAAAATGTTTCTCAATGAGATTTTGCTGTACCAAGTAAGAATATGCTCTGTCCTTATTATGAATAGTCCAGTAAATGTTTGGAATGGTGAACAGTGTTTGCAATGAAAAGTCAAATGAATGTACAACATTTTAAAGCTCGCCTTTTGTTCAGAATATCAATATTCGTTCAAGAGTTCCATGACAAACTCATTCAGAATAGTTATTAGGGAAAAAATTCTCACTTTGGAGAAATAGTGACGTGTTGCTCCTGAATTAGTTATAGTAATGACAAAAGCACACTTTCTTTCCAGAAACTGTACTTTTAAATGATTCTTTCACAAACATAAAAAATATTGCCACAAAAAGTCCCAATTTTTGATTTACAAAATATTGTCATTTTACTCCAGAATAGTTAAGGCATGCCGATGGGAAAAACAACATAATGAGGACTTAACTGAATAAATACAAACTAAAACATCTGGGACGGAGTTGGGGATGGATGTTAAATAATCATAAACAAATATATGCCATGAAAGAGAGAAACTTAAAAAGAAACAACACTAAAGGAAACCAAAAGGAGAGAATACTCAGTAAATGAAGGACTTATTTCCACTGCTTTTATATCTATTGGTACCTGCTTATGACTTAATGTGTTTAGATGTTATTTTAACTTTTGGATTGAGTGTGTGTATTGTATATCAGTGCATTATTTTACATTCATTTCATCTTTTAATCTGTGCTGTTATAAGCCTTGTTTCACAACACAAGGCCTTTCTTGTTTACTTCTCCATATGGATGCCACATGTAACTATATTCTTCCTCTCAGGTGAAATAGGTTTTCACCAAGTTGCGTGTGTGTGGGCATTGTGTCATTGTTTTCTGTGTGTGGATTTTACATTACTGGGCGTTTTGTCTATCTGTTTCTTTGTTATTCACTCATTCCTATCTCCATGGTTTTTCTTGATATAAAAACTTTACTATTCTTTTTATTATTAAACTGCTTGTGCATTTTTTCCATTCAATACTGACTTTTCATTTTTCCACAGTTGTGCTCATACTTGATCTATAGAGTTCCAAAGTAGCCATTGTCACTTCCCATGTATGGAAGAAAAAAGCAGAGAAAAATATAACTAGCCTACACACATCAGGACATAGTCCTCTATAAAAGACAAATCAAAGAAATTTGTGAAAAATATTGCTTTATTTGACAGCTCCAAAGAATAAATTGCTGTACTGGGGTGCACTTCAAGATTCATTTCAATAAAACTGTATGCACAAGCATGATGTTTTTCCTCAAACAAAGAACACAGAGGCAGCATATTCAATTTTTCCACAGAATGTAGTACTACTTTGTAATGTAAAAATCAAGAGCAGTTTTTAATCCTTATAAGTACTTCCAGCCACTGCATCTCCCAGACAGTCACAGCAGAGTATATTAAAAATAGTTCTGGCCAGAACAGGATTGCCAACCTTGTATTTTAGTTTTTGCTGACATGAAGATCTGAAATTGAGGGTTTGGGGTTTTTTCAATTGATTATGGTAAACTTCTACAGGTATCACTAAAAATATCACAAAGAATACACTACTGTTACAATATTTTCATAATATCATAATGTCAGTAGCTGAGGAAAGGCAGAGCTGCAGGGCTGGAGAGATGGGAAATATACGGGGGGAAATGGGCCATGGGTCAGGAGGAGAATAAGGCAGGAATGCCAGGCCAGGGAGATGGAAGGTGTGGTGTTCTGGACTACCTAGGGTTGTCATAGTGATAAATGGGAGAGTCATTTAGGAGCTAGGAAAACCTGTCTGTCTCCTCTCTCTCTCTCAGTTCTCTTTTAATAAAGACTTCTTATACAGCTCTGAATATACTGTCCTCCTTATTGGATTATAATTTCCCTTAAAACTCTACATCTGGTGACAGAGGATGGGATAAGTGATGGAGTGGCTATCCTCAACAATCGTGGCAACTTTGGAAAACCAGAATACAATGTAAGAAGCAAAACTTTATTTTACTGCTTGCATGGGGGTTGGGTTGTAGCTGTGAAAGCTGATCTGTTTGCCTAAGGGCTGGCTGGCTATTCTGAAAGCTGATCTGCCTGCTGTTAAGAGAAGACACAAACAATAACCACAAAAGGGCATCATGGCTTTACTTACTACAACCTTTGAAGCATATGATCATTTGGCAGATTCCTGGCAGACATATACAGCCCGATTTCAAAATTTTATAATAGCAAATGACATAACTGATGAGAAGAAGGTACCAGTTTTTCTAATGGTCATTGGAGTTAAGACTTACAATTTGCTATGTGATTTGCTTTATCTGGAAAAGCCAGAGCAGAAACCTTATGGGGACCTAGTGGAAGTTCTGGGAGCACAATTTTCCCCAAAGCCACTAGTAATTGCAGAGAGGTATAGGTTCTACCAAAGGAACCAAGAGCAAGGTGAATCAGTTGTACAATCTGTAGCAGCTCTGTGGAAGCTGGCAGCACACTGTCACTTCAAGAACATGTTAGAGGAACTGCTGTGTGACAGGCTGGTGTGTGGCCTGCACAGTGAATCAACACAAAAACACCTACTGACTGAAGGTCAACTCACCTTGCAGAAGGCTGTGGAAATTGCAGTCTCCATTGAACATGTCACCCAAGACATGCAACAGATCGGGGTCAGCATATGTAAAGTATCCCTACAACCTGCCCCCAGGGAACCGAGGAGACAAAAATGTTACCGGTGTGGGAAGCAGGACCACCTCGCATCTGAGCGCCGGTTTAAGGAACTACTGTGTCGACAATGTGGTAAGAGGGCACATTGAACGTGCCTGCAAACAAAGGAAGGGTGAGCCAAACAGAAGAGGCAGACCTGAGAAAAATGAGCCGTTGGTTTGGCGGACTAAGAGGGAAATTCTGCATGCAGTAAAGCAGGATACAGGTGATCACATTGACACCCAATTGTTAGATGAAGATTCCCTTCATGTTTTGTCTATAACAGCTGGCCCACATAAATTCTGGGTAACACCTGTGTTGGAAGGCAAACCTACATGCATGGAACTGGACACTGGCGCAGCAGTTTCATTAGTTTCTAACATTGTGTATGAGAAGGACTTTAGATATCTGCCACTTAAGCCGACGGTAGTCGTTTTGAAGACATATACTGGAGAGACTGTTCCCCTGTTGGGTACTATTGATGTGAAAGTAGAACTCAATGGACAGACGACAAAGCTACCACTGTTAGTGGTAAAGGGGAATTACCCAGCCCTAATGGGAAGATCTTGGATCAGGAAAATCCAACTCGATTGGTCACAAGTGCATCAATTGACTAAAGAAGAAATGAATCTAGCAGCGGTACTAACAAAACATGCTGCTGTTTTCGGTGAAGACTTAGGCAGCATGAAGGGAATCACTGTGAAATTAAATATAAAGCCTGATTGCCAACCAAAATGTTTGAAGGCCAAGATGGTGCCATTTGCCATCAGACCCAAGGCGGAAGAAAACTTGGAGCGGTTAGTCAAAGAGGGAGTCTTGCTGCCAGTTACTCACAGCCAGTGGGCGACATCCATTGTCCCAATAGTGAAGAAGGATGGCTCCATTTGGATTTGTGGAGATTTCAAGGTCACTGTCAACCCAGTGTTATGTGCAGAACAATATCCTCTTCCCTGTATCGAGGACATCTTTGCAGGTTTGGCTGGAGGACAAAAATTTAGCAAGATTGATTTGAGTCAAGCGTACTTACAGATGCATGTTGAAGAAGAATCTCAAGAATCGTTGACAATCGTAACACATAAGGGGTTGTACAGATACTGTCGTTCACCTTTCGGCATTACTTCAGCCCCAGCTTTGTTCCAAAGGGCAATGGATCAGATTTTGAGTGGTTTATCAGGAGTACAGTGCTATCTGGATGACATCCTGGTCACGGGCAAAAATGAGGAGGAATACCTTACAAACTTGGAAGCTACTCTGCAAAGACTGGAAGACTATGGTCTACGTGTTCACAGAGACAAATGTATGGTTTTCCAGCCCTCAGTTGAATATTTAGGACATATAATTGATGCTGATGGTCTCCATAAGTCTCCAGCCAAGGTTAAGGCTATTGTGGATGCTCTGCTACCTCAGAACGTAAGCCAACTTCACTCTTTTTTAGGCTTATTAAACTATTATGGCAAGTTTATTCCACAATTAGCGAAGCTCCTGAAACCCCTACATGAGCTTCTGGGGCCGAAAAAGGCCTGGAACTGGACTGAAGCCTGTGATGTAGCATTTAAGGAAGCTAAATGCTCACTGGTAAACTCTAAGGTTCTGACACATTTTGACCCATCCTTGCCCCTACAGTTGGCTTGTGATGCCTCCCCTTATGGAGTTGGGGCTGTATTGTCACATATTATGCCTTCTGGTGAAGAGAGGCCCATTGCTTTTGCTTCACGCTCCTTGACTAAGGCAGAAACTAACTATGCCCAAATTGAACGCGAAGCACTGGGCATTGTTTTTGGCGTTAGGAAATTTCACCAGTACCTGTGGGGAAAGAAGTTCACGCTTCTCATTGACCATCGACCCCTGACATCAGTTTTGGGGCCACACACAGGCATCCCACATTTGGCTGCTAGTCGGATGCAACGATGGGCATTGATACTTTCTGGATACACATATTAAATCAAGTACAGGCAATCCTCTTTGCATCGCAATGCTGATGGCCTTTCAAGGCTACTCTTACCGGCACACCGTCAGGATCTGGGCCAGGAAGGAATCTTTTACTTTGAACAGGTGGAAAACACACCTGTCACGGCTTCTCAAGTGAAGAAAGCAACACGGGTTGACCCAGTACTCTCACGAGTTATGGATTACGTGATGCATGGAATGTTCTTACCTGACTCTCAGGTGTCTCCTGACCTCCGCCCCTATGTGTCTAGGGAGACAGATTTATCGACCCAATCTGGGTGTTTGTTGTGGGGTATGCGTGTCATTATCCCACATTCATTAAGACCACGTTTGTTGGAACAACTCCATTCAAGTCACTGCGGCATAATGCTCATGAAAGAAATTGCACGGAGCTATTTCTGGCGGCTGGGCTTAGACAGGGCCTTTGAAGAAATGGCTAGAGCTTGTACATCCTGCCAGAGCGTCCGGAACACACCTCAGTTGGCACCTCTTCACCCATGGGATTGGCCCGAAAGGCCATGGCAACGTATCCATGTTGATTTTACTGGCCCATTTGAAGGATGTATGTTTTTAGTTGCTGTGGATGCCCATTCAAAATGGCCAGAAGTCTCAGTAATGCAGTCCACTACTACAGAAGCCACTATTCACACCCTGTGTGGCTTTTTTAGTTGCTACGGTCTTCCAGAACAGCTGGTGAGTGACAATGGACCACAATTAGTTTCTCAGTATTTTGAAACTTTTATGAAGGCCAATGGAATACATCACATCAGGTCAGCGCCGTATCATCCTTCCACCAATGGACTTGCTGAAAGGTTTGTACAGACTATGAAGCAAGCTCCAAAATCTGCAAAGGGACAGTCACTTTTTCATAACCATCTAGACAACTTCTTGTTGTCCTACAGAAACACTCCACAGGCTACAACTAAGGCATCTCCAGCTTTTCTTAAGATGGGGCGGCAGTTGCGCTCTTGCTTTGATTTGTTGAAACCACAAGACACACGGCAAGTGGTTCAACGCCAACAGCAGGATCAAGTCAGCAGACATTCACCAAGAACAAAGGGCCGCACCTTCAGTATTGGACAGCCAGTTCTTGCGCAAAACTATGCTTCAGGAGCTAAATGGGTCCCAGCAACAGTCATTGCCCAGACAGGACTTGTTTCCTACTCTGTCCAGACAGCGAGTGGCCTAGTTTGGTGACGGCATGTAGATCAGCTGCTTCTCCATCATATCCACCCAGAAGATGCATCTCCAGCAGACATATCTGACTTCACCCCTACTGATGATACAACATCAGAGCATGAAACTACTATTTCTGTCTCTCCTGCTCCAGCCACCCCTTCAACGCCTTCAGCCTTCCTGGACCAACCGGACACAACATCCTCTCTGGTTCTGGCTACTTCCCCAGTACCTGTGATCCCACCACCACCAATACCATCTTGTGGGGTGGGCACACCAGAAGTTCGCCGTAATTCACCTCGCGAGAGAAGGCTTCCTAATCGGCTGGATCTTTAGTTAGTGGTGACCCCCTCTTCATGGGGCAGAATAATTCCCCGGGGGTTCGCCAGAGATGGGGCAGTCTACCCTCATCTCCTAGTTTAGTTCTTATTCTTCCGGGGGGGGGTATTTTTTGGGGGGGTGTTCATTAGAGGGGGAGGAATATGTGGTGTTTTGGACTACCTAGGGTCATTGGGGTTGTCATAGTGATAAATGGGAGAGTCGTTTAGGTGCTAGGAAATGTAGAGTTTTAAGGGAGATTATAATCCAATAAGGAAGACAGCATATTCAGAGCTGTATAAGAAGTCTTTATTGAAAGAGAACTGAGAGAGAGAGAGAGAGAGAGGAGACAGACAGGTTTTCCTAGCACCTAAACGACTCTCCTATTTATCACTATGGCAACCCCAATGACCCTAGGTAGTCCAAAACACCACAGGAAAACCTGTCTGTCTCCTCTCTCTCTCTCAGTTCTCTTTCAATAAATACTTCTTATACAGCTCTGAATATGCTGTCCTCCTTACTGGATTATAATTTCCCTTAAAACTCTACAGAAGGGAGCAAGGAGGAAGGCTCTGGGGTGGAGTGGTAGGGATCCCACCACAGGGAGGATCAGAGGCTACAGATGCAATGTTGCATTCATTGCCCCAGGGAGCACAGATGGACCCCCTGCACATCTTTTTTTTTTTTTTTTTTTTTTTTTTTTTTGTTGTCTGCAACCTGCTGGTGCTCAGCCAGGCTCTCTGGATGCAGAAGCAACCTCTATTGTAGACTACGGGACTCATCCTGTGGAGATGGTTCAAAGGGTGTGCAGGGCAGGAATCCAGCTGTACAAAGTGGCTCTCTGACTCTTTCCCCAGCCCTGCCATGGAAAGCAGTTAAAGCAATTGCTGAGGAGTGGTGTCTTAACAGGCAAAGCCAAGGTGTGTCTATCTGCCACCCACATCTCCATCTGCCCTGGATCCTGCCCCCTGCATGATACTCCAGTTGGATGCTACCTCTTAGGTCCTAGTGCTAGAATACTTCTATCTATGTTGAGTAGCCCAGCATAAATAGCAATGGAAGTATTTCAGCACTAGAACCCAGAAGGCAGCATCGAATTGCTCAGCTCACTGCTCAGCTGCCATCCCTCTGCTCACTAAGAGATTTTTCGTGGATGTTTTCTTTTAATTAGACTCATGCAAGTAGAAAATTTGCACACTTTTTATGGACTATCTGTAAATTTGTAGATGGTTGGAAACCCTGAGAACAATCCAGTGAATGTTAGGAGGCCCTAAATCGGTGCATCCTTCTCCCAAATTCTTTACTTTTTAGTGCCAAAATACAATTCACAGTATGAGTCATACTAATTCCTTCTCTGCAAACTGCCCCAGGAGTCTAAAACCAGTGCAGTTCCATGGGTGATAATTATGGTTCAGACAAGGACTCAAGCATCCACTGGTATATGGAGCATTCTGCTACCTAAACCTGCTCTGAGAAGGTTAAACAATGGAACACTACAGAGGGACAGGGGGGAGGAGTCATTGTCCCACACCTTGTCTACATAAGCATTCCTGCTATTGCTTCCACAGGTAGAGATACTCTCATGCTAGCGATAGTGGGTCAGAAAAATGGCTAGACATAGCCACAAGGGGAGTTGCAGCACTTAGCTGATGCTTTTCTTCCAAACAATTTATTTTCCACTTTGGCCAACCTCTCCTCTTTTCCTAAATACAAGACTGTATTTCCCTTTACCACTCACCCAGACTCCACTCAAGACTATCTGCCTCCCTAGGCAAAACTTCAGTGTGTTGCCTCCCTCCTACACCTTTAAAATGTTCACAGGAGACTTCCCACCACGTCCAGTCCTACTGCCACCCCTGAATTTCATACAGTTGGGTTGAGGTTGGCTGCTGGGCTCCAGTAACAGATCCCACAAGGTGGGAACAGATTGATGCTGGAGTAGGCTGAGCCAGATGAGGCAGGGTAAAATTCCCTCCAGCCTCTGCCGTAGGCCCTGCAAGCAACTGAAACCTGTCTCATGGTCTGGCAATATCCCCAACCAGAGCTACTCTTCACAATGGCCTTTCCCAGACAGGACAAGAAGAGAGTAAACCCCAGCTCTGAATGCCTCGACAGCTGTGGTTCTTCCCCCTCAAGTTGCTCAGCTCAATCACAGTGGAACTTGCACCTTGGCAGGAGATACCTACCTACCTGTAGGACCCTGGTTAATGGGCAGTGTGGACCTCATGCCCCCACAAAGTCATGCTCCTGTACCAAATACAGACTGACTACAGAACTGACTTCTGGACAAGCTACATACCAGATGTGTTCACCATAAGATCCTTTAATGCTCTGCCAGATCTAACTCAAATTACCTTAAATCAGGCAATTGGATAAAATTAAACCCTGTCATCCCAGTAATTTCATGTGATTTCTTAAAACATCATGAATAATGTCACAGTACTTGCAAACAAACAAAGAGTCTGGTGGCACTTATAAAGACTAACAAATGTATCTATTGCATAAGCTTTCATGGGAGAATATCCCACCTCACCAGACGTTTGAAGATGGGGAATTTACACAATGAGAGCAAAATAAATGTAGGGGAGTGTAAGTCATACAATCAGGTCAAACTGTTACAGCAAATCAAAGCAGTTGGTTGGAGTCAGTGAAATACAGCAAATAGCAGGGAGTTGGCGGGGGGGGGGAGAAAAGCAGAATCACCTTTTGTAATGAGAAAAAAATGTAAAGCCTGTAACCCAGTGTATACTAAGCTATAATAACCTGGCACTACATTTCAGACCTACATTCTATACCATTTGATTTTTAAGAATACAAAACGAACCTGCCCTTAACAAATTTCTTCTATACCTTTGTAAACCAAAAAAGAAAATTAAAATTCTATTTTAGTCCTATTTGGCATTTCTGAAGCCCAGCCTAATGAAGTGATCCAACACAACATCCAGGACAGCAGAGATGGCAATGACTGCTTGAGACCTGTCCTAATCCCAGTACCACCTCTCTTCACTGTACAAACCCTACCTGTCCCAACATACTAAGCAGAGTTTCCTGACTACCTCTTACAAAAGTCACGAACTGAGCTAACTCAATCTAGTGCCATAGGATACACAGATTATTATCCACAAGGGTTACAAAGACTGAGATAGCTACAATGAAATTTTTAAAAAATCTTCATAAAATTCATTAATGAGAAAGGTAAATGAAACAGCAGAATCTAGAAGCACTTGCAGGTCTAGAAGGCGGCCTCTCATATAATACTAGCATACAAGTAAGTTGCACCACCCCAGATGGCCCATCCATGTCCTCAGTGTACAGTGCTAGCTGGCTGCAGCCAAGAATGATTTGCCCAATTAAACTCCCTTGTCAAAAAATCACAATCTAGCTCCACTTACTGTTTTTTTTTTCATTTTGTTTATACCATGGGACCTCCAAAGGCAACAGAGCTTCCCCAATAAGTTTAAGTGGAGAGGAGGCAAGAACACACAAACAGACAGGAGACATAAATGCCCAGCTGTGCAGAGATGGGAGAAGAGGAAGTGGAAATGCTGCTTCATAAAGGGCCCTGTTGAACTGAGAGTCATCTTCCCCGATGTGGGGATTTATTTTATATTAATTTTATTTTATTTATAGGCTTTTTCATGATGCTTTCAACTATAGCATCTAAGCACCTCACACAGCAAAGGATTTCTCCTCATAGCACCCCTAGCAGGTTATTATTATTATTTAAAAGTGAAACCATGGTAGTGCCAAGAGGCCAGCCAAGGCATGGTCCCACTGTGTTAAGAATTCCACAACATTTATAGTAAAAAAAATGACAGTGATTTGCCCAAGGTCACATCGAAAGTCTGTAGCAGCATTGGAAAACACCCCATCTCATGAGCCTTCCCCACAAGATCCTTTCTCCACAGAATGAAAATGAATGGACTTTCCCATTCAGTCCAGCACAAGTAAACAACACAGCAGAAGACAATTTCAGAGTTTTACTTCCAAGCTGTTGAGAAGAAAGGCAACAGGGCTAAAGTCCATTTTCTAGAGATTACTGCTCAAAGCCAAATCAATGCGCTATTCAAAGCAACATTGATACTCGTTCACATGCTAAGAGTAAGGGCAGGTCAACAATTAAAACAGTGCAGTTGAACCCCTGTAGCATTTCAGTGAAGATGCTACTACACTAACAGCAGAGCTTCTCCCGTTGACATAATTAATCAGCCTCCACAAGAGGCAGTAGCTATGTCGACGGAGAAGCCCTCTCACCAACTCTGTGCTGTCAACACCAGAAGTTAGGTCAGCATAACTGCATCATTCAGGGATACTCAGTTTGTTTATTAAAGATGAAAGAGGTTGTGCAAGCCGTGAAACTCATTAAATTTAGAGCCCCCATGCTTGCCATACATTTTTGGGGCAAATGGGCTTTTTACCTTCCACTTTCATTGGTAATCAATCACATAGCATACTTTGGGTGTCAACACAAAGTAAATAATATACCCCAATAATGTATTTTGGTCTCTATGGCACTCATCACTGTAGTATGGAAGCCTCAATGGATATTAATGATTGTTCCTGTTTCATCTGGACCTGTAGCACCTCTGAAAAGCAGACTAAGTGATTTGCCCAAAGTCAAACAAAGTGCATAGGATATCAGTAAATAAAACTCAATTCTGTGCCTTAAGCACAAACCTACTCTTCCTCCTTTGGTTTATGTACTCGTGAAGCTACATAAAGACCATGCTGTAGTTTGAAGACACTGTTTCAGAATCAACTAAAAACCGTGGAAGTATTATTCTGAGGCAGAAGGGAAAAACAATCAGTAGGAAATGCCTGCTTCTATGTTGCCAGTTAATTAGATTAAATAATTAGTGTTAACATAAAAATACCAGGCATGCCTGTGAAATATTAGCCAGGCCCAGGTGGCAACCCTGTATCATTCTCAATATGTCTCCCCAGGGTCACTTTTTGTGCTGTTAGCTGTGAAAGTTTAGACTGACCTTGGGGCACATAGGAAAGAGGTAAGAGTCTGTGTAAACAGGAAATGAAGTCAGTCTTGCATTCACCCCAGCCTGGTGTGCTAGTCTCTGTAAACTCTATGTGAGAGTGGGATTCAATAAAGTTCCAACAGATTACAGAACACTTCTGCTAAAATGGAGAAGCGGGAGAGGAAACAGACAAGAGTGCTCTCCAGTCCCGCCAAAGCAGCCCGCTGAAAAGCTACATCCAGCTAGCAGCAGAAGAGGCAGAGAAAATGCCTGAGGACATAGACAGTGCAGACAGAGTTGCTATGGTAAGTCCAAACTGCAAGGAGTGTGGCTAGGAAAGCAGGGGACCCTAAAGCTACAAGTAGGCCCACAATGCCAGTTTGCTTACTTAAAAGGCCATGCCACCTTTCCCCACACAGAAGCAATGATGAGAAAAGAGTGGAATCTGTAGTCTGGTAAAACAACAAAGATGGCTTTATCTGACCCATCATTTTTCCAGATACCATCCTCAGCAGAATTTGATTTCTGGCACTCTGAGGGATCACCACTGTGGGTAAGTAGATTCCAGAAATTCTGTCAGGAATCTGGTTTATATCAGCCAAGAGATCACCTAATATCCTGCTTCATATAATAGATCTGCAGCATACACTTTGTTCTTTCCAGAAATCTCACTGTGACTCAGATGAAAAAATTCAACAAGTTAAAGAACTGGATAAGTATTTCATGCCAAGCTGAAAAGTTATTTTTGAGCAAACATGATTTCATTTACATCAGCTAGAGAAGGGGGAGTCAGCAAATGACTTCATAACAGCCCAGTACAACCTAATCTAACTCTATGCTATGACAGCAGTGAAGAACTTCTAGAGATAGGCCTGCGGTAGGGATGAGGGACAGCCATCTGTCAGAACGACTCCAAAATGATCCTAGTCTCATACTACAGCCAGCCAAGAACATGGTCCTCCAAACCTGGGGAAGAAAATACCTGAGGATGCCTGAGAACAATATCCACCCAGAGCAGTAAAGCACAAAGGGATACAGATAGCACTATGGAATGAAGAAAAGGAACCCAACAAGACCATGAAGGAATGTTTGTGGTGTGGTAAAACCACCTCAAAGGAAACCAACTTGCCCAGCAAGAAATACCACATGCAGGAAACGCCTAAAACAGCAACATTATTCAGCAATCTTCCAGTTCAAATGCATGGTAGTAGCTGTCTTTTAAGATGACAATCCAAAAGGCACTGCAATTGCCCACCTTGGACCCCTAGGAGAAGACCATAATGAACTAGCCTGGATCACCATGATTACCTTGGTATTGTGTATAAAACTCAAAAACAGACACAAGGCTGCAAGTTCAGGGAGTCTACCGAGTTCATTTTAGGGGTATTTATTCTTGTTCTGTTTTGCTATTTTACGACTGCCTTATGTTGTTGTTTAATGTAAAGTTAAGATAAAGGTTTTAATAAGCTTCTTTTATTTTTATTTTTATTTTTTTTAAAGATTCATAGATTCTAAGTCTGAGATGACCATTGTGATCATCTAGTCCAGTGGTTCTCAACCAGTGTGTCACCACACAGCACTAAGTGTGTCATAGTGAGCTTGGGAGATGGCCAGATCTGGCCTCAAGGGAATGGGCTACTGTTGCAATATGCTGCCCTGTGTGTCTCAACCCACAAAAGTTTGAGAATCACTGATCTAGTCTGACTTCCTGCATAACACAGGGCATAGAACTTACCCAAAAATAATTCCCACAACACATATCTTAAAAATATCATGTTGAAAAATGTTCATTCTTAATTTAAAAATTGACAGTGATTAAATCTTCACCAGGACCTATATTCCAGTGGGAATTTGATTGTAACCAACCAAATTCCATTCTGAATTTGACTGTAACCAAGTCATCTCTTAACTTCCTCTTTGTTAACCTAAATAGACTGAGCTCCTTAAATTGATCACTATAAGGTATGGTTTCTAATCTTTCAACGATTCTCATGGGTATCCTCTAAGAGCTCTCCAATTTATCAACATCCTTTTCGTATTGTGAATAACAAAACTGAACACTACATTCCAGCACGACTTGCACCAGTGCCAAACACATTCAGTGAAGATTCCTCATTTCAGTTACATTTTGAGGCTTATCCATTAGCCTATTTTAACCCATTTAATGTGTGCCAGCTTAATTTTATATCATTCTAGTTTTTTCATCAAAATGTCACACCATACCAAGTCAAACTCTTTATAGAAATCTAAAGGTATTACATCAACACTATTACCTTTGTCAACTCAACTTGTGATTTCATCAAAAAAGTATCATGTTAGTTTTTCAGAATCCATTCACAATAAATTCTTGTTGATTTCCATTAATTACATTACCCTCCCTTAATTCTTTGTTAAACAAATCCCATAAGATTGATGTCAAACTGAAAAACCTACTTTGGTCATCCCATTTACCCTTTTTAAAAAATTGACACCTCATTAGCTGTCTTCCAGTCTTCTAGGACTTCCCTAGTTCTCTGTGACTTCTTGAAAATCAACATTAATGGCCCAGAAGACTCTACAGCAAACTCCTTCAAAACTCTTGGATGCAAATTGTAGTGATCTGCTGATCTGAAAATATCTATCTTTGAGACCCTTCTGTTTAACATCCTCCAGAGACACTAGTGGAATTGAAAGAGTTTTTATCATCACTCTACAATGAGAATATATCATCTGTTTCTCCCCAAATATAGACATAAAATAATAAATTCCATAATATTACCATCATTCCATAATTCAATTATAATAATTCCACAGTTCCATAATTTTATAGTTTCCTTCTGATAATGGACAAATACCTTTGACAGAATTTTTTTTGTTCAAATCAAATCAAATCAAATCATAGGGCTGGAAGGGACCTCATGAGATCATCAAGTCCAACCCCCTAGGAATTGAACCCAGGACCTTCTGCATGTTAAGCAGAGGTGCTAGCCACTACACTATTTGCAGGGCTACCTAACATACTTAAAAACTTCTTGCTGTCCTTAACTCTCCTGGCCGTAGCTGTCTCCCTGTGACCCTTGGGTTTCCTTATCAATTATCTACAATTCCTAACTTCTGATTTACAGTCACTACTAACAACTTCCCCTTTCTTCTATTTTTATATTGGTATTTTTTTTTATTTTTATAACTGTTTTCACTTCCCTCTAACCTAGATCATTTTTTCTTTTTAATAAATATGGTCTTTTTCATTTGTTATATTGTGGCTTTTGTGGAATCTTGTAATTGGGAATAATTTAAAAGCCCTTATTTTCCTTTTCCTAATTACATTCTTCCTCACAGATGATTTGGCTCAAGATTGTTTTCAATTTTGTGAAATTGGTCCTATTAAAAGACCAAGTGTGTGTGTATTTTACTGGTCAGAAATTTATTTTGTATGCACATTATAAATGTGATACAGTCATGATCACTTGTATCTAAGCTACCATTAATTTTTCATTCTGTGATCAGTTTTATCTTTACCTGTTAGTACAAGGTCTAATATGGAACTCCCCCATCTTTCCTGCAATCCCTTTTTTTGAGTTAGAACATTGTCATCTATAATATTTAGTAATTCCCAGGATATCTTAGTACTGGCAGCATGAGACCTCCAGCATATGCCATTCAAACTGAAACCCACATGATCACACAGTTTTTTTCCCTCCACATTGTAGATATGCATATAAGGAAGTGGTCATCCTATTCCATAGTATCATCTGTACTAGTACTAGTACCCCATCTTGTGTTTTGTCTTTTAAAGACACTGATCTATAGCATTCAAGACCATTTTCTTCTGATATATCAGACACATGGAAACAGATAATTCAATTCTGGATTTAGAGTGCTATCCCCCTTCCCTTTTGTCCACTCAAGCCCTCCTAAATAGGTTATAATCATTGATTGTAACATTCTAGTTGAGTGAATCATCTCACTAGGTTTTAGTAATACTAACTAGATTAAATTTATGCTCATAAATGACCAATTCTAGTTTGTTACGCATGCTCTCAGCATCAGTGTACAAACAATTAAAGAATTTCCTTACTCCATTCTCTTTGGTTCCTTCTTAGGAAGGGATATAGACATTAAAAGTGATAAAATCTTGGTGTTCAGCCTACAGAGACTGCAGGAAGCAATATGCATGTGCACAAAGAGAATTTTTTCCCTTAGTCTTCAGTATATGGCCTTGGAGTTTTTCAGCTAAGTAGCAAATACCATTTTGGTCGGCGAGTACTGTAAAGCAGTATTTAGAAAACTAACAATGTCCTGGCATAGGTTAGATTGGAGAAAAGTCAGCTAGCATTGCAGTATCTTTACCCTAGTGGCCATACTCAGGCATCTAAACAAAACTGCCCTAATTTTACTAAGCACCTAACATGTCCACTGATTTCAAATGGGAGCAGAGGCTCCTCAGCACCTCTGAATCAGGTCACTTATTCAGGTACCTAAACATGGATCTTAGATGTTCAACTCCAAAAACCTAGGTTTAAACACTTTGGCCAACTGGAACTGAAAAGGCTTCCTACCACTTGGAGCTACATAGACAATAGTTTGATTTGGGACAGACTGATAGCATAGCCTGAACCTTCCACAATCAGTCACTAAAAACAGCAACTCTAACATGGTTGTTGGCCACAATGGCAAAGGAGCTGGTTTCTCAAAATTTATGTTAAATTAAAATATGTCATACCATATACCACAAAAGAGCCAGCCCATAAGTTTTGTACTAATTTTAATACCTTATCTTCTGATTTAAAGCTAACTTCCCCACTTCTTTTCCTTGTTGAACCTCTAACAAATATTCCGGGAAAGAAAAAAGGTGATGAAATTTTACTCTCAACAGTTCTCTGCCTGCTTGCATTCCTTTGCAGATGCCATTCCAAAACTACAACAAAAAAGAAACTGTTAACTTATTAAAACCGAGATTAATTTCATTCTCTATGCTGACTCAGTGCTTGCCCTTTTGGAGGTAAAAATAAGGATTTTTCCATAAAAAAGCAAATTAACCTATTTCTTGCCTTCATAATACTGCATAATATTTCAATATTTTTCTTGCAGTATATAGAAAAATTTACATCCCAAGGCACTGGAGGAATTTCACACATGACAAACTCAAAATAAGGAACAGAGAACTGGGATGTATGCTTGGGTAACTTTCCAAAGTGCTGCCAACATTTAGAAATTGTCAGATTAGAATTTCTTAAACGTTCCTAGTTTGAGAGAGAGTTTTTCAGTGTTTTCCAGAACTGGCCATACATCGGTCCACTTACAGCTCCTCCTACCTTCCTCCAAAAGAAAGTATTCCTTTCTCAAAGAATTGTATAAAGCTGTCTCTAACAGAAACTTATTTTGACAATTTATAATATTCACTGGTGCACTCTGATAATAGTGCCCCATATTGGTAACTTTAATTTCTTTAATTTCCTTTATTATCCACATTTGCTTTTTCCCCTTTAGGCACTTCACTGAAGGAACAAAGCCTATTGCTAATGACATTTTAATCTTTTCTATGGAAATGCCAATTGATGCCAAAACAAGAGGGAACAGATGACCATGAATTGCTAAGCTAAACTCAAAGGTCATTGGGACCACTAAACTGCCCAGAAGATAGGCTCCCTTTTCAACAGCAAGTCAACAGATTGGAAAAATACATTTAATATTGAAACTGTTGAAAATGCAACCAAATCATATTTTCACTTATGAATCTATTTTCATTTATTCTTTGGCCTTATTTCAGGCCCATTTGAAATAGTTCAGGGAAATCACTTTTCCACCCCTTTGCTAATAAACAAGGACATATAAACAATGTCAGAGAACAATGAAGGAAAGTCTTAAAACTAGCACAGAAAAACAAATAGTAAATTGGCTCATCAAATTTATTTAAATTGCATTTAAAATGAAACATATACAAAGTTAAATGCAAACTAAAAATAAACCAAACTCTCGTACTATAATGGTTCATAATTTATCTAAACCTATATAAGAAATAAAACCTCTAAGAAAAGATCAACACATGCATCTATTGTCACTACTCATTATATCTGTGCACATTTATTCAGCATGTTAATCTTTTGAAAATCAGAGTCCATGCTACCAAGATCACATCTGATGAAAAGGTAATTCAAATGGAAATGCCAAAAAGTGTACACAAAGTGGTAATTCATAAAGCAAAATATTATGACTCTGCATAATTAATTTAATCTATTATCCAAATAAAAGCAACATATAATAAGGGATTATTTCTTAGGAGGCCATCGTACTGAAACTACAGAGCAGCAGCTTTCATTTAGCAAGTGTAAGAATGTCTGTTTTATCTCACATATTATGCTCGTACTGACCAATTTAACAATAAAATTGATTGCACTTTTATTCTTTGCCACAGCTAACATGTACATTAAGTGGGAGCAGTAACTAACTAAAGTGAAAACAGTCTTTGACAAACTATTTTCCTCTTTAAAAATCTGGCAAACTTCTGTACTTTACTTATCTTGACTTTTACTTCACTTATTCTCCATTCATGAAAATGGAAAACATTATGATATTTAAAAAAGACCTTACAATTCCTATAAACTCTACTGTTAAAAAAATCAGGGAAAAATGCAAAAAGGATTCCTTCATGTAAATTTAAAGAGTACTGTATTTAAAGAAAAGCTCACTATTATCCATAGATGAAAGGATGGATAGCCTTGTAATTACAGCCTAAGGCTGAGAAATCAGGAGACCTGAATTCTATTCCTCACTTTGCCAAAGGCATCCTTTGTGACCTTGAGCAATCGCTTAACCTCTCTGAACATAATTTTCCCTATGTGTAACACTGACTACATTTATTGTGAAAGTTGAGATTCTTGGCTAGAAGGTATTCAGGAATTGTTATTGTTAAGAAGCATATCCTAAACCAGCGGTTCTCAACCACTTTGTTGGGACCATACTGTGGTAAGTGTGTCACGGAGAGCAGAGCTGATAGCTGGATTTGGCCTGGGGAGGGTGGGTTAGTATGTATCAAAGGGTTGTGACCAGCAAAAGGTTGAGAATCACTGTCCTAAACCACCTCCATCCTTAAATGGTCTCAGAGATCTCTTAGCAGATTCCATTGAGCTGGGTAGAGAAAAAATTTGGAAATAGGATTCCAAGATTCCATGCAAGGGGTTCAAACCACCTGAATGACACAGCACTCTCTGTCCCCCAGGCTGAAGTGCAGTTTTGGTGACTGATCAAATGAGGAGTGCTTGCACCAAACCGGAATGGTAGGTTGCAAGCCATGAAGGCACCTAACGCTATAGTAGGGACAGAGGGAAATCTCTCCCCCTGGTTCCAAACGGATAGCCATGTGGTCAGTCTAGTTCAGCAAAACAAATGAGAGTCTTTTGGCACTTTAAAGACTAGCAAAGTCACTTCTCGCATGAGCTTTCTTGGGAGATGAAGTAGGATTTTTCTCCCATGAAAGCTCATGCAATATTTAAATGTTAGTCTTTAAAAGTGCCACAAGACTCCTTTTTTGTCTTTCTCCTCCCTGTGAGGTTGTCACATTTCAGTATGCAGTCTAGACCAGTGAAGGGTTGTGTTACCACTTGACCTGTAACCTCGAATGTCTCACATTTTTAGGTTTTACCCCCAACCTGGGCTGCTTACAAGCAGCCTATGAGCATCCAGGTCACACCCTGAAAAGCTGTGTGCTGAGTGCCTGGGTTTAGCAGCTCTTACCCCAACAGCCTGTCTACAGCCCCACACTGGTTTCCACCAGCTATGGTTATCACTTGCAGAGTTACCCAAACACTCTCCCAGCCCTGAATTTTCCCAAAACCTGTCCTCTCATGGACAGTTAAGAGAAATAATGTAATTGATTTGCTTCCTTAAGAAAACAAAACACACCAGTTGCCACATTAATTGGAATTTGACAGGTTTAGATTAATAGTCAAACAAATTTATAATTCAAAGGGCCAAAGGTACTGATAGCTGGCCTTTGAAGGCCTTTGTCTTCATAAGCGAATGAGATAAATTGCTGATTTCTGCCCCATTCTTTCGTAGTCCACCTTCAAAATGGGTTATTCTTAAAGTAACCCATCAAAGTAAAGTTAATTCACACTGTGAGAAAAGTAACATGGCATTTGGTGGTAAAAGATGCTCCATGTTCTTTTTTCACCCACTGTGTTGACCAAAACGCAAATTGTTCTGTGCCATGCCATCTCCTTCACCTTCTATCTTGATGAGCCAGTTTACTACTTATATGTAAATTGAGGGATGTACAGATTTCTTTGTCTAGGATAGACCTGTTTAAAAACTTTGGCCTCGGCAGGGCTGTCTGGTATGAGCACGATGTTTCACACACTTCCTCATATTATTGACAAGTGAGTTATTAGTTTTCAAATGATAAACAATGTATTTTGTACAAATATTAATGTAGAGGGCGAATAGGGTGTTAACAGAAGAGTGTGTAGGGTGTGTGAACACAGGATTGCCATAGAGGTTCTCAGCACACATATAAATACTTGATATCCACACAGCTGTGTCACTGCAGCGCATCCAGTGAAGCACCATGAGTGGCAGAAGCTGTGTCAGCAAGGAAAGGTCTCAGCATATAAGTATTTATGTCAGTGTAACTCATGTAGCACCGGGAATAGAATATTCACACCCATGAGAAACTATAAATTTTGCCAGCACAGGCTGTCATGTAGACACAGCCTAGAGCTCTGTCCTGGGACCTGTATTTGGCCTTACAGGACAGTAACTGGGACAGGAAAAAGACTATTCACTTCCAGACAAATCGCTCCACCAACTATTCACTTCCAGCTGTCCCACAGAGCCACAAGTGGCTTTGTGGATTATAAGGTCAGCACCAGTTTTTTTCAAACAGATTTCACACAAAAACACTGGTTACCAATGAGGGTGGGCATGTCTACACTGTGTTCTAAAACCTGCCTTAACAACAGAGTGTAGATATTGCAGCTCGGGCTGCAGCTTTGACTCTGACACCCAGAAAGGTAAGTGGGCTTCAGAGGTGGAGCTGCAGCCAGAGGCACAGTGTCTATACTAAAAACAAAGAAGGTATCTTGTGGCACTTTTAAAGACTAACAAATTTATTTATCATCTGAGCTTTTGAAATTCTGAACACAAAAGTTCAGGCGATAAATAAATTTATCAGTCTTTAAAAGTGCCACAGGTCTCCTCTTTTGTCTTGCTGCAACTAGACTAACATGGCAACCCCTCTGGCAAGTGTCTATACTGCTGTTTTTGTCACTGGGACATGAGCCCCATAAGCCTGAGAATGAAGGCCTGAGCCCTGAGACTCACTACCCTGATTTTAACACAAAAAGCAGACATACCCTATATGTCCCTGTATATATTTCATGTGAGATTTGCACTACCTTATATAAAAGCATACATTTCCCTAAGTCCGACTCAAATCAAAAGAAAACAGCAAGAGATATCTCTTGATTACAGTTTCATAACTGTATTATAGACAGAACTACAACTCTGAAGTCACCAAAAAAACCCTCTTGTAATCAAAATTTAAGACAAGTAATGAGAAAGGAGAAGTGTAATTGACTGCTTTTTAGCTATTGGTTGCATCACTATGGTTCCGCCAATCCTAAATAGTGTTCAGACAATTTCCATTGCTTTGGTCTCTGCTGAAGGCTTTTCTACAAGCACACAAATTGCAACAATTTAACTAAATTGTTTTAATTAAATCAGTGAAACCCCAGGTGTGGACACTTAAATCAGTTTAAGAGTAGCTAATATCGATTTTGTTTAATCAGGTGAGTATCCACATGAGGGGATTGCACTGATTAAACCAAATCAATTTGTAAAGCCAATTTAGCTAAATTGGTGTGATTTCTTTGGGTAGTTTGGGCTGAGCCACATTTCTACTCTGTCACAACAACAACTCAGTAACTAAGTTTCCTTTTCATGATAATCAATCATTTGTTTTTTTCCCCAGCAACTTCCATCTGGAGATCTTGTATCGCTTCAGTAATGGGAGGTATATCCCAGTTCTATGGGAACCCCTTACCCTTGGGGTATGCCCATAGTACTGTGCCAGAGCCTAGGATAGCTTCCATATCTCCCAACCCCACATTTTAGACCTAAGACCATCCATTCCTCAGCTGTTGTCTTATTCTAGAAATGAAGATAAATAACAGTACTATCATTTCTCAAACAGAAAAGTTTAAATAAACTATAAATCAAAACAACTATTATTTATTTTTCAACTATGTCAGAGAAATATACAGAAAATAAGAGATGTGTTTAAAGCACCATGCACATATTCAGAATTCTTAAAAGAACTATTTACAGAGGTAAATTGCTCATTGATTTTAAGGCCAAAAAGGACCATAAAAGGACCATTCTGATCATCTAACCTGATCTACATAGAATTTTACCCAGTAATTTCTGCATCAAATCCAGTAACTTGTGACTGAACTAATTATATTGTTTGAAAGATGTTCAAATCTTGACTTAAATATTCTGAGCAATGGAGAATCCACATTCTTGAGTAAGCTATTCTAACAGTTAGTTAGCTTGACTGTTAACACCACCACCCCCAACCAATGTGCCTTATTTTTAATTTGAATTTGCCTAGCGTCAGCTTCTAGCCACTGGATTTTGTTATGCTTTTCTCAAGTAAATTGAATTGCCCTCCACTTTCAGATATATTCTCTCTATATAGGCAATTTTAGACCATTTTTATAACCTTCTCTTTGATTACATTAAAAGACTGAACTCTTTAAATTTTTCCACTGTAAAGCTGGGTTTTCAAATCCTCAAATCAGTTCTTCAGTTTTTAACTTTTTTCTGAATAAGAACTGGACACTATTCTAGTATTGATCTCACTATCAATGTATACACAGGTCATTCTTATTTCTTTGCAATTCTCTCTCTTTTAATACATTAAGTATCATATTAACTATTTGGGCCACAGCATTTCTAGTGGCAGCTCATGTTCAACTGGTTATCCAAAACTTGCAAATCCTTCTCAGAGTCTCTGTTCTTAGGATACAGTACCAACCCTGTGAGCATGTCATATTCTTTGGCTATGTTCGCAAGTAAATGCTTATTTCAAAATAACTTATTTCAAAATAAAATCATTAATTCGATTTAAGTTCAATCGAATTAAGCAGAACCCACCAAATCGAAGTAGCATGTCAACACAGGACTTGCTATTTTGATTCTGCAGAGGGGCACCCTGGGAGGTGTGGCGACATGGCCCCCAGGGCAGGGATCCCCCTGCCCTGCGTCCCTGGCTGCTGGTGGGGCAGCGGGGAAGGGACCGTGGGGCATGCCAGCAGGGCAGACAGTGCGGGATCCAGCTGGACCTGCCGCCCGGGCTGGATGCCTGCAGCCCTGGCAGTGGATGCAGGAGCCGGGTCTCCACGCCCCCAGGGCTGGGCGCCTGCAGCCCCATCAGCAGAGGCGGGAGGCTCTCCGCGCCCCTGGAGCTGGGCGCCTGCAGCCCCAGCAGTGGAGGCAGAAGCCAGCTCTCTGTGCCCCCAGAGCTGGACACCTGCAGCCCCATCAGCAGAGGTGGCAGCCAACTCTCCATGGCCCTGGGACTGGGTGCCTGCAGCCCCATCAGCGGAGGTGGGAGCAGGCTCTCTGTCCCCCCTAGCTACAACAATGCTCTGTGAATGTCTGTTCTCACCTTCAGATGATATTGTAAATATGAAGTAGGCAGAATCATCTCCTGTAAACATAAATGAATGTTTGTCTTAGTGATTGGTTGAACAAGAAGGACTGAATGAACTTGTAGACTCTAAAGTTTTACATTGTTTTGTTTTCGAGTATAGGTCTGTAAAGAAAAATCTACATTTATAAATTGCATTTTCACTCTAAAGAGATTGCCCTACAGTACTTGTATATAGTAAACTGAAAAATACACTATTTCTTTGTTTCTTTTTCATAGTGCAAATATTTGTAATAAAAATAATATAAAGTGAAAATTGCAAACTTTGTATTCTGTGCTGTAATTGAAATTGATATATTTGAAAATGTAGAAAAACATCCAAAATATTTATAATAGATTTAAATGGATATTCTAAATTAGCTTAACAGTGCAATTTAAACTGTGATTTTAATGGTGACTATTTTAATTTAGTTAATTTGTTTTGCTTTAATCACTTAATAACTGTGATGTATCGACAGTCCTGTTTAAATACATATTGTTTGACAGAACCCAGTTTACCAAGTAATCCAGTTCATGCTATACAGATCTGCCCTCAAAATTATTTCCTGCTCCATGGAGAGTAATGAAAACTTTAACTATTATTTCAATGTTTTCCTACAGATTACTGATAAAAATATTATTTAGCGTTGGGCTGCAAACCAATCTCTGTGATACCCCACCAGAAACATGACCATTCCAAGATGATTGCACATTAAAAATCATATTCTGAAACCTCAGTTCCGTGTCCCAGTCTGTGTTTGTCTCCCATTAACCCGCCTTCTTTCAGAACTGCAGAGTAGAGCATCACTCTCACCCTGTATAAGAGGATAAAATAGTCCCTACACTCCAGAAGGTGGGTCAGCTTTGCAGAGTTTAATGATATATGCAGAACAATGTCTTAGTTCCTGAGATACTAATATTTTTTTAAAAGTCCTCGCTCAAAATATCATTTCCCACAAGGCTTTCAAAATTACTTTTTGAATGTCTAACTTCACTCTATTCAGTCTATTGGATACCTGCTCCATTCTGCCTTCCCTTACTAATGAAAGCCATTGTCTTCAATGGGACAGTACCTTAGAGCAGTGTTTCCCAACCAGTGTGCCACAGCACACAGGTGTGCCATCAGGCCTGAACAGGTATGCCACAAAATTTTTTGAAAAACTACTCAAAGAGCTCTGGATTGGCTCATTGGCTCATGAATATTCATGAGTTTATTTGGAAACCTTATGGCAGTGTGCCTCAAATTAATTAAAGGTAGCAAGGTGTGCCACAGCAGAGAAAATGTTGGGAACCACTGCCTTAGAGTAAGCTGAGCAGGATTTGCCCATAATGTATAATTTTGATCACTATTTATTAGATTCCCAGAACTCATTACTGGGGGTACTGAAATAAAAAGAATTTCCACAAATATAGCTGAGAGCAATGAGGGGTGGTCCAGACAGTAGTTAAAAAAAATGGGTGCTTTTTAGTCTCCTTAACTCAATTATTTGTATATTTATTTAATACTTCTCCTTCCCTGGGCGCATTCGCTTCTAACCTCATATCTGAGATGCCCCATCTTAGTCTGCAGGACAGGGCTAGAAAGGGGAAACTGAGCTTGCTAGTAGGCAGGGGAAATGGCTAACAAATACAAAATTGAAAAGCATGAGTTCAAATAAATTAGGAAGTCTGTGTCAAGAAGAAGATTATATTATATAGAAATCAATTCATCATGGCTTGTTTTACTTAGAAAAGCAAGCTAAGTTATCCTAACAAGACACCCAAGGAAAAGCTCTTTTTGGTCATGTTACTTTGTTTAATATACCAGTTACTTTATCCATAATGAAAGGGCATGCTATTACTAATCTAAGGAATTTTACCAGCACACAATTGTGAACAGTAATTGAGACAATCAGCAAATAGCACAGGCTCTGTAAAGGCTACGTTGAATTTAAATGTGTTTACATTTGTGAATCTTCAGTCTAGCTCTGTTATACTTATTAAAAATAAAATACACACACTGGGCAATGTAACAATCTCTGTAAAGAGCTCACAATTCTTTATGTATATCATCAATAAATAACAACAAATCTGCTGTGCAACAAAAGGCACAACAGAATCTCGATACTGTAGCAGTTATAGTGACAAGATTACTGCAGAATCTATTAACATGACTGTAAATGAAATCGTAAGTGCAAATCAAGAAAGGATGAATTGAAAAGCCAAAAGGGAAACTGAGTTAAGCACAAAAATAAGTGCTAGATACTTCCACTCATGCGGCTGTGCAGCACACTCAGCCTGGGCTATATGAGTATGTTTTAACATTTGCTAATTCTCTACCTCCGTGACACTGTTACATCTTACAGATTCAATGGAGAAGCCCTGGAATCCATAATTCTGGGACATCAGAATGCCAGCAGGCCAGATGTCAGCACTTGCCCATGCTGCAGGCATGAACTAAGAAATGACAATCTCATTACAACTTGAGATTAAACCAGGTCACCTAATACCTCAAAATAGGTATTAGTCAGTAAGAACTTATTTAGACTTTATACCCTATGAAATGCTAGTCTGTCATTTCATGTATGAATCTCACTTATAATATCTATATCCCATGCAATAAGGATATATTTTAAGTGTTTGCTCTGTAGCTGTAAACTCTTACAGTTAGGAAAGAAGCATTACCAAGTGCGAAATACTAGTTTGCTATAAAACAAGCAATGAGTCTGGCTGCACTTAAAAACTAACAAATTTATTTATCACATGAGCTTTCATGAGAGAAAATCCCACTTCATCAGATGCTCTGAAGATGGGGGGACTTACAGAATGAGAGGAAAATAAATGCAGAGAAGTGTAAGACATGGGATCAGGTCATACTGTAACTGTAAATCAAAGCAGTTGTTAAGATTTGAACACTGGGAAACAACACATAGAGGAAGGTGAGGTTTGTCTTGATCCCATAACTTACACTTCTCTGCATTTATTTTCCTCTCACTCTGTAAGTTCCCCCATCTTCAAAGTGCCTGACGAGATGGGATTTTCTTCTACGAAAGCTCATGCTATAAACAAATATGTTAGCCTTTAAAAGTACCACCAGACTCCTTGCTCGTTTTGCTGAACTAGACTAACATGGCTGCCCCTTTGGAATTTTTTTGTTTGCCGCAGGAGGTGTTATCTCCTGCCCAAGACAAGAATGTCCATAGACACCAGACAAACCCTTGTGAAACATCAGAGGTCAAAAGACTCTATTGACTGCCCCCTCCCCTTACTCCTCCCTCACCCACCATTATCCCCTTTCCCCAGCAGACATGCACATGAACTCCTCTCCTATCATTCTGAATTCTGGGGGAAGGGAATAAAAATCCCCAACAAGAAGAAAATCCATTCTTTTGGCTGTTGAAATTCTGAATGTCAAGAGACTCTAAACTTAGCTAGAGATCCCTAGTGGGTGACCTGAAAGACACTTTGAATAGACAGATCATTTCATCTGTGTCATTCTACAGATTTAGATAGTAACTCATTTGTGTATAAATGTTTGCTTGTTTTTAATGTGTAAATAATTCATTTCTTTTCCCTAGGGTTGGCTAAAGGCATTGTCTTTGGTGTAAGATCTAGGGTACCAACCTATCTGGGGTAAGTTACTTGTTTATTAGGACTGGAAGCAAACTGAATGTGATGGGATTTGTGGTGTAAATGACCATTTATCACTAAGTCAAGTTTGTCTGCGTGGCACAATAGGCTAGAGATGCTAATGGAGACTGTCTTTGACTCTATGGTAAGACTGTTAATGTGACCCAAGAGTGCACATTTGTTACTGGCTTAGTGAAAGTTAATTTTAGAACAAACTACCAATTTGGCAAGCCTGCCCAGTTTTTGATAAGTCTGCCCTGAGGCGGGCACACAGAGTCATGGGCCACTCCAGACAGTGTGAAAGCCACACACACTGTAAGACTTCATAGAAAGATTATATTCTATATTATATTTAATAAACTCAAAGGAGTCCACAGCATTTTAGAAATAAGTTAATGATTCATGTGTGGAGTACCCATTCTCCTCCCTTTCACAGCTAAGGTTATCATGGACATACAGCACATATTTCTGAGTTTAACTCCAATTCCTGTCTAGCTTTGCAGCTGGTAAGACACTACCACTATAGATGAGAGCAAACAGGCTAATAAACTAAACCAGATGCTTTAAAAGGATAGTTCAGTAATAATTAAATTGATTACACTTTGAACAGAAGGACAAACAAAGTGACTTCTAAAGCTGCTTCCAGATTCTGACCTAAAAACATCTTATGGTTTTCAGTTACCCAAAAAATCTTCAGGAAAAAAACTGTGCCCACACCTCAGGCCCCAGTCTTGCACATATATGGATCAATTTACTGACATAAATAGTCCCAATGAACTAATATTAATAGCAACACATATGTGCAAATGTTTCTTCAATCAGGGCCTATGTTAATAAATGGAGTTGCTACAAGTTTTCAAAGCTGACAGGAGGGCTAGATGCACTAAAAAAGGAGGTCTGGCATATCTGAAGCTAAATATGCTCAGAATTTTATTTTTATTTCATTGTAAATAAATATATGCAATTAAGGCATTTAAGTTTTTGTTTATAGGTTACAGATTTTGTACTAATCTAGAAATTTATCACATATTAATGAGTCCCACTGTTATTTTATTTTATTTTTTAAATAAGGATTAAGAGCAAAGTTTCCCTCTCAACTCTAAAAATAAGTCTCAGATCTCAGCTGGGACAGATGGCTCTGCTTAGATACATGTATGTTCTGCATCTTAAAACAAACAAACTCCACTAGCACTAATGACTATAATATTTGCATTGGTTTTAGAGAAAGCATAACATCACCAATTCAGCTATCTGTATTTTGATAATAAAATTAATTTATTTTTAATGAGACTTCTTTTTAAAATAGTTCTAGCAAAATTCCAAATTCTGTCACTGAATGAAGGAGATGGAAAGAGAAACAGAGTGAAGACAAATTACAGCAAGAATTTAAAGAGCCTTGAATCCCTGTGTGCTGACTTGAGAGAATTTACTACCTCTTCTGTAAGAGCTACAGATTTAAGAGGGGTTAGTAGTGAAGGGTTCTAAGTAACAAGACAGAGATAAAGCAGATATGCTGGCAGAACCCTTTTTACAAACTAGACTTGCATGACACCAAAAGAAAATTCAATTAAAACAAAGCAGTCTTTTAAAAAGGTCATTCCAATAAAGAATGAATGACTGAAGCTAACTCCTGAAAGGGAAATGAGTTCAATAAAAAAGGAAATATAGATCTGTGTTTGGTTTTTTGTTTAGTTGGTTTTTTTAAGAATCTGATTATAATTAGCCCTAAAATTATTATTATTCATCTGGATTTTGCAGCAACAGATTTCCTTTAAAATAACTATTATTGCAGCAAAAGTAAAATAAAACAGCACATAAATTACCTTACAAGTAACCATATTAAGCAAACTTTTTAAAATGTCTATTGGGACACAAAGGTTTGCTTAACGTTTATTCTCTTAGAAGCAGCTAAGTACTAACCAATACAGCTCAGAATTCAAAGCTTGAATTAAAAAATGTTATTATCTACAGTGCATTCTTATGATGCCAGGGTCACCTGAAGTGGTGGATGTAACATAAACAAACATTGCTCTTAGCAATTAGAAATATGCCTTGCTTGCAAACAAGTGTATTTTCCCTGATGCTACAGATTTGATTAAAAACAGCCACAAAATCATAACAAAAAAAGGCAAGGAGTCTTGTGGCACTTCAAGACTAACAGATGAAGTGGGGTTTTCTCCCACAAAAGCTCATGCAATAAATCTGTTAGTCTTGAAGTGCCACAAGACTCCTTGTTTTTTTTGCTTTACTAGATTAACACAGCTGCCCCTTTGGAACTTGGCAAGAATCATAACACTTCAGCATCAACCCTCCTGCTTCAGCATCATAAAAACTAAAATAGCCCTTATATATTAGGGCCAAAAACCTTTTGTAAATCTATGGCCATTAGTACTAGTCTGTAGTTCATATTTTTAGTATCTTACCAATATGTGTAAAGAAGTAAGCAAAGGAATACAAAAGCCACACAACCACACGTGTATTGAAGTAGGATCCTAACGAGTTCACTGAAGCAAGATCTTTTTTGACCCGATTCAGAAAGAAAGAATGCAATGGTTAGTAAAGCATGTCAGCGGAGCAAATGTCAAGGACTGCAGATGAAACAACCACAGTTCCTTACCCTCAGCACTAGCCAAGGATAAGGAAATACATGAGTAAGCAGAGAATCACAGTGCTATTACAAGGAAAGAAAGAATATGAGAGGAGCAGAACAGCCCCTTGTTTCTGGGAAGCACCCAAATGAAGACGAGCTCATGAGCCAGCAGTCCACTACCATGAAATATGAGGTAGCTGATAAGCTACTTTGAGCCCTTTGATCTCTCCTTATTGCCTTGCATGTTCCAGTGGTAAGGCAGAGGTGGAAGAAGCAGACTGTGGTGCATGTGCCATGTAACTGACAGGCAAGCAGCAGATACCACTGAATTAGTTGACTTAAGGTACCCCTTTCTACATACATACATCATCTGAAAGCTTATGTCAACTTTAAGATGATTTATGATATGGTGCTGTCAAGTGGTTCTGTGAGTATAGACATGGGGATAAACTGACACCATCAGCATGTTAAAATGATTGCTTTGAAATATTGCAGTTTGTCAGTTTAATGACTATATATTACTTCAAGACATAAAATGTTTCTTTTATAACCACAAAGCATCATAACAACAAACTAAAGGGTAAAACAAGATCTAATAAAAAATTTTTAAATGCATCACTCAAATCACTGGTGATATTTCCAGTCAACATCAACTCTCCTAATTTTCTATGTGCGTGCGTGCATGATGTGAAGTGTACGAGGACCACTTCCACTAAATCATCCCAGCCAGGGTTTTGTCTAACCAGGCCTTAAATGTTTCCAAAGATGGGATTCCATCAGCTCCCTAGGTAACCCATTCCAATGCTTCACCGCCCTCCTAGTGAGAAAATGTTTCCTAATATCCAACCGCAACCTCCCCAGCCATAGCTTGAAACCATGGCTCCTTGTTCTGTCCTCTGTTACTACCGAGAACAGCCTAGCTCCCTCCTCTTTGAAGCACCCCTTTATGTAATTGAAGGCTGCTATCAAATCCTCCCCCCCCCCATTTCCAAATTTTTAAAATGAAGATAAAACGCTACCTGTATCCCACCTACTTGTGGCCATCCTAGCTCTGGGCATGTTTGCTTTGTTTTATTCTCATCCGTAGTAAAACCATCGCCCCATTTTATAGTTGGGGGAAACTAACACAGAGAAATCTTGTCAAAGTCGAATGGCACACCTTCAATGATCATCACGTACCAGTTCTCAGTATCTTGGGGAATACATTCACAAGTTTATTTAGGCTAATTTAGCATTATAACTATGTAAAATTGAATTTAAATAGGATAATTTTGCATTTAATAACAATTTGCTATATTTAGAAATGTGCAGTGAAACACTGATGGTTTCTTCTCAAAGGTGTGCCACAAAGTTTGTTTGAGAACACAGAATACCCTCAGGACAGCTTGTCCAATGGACTTGACTCTCTGGCATTTGTGGATAATGGTCAGTGGTCTTCAATCCATATACAATCTTCTTTAATATGAAATAAGGGAGTATGACACTTTGTGACAACTAGCCCTTTTGATATTTTTCATTATTCATAACAAATTACTCATTGTTCATGAAAACAATTTTAGTGACATTAAAATTCTACAATTTATGTTTCTGTAACCCCTAACAGACACAGAACCCATTAAAGTCAATGGCAGTTTTCCCCTTGAAAGGACTACTGCAGGAGATCCTTTATAACAACAAGCATTTTTAAAAATGAAAGCACCTAAAACATATCTTAGATAAATTAAACAAATAGTTTAAGACAACTGAAAAAGTTTACATAAAGTCCTGTGCTAAAGAACCAATGTTCTAATTAGTAGCAATTATTTTAGAAGTTGGGGACTTGATTATAAAAAGGTCCATTGTTCTTATTCACTGAATTTCTATTGAAACAAAGTAAGTAACAGGTCTGCAGTTTCTGAATTATAGCCAAAAAAAGGTTTAGTATTTTCATTTTGTTTCACAGAGTCACCATGAGCCTTTGATGTTATGATTCTTCACTTGGCGCATCAGGGCTTAGATTTGCAACATAAGGTACCTCTGATTATTTTTTTTATAACTATTGAACAAACAAAATGTTCACTTAATTTTGATATACACTTCAGTTATAGAGTTATGACATGAAAGGAACCACAAAGAAGTCAGACATATGTGTAATGGTTGCTGGATATGTATCTGAGACTCTTGATAGAGAAGAAAAAAATGAAAGTAACAGATTAAAAAAAAACTCTCTCAAATCATTACTTGCTCAATAGAAAAGGGTACATTTTAATTGTGGAATTAAATAGCATTATTACTGCAAAGCAGAACCATTCATCAGTACAAAGACTAAATAGAAATCTCAGTTCAAACTTACTCACTATTTCAATTCTCAGCACCCAATCCTTCTAGTGGAGGAAGGAAGGCCTTTCTATCAATCTACTACACTCCTGGTCTCCAACTGTATATGCTATTTATAATTTATTACCCAAAGACATACTGGTGAAAATAATTTGGGAGCTGGGGTAAACAGTTGGTTAACCATCTCAGATGTACACCAAACCATCATGCAAAACATCCTCTAAAAATGATAAAACAATGGTTGTGACTGGTATTTTATTTTTATGTGTCCAAACCAATTTGTCAGAGTTACTGACTCAGTGCAAGGGAAGAAGGAATGAAGATTTATAGTCAGCCATCAGTGAAATAGTAACCACATGGCAGCAAACACAGAAGCATCACAACATCTCTCTTTCTCTCTCTCTCTCTCTCTCTCTCTCTCTCTCTCTCTTTCTGAATTTCTGGGGTAATTTAATTTGCAGATCAGTAAAAAGTGAAAGACTTTTTAACAATACAAATAAGTGGCCAATATTTAACCAAAATGAACAAACACACCACAGGGACATGTCCGCATGTACTGAAAACCAGAACTTGGTGCAACAGATCGTCCTGATGGTTATCTTTGTATTGACTTCAAGTATCAAGAAAAGACTTTGGGATCTGCAAAAACAATTGCTATCATTTTGTCCTATGTGATACACTGGAAGATGTGCTACGTAATACCTAGACAGCTGAAATCTGTATTACATTAACACTTATTTTTAGACAGTTCTGTAGCTTGCTACAGTCCTTACACAGACGGATTATTCCAAACTGGATATCTGACTGTAGGATCAAGCTCAAATTAACTTAACATACTAAATATGCTTAGCTGAAGAAACAAGTAAAACAGTTAAGCCAATGATCACTAAATAACCATACCTGTGCAGTAAACAAGAAGTGAATAAAGCCTAAATTTGCTAAATGGTTTGCTGCAAAGGTCTACTAAATAACAAGCACATTTTAAAAAATGTACCCAAAAGAAGTTGTTTGGCTTTCTCCCCCATACATACGATAGCACTAAGAAATGAAGAGAGCTACACCTAATGTGGCCTGAATATCATCCTCCCTAATCATTTCTGCTCATCTCTTAGTTTTGGATAACACTTCTGCAATCTGCTGAGAAAGCTTCAAACCAGGGCCACAGTAACAGCTGTAAAATAGTCTGTGGTCCATTACAGCATCAACTCTACATTAAACAACATACTGACACCTTAAATAAATGATGAGATGCCAGGCCTCTTCAGCAGTAAATTATGTTGACCGGTGCCTGCACCAGATTTTTGGGTCTGCCACATGCAATCAAAGGCTCTGAATCTCAAAGAAATAAAGAGAGGAAAGGCAGAATTTAATTCAGTTTAAGTAAGCCAAAGGCACAGAGCATAATTGGGGTGAACCTGACAACTGACTGATAGAACAGTCTCTACTGTCTGCAAAACTCGATCTTAATCCTTGACAGGGAGTGCCTAGCAGTGCAATGAAAACAGGAGTCAACTCCTCACGGGCACCTCTGCAAAAACACACCTAGCTCATACAGAAGTAACAATTCTGTCGGCCAGTCAATGCATGCAGCTCTTCTCCAACAGAAAGATCCTTTGCAAAGACATGTTTTGCAGGGAAACATTGAATAGTATATTAAATTCTCCACCTTAAATAATCAATTGCAAGAGTATATTTAGCCAAGTCTATCTGAAGCACTCTGGGTCACAGACTGAATCTCATACATGTTTGACAATTTCTAGTAGGACAATAACTCAGTAACTGCATCAGTAATAGTAAAAGGTTACTGTTACATAGATAGATAGATAGATAGATAGATAGATAGATAGATAGATAGATAGATAGATAGATAGAATTTGAATTTGTCTGGATCCATTTTGAATGTCAGCATTAGTAAATTATCTAATAAATTATCTATGAAATTACCCAGCTGACTGGTTTGACCATTGTATTACGTCATTAAAACAAAAGTTTGAATGGAAGAGTTACAGAAAGCACCACTATATCCACAGCTACTAACTGTAACAACTTTGAAAGGAATTTGTCGAAGATGTATTGTACGGCATTCTGTTGTAATGGGTTCACAATGTTGTTTAATTTAAGGAAATTAACTTTATTTCTACAACAGAGACTAATTTCTGTTATATTCTTCAAGAGCATTAATATTTTCAGCTATGTCAAAATCTACACAGAATTGTTTCAGCTAGCTGCTTCTAATATATATTGTATTATTCTAAAAGGGAGCCCGGTGTGATGTGAAAGAAAGTCAATGACAATCTATACTGCTCAGTCAGTAGGGCCAAAATGTTATTCATTTATTTAGATTTCAACTACATAAAAGACTCCACACTTTAGGGAGTTGGATAAATCATTAAAAGCTCAGTCAACCAAACATAAATAGCATAAACCAACTAATAATAATCAATCTATCCCATACCTGCTCCAGCAAAAATGCTATCTTTCCTCACACACACACCTACTTTGCCCCTTACACACCACTGCACTCCCTAAATCTCTGTCCCAAAGCATAACCCAAAGACCAACCAATTCAGGCTATTTTGAACCAAAAGTGGTGTCAACGGAGGTGGCAGACATAATGGCCACCCCCCCACCCCCAGCATAGCCCTCTAGACTATGGAGCTCACAGGGAAGAATGTTATGTATAGATCTCCCTGATGGGTCTCATGTCCCGGCTATTCAGCTCAAGGGGAAGAATGTTAAGTATCGATCTCCCCTGATGGGCCTCGATTTCCTGGGTGAGTTTCTACCTCCTTCGCCTTGTGTCATCAAGGGGGGTGGGGTGAGTTTCTATCCCCCTGAACAGTTTCTCTGCACCCCCGTCACCATGAAGGAGGGATCATTGTCCGGGGTCCCAGTTTATCATTGGTCCTGACCTGCACTTCACTGCCAATTGGCTATTTTATACTCTGGCCGTGCAGTACACTATTTAAGGCCCTGCCTCGGTTGGCTTGAGTGTTAATCATAGAAACATAGGGTTGGAAGGGACTTCATAGGTCATCTAGTCCAACCCCCAACCTCCCACCCTCGAATGCTAAAGGGCACGTCACGAACCGGTCGGACTGATCCCCCAACCGAGACAGGGAGCTCCCGCCCACGAGACTTTTGGGTGTACTCAAATTGCCGGCCGAACGATTACATACTGGGATGCTGCAGCTGGTCTGCCTCCTCGCTTTGGGTTCCACTACAGTGCTAGGACGGGTATTATAAATCGATACAAGCCTCCTACCTCTCTTAATTCTTCTCTTTGGTACCATTTATGTATAGTCTGTAACTGTAGCTTCCTTATTTGAGTTTTGTATCGTCTGTGTAGCTGTTTATTATTCCACTTGTATCCTGTATAATCTTTTCATGATATAGATGTTTATTGCCTAGCATAGTTGTTACTTCATCATATGTTTTATTAGCCATTTGTATTTTGCATTTTTATTGCATAGTTGTTTATTGCTCCACTTCTGCTCTAAACTGCTAGCCCCAACCCCCCCCCCCCCAGTATATACAGAGGGAGGGTGGGAGTTTGTTTTTTCTGTCGTCTGACTTCTTCATTCTGCCGGCTACCCTTCTTGGCTAGCAAGAAGGAATGGTTTTGAGCCATTGGAAAATACGTGTCAGATGGGTTGGTCAGTGCCTATGCCGAGGCAGTAATAGGCCAGAAAAGTCCTTGACTTATTATGGCCACCCTCTCGTAGGCCATTGCTCCACACTGTTAGTTGGTTATTAGTGTTTTATATAGACTTTCTTGCTCTACACTGTTAGATGGTTATTAGTGTTTTATATAGACTTTCTTGCTCTACACTGTTAGTTGGTTATAAGCATTTTATATAGACTTTCTTGCTCCACACTGTTAGTTGGTCATAGGTGTTGTATGGTATCATTAAAAAAATTGTTTTTTTGTTTACTTGAACTGGTGTCCGTCTCATTGATGGGTGTCGTCGGTCCATCACAGTTGCATCTCGAACTTGGGGTTCAACAAGTGGAAAAATGAACTCCAACTTGAGAGGCCCTCAAGGAGGATGGACTGTTTACAGCTCCCTCTCCTAAACTGAGGCCATTTCTAAACCAGAAATATTTAGTGATATGACATCACTGGGGGGAGAGGGTTGGGTTTTTGTTTGGTGGGGGTGAGGAGATATTTTTATTTTGGCAAAAGCCCTATTGTAGATCAGCTATACTAGCAAAAAATTCCTTTGCCAGTACAGCATCTTTCATTTAAGGAACTATTATAAATTATGCTGGAAAAATCTGTGTCTATGCTGGAGGTATTGCCAGTATAACTATAGTAATCAAGTTACATTGGTAAATCTTTTCTAATCTGGACCTGGCCTAAGGGAGCTTATTACACTCAAGCACCTCAATTGACCTCAGCTGTGTCATGATCAGAAGGGGAGAGAAGTGGTGGTTCCAAAGCTATTTAAAATTCCACAAGCCTAACCAACACTTCACATGCTTCTTGGCAAGCGGCCAATGCAGCTAGCCCATGAAGCACTTAGCATTCCTCAAATCTTTGACTACTCACTTTGCCATAGAATTTTGCTCCAAAATCTGTTTTCATCTGAACAAAACTGATGTATCTAATCTTTATGAATGCAAAAACAACCTTGGAAATGTGAGCTGTTTGCAAACTGAAATTTGCCTAAGGCTGTCTACATTATGAGCTAGGGCCGAGATTTCTCAGCTCACATACATATACTCATGCTAGCTCTTATTAAACTAATCAAAGTGTAACTGTGGTTAGAGCCCTGCAAATCCGTGGATATCCACCTTATATCCACATCTGCAGATACAACACAGGTATCCACAGACCATTTCCTGTGGATGCAGATCAGATATGGATCCACATATTTTTATCTGCAAAGAGCTAGAGCCCTGCAAATATGTGGATATCCGCGGATATCTGCATCTTCGGATACAACACAGATATCTGCAGACCATTTCATGCAGATTCAGGTTGGATACGGATCCACTTATTTGTATCCATGCAGGGCTCTAACTGTGGTAGCACAGAGAGCAGCTTTGGAGGCACAGCTTAGTTGCAACGAGTACGTGTACAGTTTTGGAGGGGAGGGGAAAAGGAGGGGTTGAACTCTGCATGGATAAACTCTGCCTCTGCCAAACATGTTAACAGGCTACACTATTATTTATGCTTGCACTAGACTGAAAAGAGCTAGTGCAAGTACAGGTAAACAAGTTGGGAAATCAGATGCCTACCTCTCAGTGTAGACACCATCTTAGTCTGCAAAAGACCTGAAATAATAGGTCCAAGAGGTGGGAGCTCACCTATTAAACTCAGTCAGGATATTACAGACCACTATTCTGTGGTCACGGAACTTGGTATTTTTCCAAAATAGGATGTAATCCTGCATTTTGCCATGGAATTGTCTGCTTCACTATGCACCCAGTGTTTTGCTTTCTGTCTTCTTGCCTTGCCATTACTTGTTCTCCAGCTTCCTCCACAAGGACAATTAATTTTATTACTCTGCACTCTCCCTGCACTGTCTCAAGTAATCAGTCATCAGGTAGCTAGCAAGACAGAGCTAGATTTCAGCCAGCACCCAGGGGGAGCAGGAAGAAACAAGAGTGCATCATGGTGATTTAGGAAGGCTGAGTCAGGCAGCCAAGGGCAAGGGAAATGAGCCATTGAACCGGCTACAAACCCCTCACTCCATTGGCAAGTATGAGGGTTGAGGATGTTTTGAGCCAGCCACCTAGACAACGTTGTAATGTGACAACAGCAGAGAGGTATGCAGACAGATTGACTAGACAGCATAATATGTAAAAAATGTTGAGAGTAATCACTAGCTAATTTCTGTTTTATGATCCATAATTACTTATTATGTTGATGTGGGAGGATGGGCATGAAGGATTCATGAAGAATAAACAAACAACAGTGCTGCTGAATGCAATGGCTCTTGGTATAGAATTTGGTCCCACTGTGCTGCAGAGCGTATTGGTGACCTGTCTCTTACTATTAGAGGGACAGTATGATGCAATATGGAGTGCTCTTGTAAATTAAGTTTAGCTGTTGTTTTCTTCCAACAGGGAATGAAATTTAACCCTTCAGTAATATCTCCAGCAAAGTTTGCACTGCTACAACCTAGAACTTCTCTAGGAAATGAATCATACCCAACGGCAAACTAGGAAGCATCCTCTGTAACACAGTTGAAGTGCTCTCTAAATAGGAAATGCCAACACAACCCCACTCTCTTAACACCTTCAGAATTTATGTGGAACTGAGCTCAGCAAGCCCACCAGTTCCTGTTAGCTATGCATTTCAGTGCATAGTGCATACTATGATTAGTTAAAGGAGTGTACCAATTTGATTTAGCATATTTTAACACTTTCACAGCAATTCTGCCACTGTGGAATCTCACTCTTCTTTGTGCACAGACCAAGGAAAAAACAAAAACACCCAAAACATAACTGCAAAATATATCAGGTTTTCACAAAAATATTATGGTTGTTATCAGAGACTGGAGACAGAGCCTTAAAGAAAGGTACAGTCTTCTACCCATATAGTAATTTTGATAATATTGAGAGCAAAAAGGGTTAGAAAATATTAGTATGCTCTTTCTACTCTTCTTATTGGAAAGGCAAATGCTTATTCTCCAACATCTTTTTAAGCACAAGCAAAAATGTCACACGCCTATTTTCCCGACCTCTCTCCTTACATTAGGGGGTTTAAGACGTTTAATCACGTTGACTTAATAAGGTGTTGGCTTCGTCACAATAAATGCAACCACTGACAGGCTAAGAAAAAATCACACACACACACACACACACACACACCCCTGAGCATCACAAAGAATTAAATACCCCTGCCTCCAAGGTCAGTGAAGTCTGAGAGTATTATAGGGGTGAAACACTCAGAGATAGATAGATAGATATAGGTATAAATATAGATATATAGCGATTTGTGGTTCTTACTGAAGAATTTGATAGTTTGAATAAAGTCTTGTATTTAAAATGCAGGCCTCTAGCAGTTTTTACAACATAAAAGGAAAGGAAGCTTGGCAGCTTTCTGAGGTATGGCATGAGCTGCTAAATTATGTTAAATATATTGCATTTGACTTTGTGTTACTAAGTTATTAAACCATATTAGGAATCGGAAAGCTGAAAGCAGAATTCTTTCTTTCAATACCTCAGTTTGCGAGGAATTAAGTAATTAATTTTTTCTGTTGTAAAACAGAGTTTTCAGCTAAATAGCAAATAATTTATTTTTATGTGATTGGCTTTTTCTCCCTTTATTGAAAGAATTTTAATATTTTTTAAGTAATAAAGAAACAAAGCCATAGTTCTGATTTTAACCAACAAATTCTTGTGATATGAGTGTTTTTGAATACAGTTAAAAAAAGGAACACTTCACTAAAACTAAGTTTTCAAAATTAGTAGAAATGAACCAGCTTAACAGTTCAAGCCCATAATTTAGGCTTTTCCAAGTATTCCTGTGTACTTTCTTACAAGCAAAGTTTACTTCTAATTTTCTTGCATGAGTATGAAACTGTTCATATTTCCAACAGTTCAGCCTTTAATGGTCACTTTTTTATATATATAAAATGGTCACTTTTTTATATATATCTTCAGGTGACTGGATAGTGTAGTGGTTAAGAGCGCTATAGTGGTTAAGAGTGATGCCCTTTGATACAGGAGATCGGGGTTCAAATCCCAGGGGGTACCTACCTACCTTCCCAGTAGGAGTCCTTGGACAAAAGACCCCCTAACGCCTCACTTGCCTACCTCAAATATGAGAGTGACACAAACTAGGAGAGTCATGCTGGCTCGGACGTCGCCCGGATTAACGAGGTCCGCGCCAGATGTTAGGAACCAGGACAATCTGACGATAAGTGGGCTACTGGAACAAACCATGCATGGACGAGACAAGAGAACCTGGAATTGATGGAATGCTACTACAACAGTAGACCTAATGAGAGGGGATATATGAAACGTATGAGGGAACTATGGATGGACAAAAGACCTACATCCACGCTGACTGAGAAACAGCTAGTTACCCAACGCTTCAACATAGTAAAGAGGCAGCTGCTCTCACAACTGGAGATAGACCAACTCCATATTACATCCTGGACTCAAGAAGAAGACCCAGAAGAACAACTAGATGTGCAGCCACCACTTGAAGCTGGAACTTCACTGCCACTCCCTTCATTACAGAGCACAGCAGCTGATAGGAGGCATAAGATCCTGGATAAACTAGCTACAGTTAACCCTCGAGACCGATTACCAAGGCTTGTTGGAGAAGTACCATCAGATAGTATGCTAGAAGATGCCAATAGAGCCCTAATGACAATTCCTACTACCACCATAACTCAAACCAATGAACTGGTACATGCTACAGCCTCTGTAATCCTGGAGATGTTTGGCTACATGATCAAGAAGAACACCAGTACATACCCCCCCTGGCAAATGAGGTTGGAGGATAAGATCAAGGCAACCCAGAGAGAAGTTAGGCAGCTGGTGGAACTACAGAAGGGTGTAGAGATTAAGGATAAGACTTGGCTACTGAAAAAATACAAGGGCCTGACCCCATCTGAAGCCCTAGAGACTGCTAAACAAAGGCTCACAGCACTGGCTACCGAGCTAAGGAGATACACTAGAGAAGCAGAGACGAAAAAGATAAATGCCCTGTTCTCCAAAGAACCATCCAAGGTGTACTCCCAACTGCAGTGCAACAACACAATAACAGCAGAGCCACCAACAGCAGAAACTGAACAGTACTGGAAAAACATCTGGGAGAAAGAGAAGACTCATACCACCACTGCAAAGTGGCTGCAGGACCTGAGAACAGACCACAGCAATCTCCCGGAACAGGAACCAGTCACCATCACAGTAGCAGACATCCAACAGTGTATGCTGTTCCTGCCTGCATCTTACATCCTGCCACTATGTGTTGGACTGTCTCTGAGGCCTCTCTGCACAGTCTGCACCTTGGGTCCTGTCTAGTGTGGTAGACCCCTGCTTCAATGGATCTGGTGCTCAGTGCCTGTTCTTGTGCTGCTATGATCAGTGCCTCAGTGCTGTCTTTTAGTCCAGCCTTTTCCAGCCACTGGTAGGATTTCCCAATGTCAGCCACCTCAGCTATCTGTCGATGGTACATCCCATGCAGGGTCTTGTCTTGCCATGGCACTTCTTCTGCTTGATCTTCCTCCCATGTCTGCTGCTGCTACCTCAGGCATTCTCTCAGCAGCTCATCTTTGGGTGCCATCTTACTGATGTACTCCTGGATGCTCTGGGTTTCATCCAGGACAGTGGCTTTGACACTCACCAAACCCCGCCCGCCTTCTTTCCGGCTGGCGTACAGTCTCTGGGTGTTGGACTTGGGGTGGAAACCTCCGTACATTGTGAGGAGCTTCTGAGTCTTCACATCGGCAGCCTCCATGTCCTCCTTTGGCCAGCTCACTATACCGGCAGGGTATCTGATGACTGGCAGGGCATACCTGTTGATGGCGTGGATCTTGTTCTTCCCATTCAGCTGGCTCCTCAGGACCTGTCTTATCCTTTGGTGGTACTTCGATGTTGCTGTCTTCCTTGCTTCCTCATCGTGGTTCCCATGTGACTGTGGGATGCCAAGGTACTTGTAGCTGGTCTGTATGTCTGCTATGTGGCCTGCTGGTAGTTCCACCCCATCAGTCTTCACTACCTTTCCTCTCTTTACTACCATCCAGCCACACTTCTCTAATCCGAGTGACATCCCAATATCCTCACTGTAGATCCGTGTCAGGTGGACTAGCGAGTCGATGTCTTGTTCATTCTTAGCATACAGCTTGATGTCATCCATGTAGAGGAGGTGGCTAATGGTAGTTCCAGTCTTGAACCTGTATCCATATCCAGTCCTTGTGATTATCTGGCTGAGGGGGTTCAAGCCAATGCAGAACAGCAGCGGGGACAGCGCATCACCTTGGTATATGCCGCACTTGATGGCCACTTGTGCAAGCTGTCTTGAGTTGACTTCCAGTGTTGTCTTCCACAGTCCCATTGAGTTCTTGAGGAAGGTCCTTAGTGTCCTGTTGACTTTGTATAGCGCCAGACATTCACAGATCCATGTGTGCGGCATTGAGTCGTAGGCTTTCCTGTAGTCAATCCAGGCACTGATCATAGCAGCACAAGAACAGGCACTGAGCACCAGATCCATTGAAGCAGGGGTCTACCACACTAGACAGGACCCAAGGTGCAGACTGTGCAGAGAGGCCTCAGAGACAGTCCAACACATAGTGGCAGGATGTAAGATGCAGGCAGGAACAGCATACACTGTTGGATGTCTGCTACTGTGATGGTGACTGGTTCCTGTTCCGGGAGATTGCTGTGGTCTGTTCTCAGGTCCTGCAGCCACTTTGCAGTGGTGGTATGAGTCTTCTCTTTCTCCCAGATGTTTTTCCAGTACTGTTCAGTTTCTGCTGTTGGTGGCTCTGCTGTTATTGTGTTGTTGCACTGCAGTTGGGAGTACACCTTGGATGGTTCTTTGGAGAACAGGGCATTTATCTTTTTCGTCTCTGCTTCTCTAGTGTATCTCCTTAGCTCGGTAGCCAGTGCTGTGAGCCTTTGTTTAGCAGTCTCTAGGGCTTCAGATGGGGTCAGGCCCTTGTATTTTTTCAGTAGCCAAGTCTTATCCTTAATCTCTACACCCTTCTGTAGTTCCACCAGCTGCCTAACTTCTCTCTGGGTTGCCTTGATCTTATCCTCCAACCTCATTTGCCAGGGGGGGTATGTACTGGTGTTCTTCTTGATCATGTAGCCAAACATCTCCAGGATTACAGAGGCTGTAGCATGTACCAGTTCATTGGTTTGAGTTATGGTGGTAGTAGGAATTGTCATTAGGGCTCTATTGGCATCTTCTAGCATACTATCTGATGGTACTTCTCCAACAAGCCTTGGTAATCGGTCTCGAGGGTTAACTGTAGCTAGTTTATCCAGGATCTTATGCCTCCTATCAGCTGCTGTGCTCTGTAATGAAGGGAGTGGCAGTGAAGTTCCAGCTTCAAGTGGTGGCTGCACATCTAGTTGTTCTTCTGGGTCTTCTTCTTGAGTCCAGGATGTAATATGGAGTTGGTCTATCTCCAGTTGTGAGAGCAGCTGCCTCTTTACTATGTTGAAGCGTTGGGTAACTAGCTGTTTCTCAGTCAGCGTGGATGTAGGTCTTTTGTCCATCCATAGTTCCCTCATACGTTTCATATATCCCCTCTCATTAGGTCTACTGTTGTAGTAGCATTCCATCAATTCCAGGTTCTCTTGTCTCGTCCATGCATGGTTTGTTCCAGTAGCCCACTTATCGTCAGATTGTCCTGGTTCCTAACATCTGGCGCGGACCTCGTTAATCCGGGCGACGTCCGAGCCAGCATGACTCTCCTAGTTTGTGTCACTCTCATATTTGAGGTAGGCAAGTGAGGCGTTAGGGGGTCTTTTGTCCAAGGACTCCTACTGGGAAGGTAGGTAGGTACCCCCTGGGATTTGAACCCCGATCTCCTGTATCAAAGGGCATCACTCTTAACCACTATAGCGCTCTTAACCACTACACTATCCAGTCACCTGAAGATATATATAAAAAAGTGACCATTTTATATATATAAAAAAGTGACCATTAAAGGCTGAACTGTTGGAAATATGAACAGTTTCATACTCATGCAAGAAAATTAGAAGTAAACTTTGCTTGTAAGAAAGTACACAGGAATACTTGGAAAAGCCTAAATTATGGGCTTGAACTGTTAAGCTGGTTCATTTCTACTAATTTTGAAAACTTAGTTTTAGTGAAGTGTTCCTTTTTTTAACTGTATTCAAAAACACTCATATCACAAGAATTTGTTGGTTAAAATCAGAACTATGGCTTTGTTTCTTTATTACTTAAAAAATATTAAAATTCTTTCAATAAAGGGAGAAAAAGCCAATCACATAAAAATAAATTATTTGCTATTTAGCTGAAAACTCTGTTTTACAACAGAAAAAATTAATTACTTAATTCCTCGCAAACTGAGGTATTGAAAGAAAGAATTCTGCTTTCAGCTTTCCGATTCCTAATATGGTTTAATAACTTAGTAACACAAAGTCAAATGCAATATATTTAACATAATTTAGCAGCTCATGCCATACCTCAGAAAGCTGCCAAGCTTCCTTTCCTTTTATGTTGTAAAAACTGCTAGAGGCCTGCATTTTAAATACAAGACTTTATTCAAACTATCAAATTCTTCAGTAAGAACCACAAATTGATACATAACTGTTTATTCTGAAAAAAAAACTTCAATTGCCTTTACAACTAACTTATTACAGTGCTCCTTCTACAAAGTATAGCTTAGAGAAGCTTAGGAAGGACTGTGGATACCACGGCAACACTGTCTAGTTGCAGAGGCAAAAAAGCAAAAATTGTAAGGACATATGTAGGTGCATAAAACTGGTAGTTACATCTCTGTGTACCAGTTTTAGCTTCTGGATACAGTATTTGAACTTTCAATTAAATACATGCACTTCCCAAGCTCTACATCATAACATACTACAAATATCTTTCTTGCCAAGACAAAGAAACCATTATAAATTAAGAAAAGATTCAGAAGATTACGTCTTCCACATAGAAAACTAGCAATTCAAACTACTAGGTTGTTTCCTCCTTGGCTTTGCAATTTAAAATGAAAACTGTAACATAACTCTTAAGATTTGGAACCTGCTCTCTTATTTGCTCGATCTTTTTCATTTGTGCTTCCTGAACAGATGATTCTGTTATATCATAAGAAGAAAATCAGGTCAGCCTCCTTCCCTGTAAACTGGATAGAATAGTTTGGTCACTGAAAAAGCAGAGCATTCTTACTGAATTAAAGGATGCTTCATGCAAAGCACCCCACAAACCCAAATACATGGATTCATTTAAGTGATGTATCACTTATTATATAGTGACAAATGAATACAATGCTGTAATGACTCTGACTTGAGTATCACTATTCTAATCTATCCTAAAGAAACATTGTAATTCCTCCTCTATAATGTCTAGGTTTTTAAGGAAAAATTAATTATTTAAGGTTTCTGTCCAAATATTTAGGCTAATATTTGAATTCATTGTACTTAAATTCTATGAGTTTTGCAGCCAATTTACAATTGGCATGCACTTCTCATGAATGTTGACCAAATTATGTTAATGTAGAAAATGTATGCTTTTTGGGATTTTTCTTGACTGTTTGTTTTGTGTCCACCACACAGCATAATTTCAGTCAAAGTTACTTACTTAAACCAGAATCGGAGAAACAGCTAGATCTTTGTACGTGTTTTAATGCAGTATAGTCTGTGATTTTTGGTAATTGGGCAACTTCCCATCAGTGTCTATTTTATTATAAATCACTACTATATCTTTAAATCTTTAAAGCAGATTCTTTTAGACATTAAAAGATTTTTTGAAATTATATGTAAACCTATGTAACATATACCACTGTCATACAAATTATTGTTATAAAAATAGAGAAGAATTTTTCTAACCTCATTTTAGAATAAATCATGGTATACTAAATTGATAAACCAACCTGTAAATTAGAAATGATCACTTCATAACACACCTAAGGCCTGTTCTTGAATGTAGGTACCACACTTCCTCTTATCCCTCTTATCTCTTTCAAGAGAAATGTCATCTCAGAATTGTAAGGGTTCTTTCGTGGTCAACTTATCACTGTTCACAAGTTCAAAGGGAGTCTTTCAATAACAGTGAATTCTTCCAAAGTCTGTTGTCAGTTTCCAAAGCCTGGATTCAATATACAATGTACTTCTGTTTCACAGAACAGTACTTGCTTTTCAGACCATTTGCTGACGTGGAATCTCTCTCACATATTTTTAGCTTACCAGCAGAACAGCTCAATAGAAATTAGGGTATAATATCTTTCAAATTTCAACAGTTTTTTTTCCTCACTTGATAGTTTATCTATGTATAATATAATTACATGTGGAACAGGAAGTGATTGCTATAGTTAAGTCTGCTCAATGCTTTCCATTGTAAGAATCTATTTTTTTATTACTTATAACTTCACCAAATGTAACCAGTTCAAGGTGATATTTTCCATGCTTGGTGTCACCCTTAGAATTATTTATTTATTTTCTTAAATGTTAAAAGTTTCAGTTAAAACAGAGCAGCTGTTTCCAAGAATGAGGTTAAGGGATAATATGTTGATTTGTCCATGTTTAAAAAAATAGAATTATAAAATTAAAAAATGAAAAAAATATCTTACAACCTCATTATTGAGAAGCTCTAGCAAGTCCATGCTTTGGAGCAGGCAGTATAAATTTGGTAGGGGCAATCACCGTCATGTAGGGATGTGTCTTTTGTCATTCATGAAAGTTTGTTCAAAAGTTTTAAACCTCTGAAAAAAATCATAGTTTCCAAAAGTTCAGTAGAGATATTTGAGTTTGGTAATAAAGCTTCCTAAGTCCATCTGTACTGAGCAGAGTGCCACCAACCCATTGCTTGTAAGTGCTCGTTAGACTACCCATACACCCTAAAAGAGCAACTGGGAATGCTCCAGCCCAGGGATTCAGGGGCTAAGGAGCACTTTTCATGCTGTTGCACCCCCCAAACACAGAGCTACTGTGGCTCCTGTCACAGGAACTAAGAGCAGAGAGATATTCTTGCCTATGTCCTCAAAACTCCTTCGGGTGGCCCCCATATGGCATAGAGAAGAAAGAAGCTACCAGACTTGAATACAGAAAGTGAAATGCAGAGCAGGGAGGAAGGTCAGGAGGTGTTGCTGATGAGAATGACAGAGCAAAAGAGCTGAGCAGAGGATAGTAACAAGATGGGGTGAGAGAGAGAGAAGCACAGAGGTAGGTGGGACAACAGAAGCAAAGTGGAGGAACCATGAGCCAGTGGTTGGACAGGGACAGGAGCAGGCTCAGGGGACAGGAGCAAGGAGGAAATGGGTAAGAGCAAGGGGGACAGCAGCACATTAAAGAACTGGGGCAGGAAGGAAAGGTGGGAACAGAAGGGAGAAAGTGGGAGGCCCAGAGACTGGGGAGGAGCATCTGTAACCACTAAAGAACACTGGCTTGCAGAACCTGGCACTGATAGGGAACAGAACTGTCAGTCTAAAGATCCCAACTCTGCTGATGACCCATGTACCATCTGGGGGATAAATATAGACTAATGTGATTAATGTCTTGTATTTTTAAAAGATATTAACACAAAAAAAGTGAATATAAAAGGTATTAAACTTTAGGATATTACATTTTTGAAAAGTTAAAAGAACATTAAGGTTATAAAATCAAGCATTCAGAAGTTAAGAAATGTTGGAAATAAATTTGCCTGTGAAACCTTAATTTGGCCTCCTCCTGCATAAGCATTATAATAATGCCTTATTCATACAGCCATAACATTTAAAGCCAGAAGAGACGATTAGATGATGTAGTCTGGTCTATACATCACAGATCCTTAAACTTCACACAGTTAACTTATATTGATTCTAACAACCTGTTTTTATGCTTGACTAAAGCATAACTTGGCTATCCAGAAAGTTACATCATCTTGAAATGAGTAAACCTAGACCCACTTCTCTTAATAGTTCATTCTCACCTAGATTAAAAATTTGTTCCTTATTTCCAGTTTGAATTTGTCTGGCTTCAGCTTCCAGCCATTAGTTCTTGCTATGCCTTTCTTCAATAAATTAAAGAGCCCTTTAGCACCAGGTAGTTTCTTCTTGTGAGGGTACTTATTCACTGTAATCAAGTCACCTCTTCATCATCTTTCTGATAAGATAAACATAGTAAGAGCTTTAAGTACATTCTCCAGCAATCCGATCATTTTGTGGCTGTTTCCTGTACCTGCTTCATTTTTTCTACAGAACATTTCTGTATACAACATTCTAGCATCAGTCTTTAATTACAGGATCATATACTACTTTTTCTGTAAGACCTCATTTTCTTCAGAGCACAGAATGAGCCTGCTTTTGGGAGGAATCAGGGCTTTACGCTGAAGGAAACTACTCTCTGTAGGACCATGGCCTCATTCACTGGAGAAGCTAGAAAGAGTATGGTGAATGAGGCAGAAAGCCATAGGAAAAGAAAAGATGATCTTGTAGCAAGGCTGTTGAATGACCCCCTGAAGAACTGGATTCCATTCAAGCATCTGCCACAGAATTCCTATGTGGTGCTGGGCGAGTCACAAACTAAAAATGTTACAGGTGACTGCTGAATGTTAATTTTCTGAGTAACCAACCCAAGACACCTACTCACAGCTGCCATTGAACCAAATGGGATCTGTGCACTGAACATATAAACTTTTATATGGTGATAAGTACACTGAAAAATCAGGCTGAGGCTTCTCAGATACATCAACCAAAATTGGTTGACACTTTTGACAATTCTGGCTTAAATCTCTGTGTCTCAGTTCTCCATGTATAAAATGAAGATAATAATACTCATTCATCTCATGAGGTGTTTTGAAGATAACTATTAACAAACCTCTATGAATTTAAAATATTACAGTGATAGCACTATAGAAAAGCTCATGAGGAAATTAATAGTTCTGGGTTCAGTGCTGTATTTGGATGGTATGCAGCAAATAATGGATGGAGACACACACTGAGTGATGAGGATAAAAGAAAATATTGAATAGTGGCTTGTTCAGTGAACGCCATCCATCCTATGCTCTGTGGAAAACAGGATGCAATCATGTAATTAAAGACCAGGACAATGAATACAGAGAAGAGGGCTGGATTAAGATTTCACAGACTGCCTTAATGCTGGCATTTCTTAATTGTGAGTGCTTGAGATTGCAAGCTTATCAATGTTCTTTTACAACTGCATTTTTTTTGCTTGTTTGTTTTTGATGGAATGTGTATCAAAATGTCAGTTATATGATAGAATTTTATACATTTTAAAACACAGTCTTGAAGTTTTTAAAGTGCTTGTAATACTTTACTTAAATTGTGTTTTTCCCTGCATCTCCATTCCTGAATTATGTGTTCAACTGCTTTCCAGATATTTTTTTTAATCAATGCTACAAATTTTTGAAATCTTTTCACAATAAATGTTCATAGTCACTCACAGGAATAATAGGCTCTTTTGCTGAATCACTCTCATATATCATGCACCAGAACCCTGCTAATGGAGGGAGAATTATTTTTGCCTACTCATTGTGATGACAGATGAAATAGATCCCAGAATCTCAACTATAGGATTATAAGGTTTGAGAATCAGACAGTTCTGGCATAAGCCTCAGCCTCAGAAGAAAGCAGAGAACTGCAGTCTGTTGGTGACTTAAGTAGCAACAAAGGTGTGTTTGTGCGGCGGGGTGGCTCTTGATGTAAAATGGTAGGAAAATAATTAAGCGTGTTACATGTAATTTACTTTAACTGAAGTTTTGTACACTCTCGGCTCATTCCAACACGATAATGAGCAGTTCTGGGAGTTGCTCAGCATACTTAATTACCAGTGGTGTCAAGGGGAGCTGAATGCAATCACCATCTTGCAAGGCTGAGCCCTCCAAGCACAATATTTCCATGCAGTTCATAAACTGGTGAGTGTCTATGGAATATTTTCCATGTCAGCAGCTACATTTTTCATCTGGCTCAATTATAATTATGCACATAAATATAAATGGGTCTTGGCATTGGTTAAATGTAACGTACGCCTTCCAGATGACATATGAAAGCCATCATGCTTGGAAGCAGAAGACTACACAGATAAAAATATCAGCTACTTGCTAGGCAATGTTAAACCCAGTTTTCCCTTCAATAAGGCTCATTTTTTCTGTGTGATTCTATGTGCTTTTCCTGTCTCCTTCTTGACATGCCAAAATTATTCTAGCACTTCAGTTGTATGAAATGTAGACATTCATGTAGCTGTCAGTTTTGCTCCTTCCTTTTCATTCAATTCTTCTCCCCCATTTGAAACCAATCAACCAAGCACCTTAAGTCTTCAAGCTTGCAGCTGATGTTAACACCTTCTCCTGCAAATTTATTTTGGTAATTTGTGAGTGCAGTATGCCTTAGAGCAAATAAACAGAAAAAGCAAACGTGCCATTAAGTTCCAATTATGGAATTGCTACTCAAAAGTACAATTCAGGTCAAGATCTATTCTGAGGTGTGTACAACACAAAAACATCAGTAACAGCAGCAATAGGAGTTTTTCTTTAGATACTGTGAGGACATGTTTGCGTCACTTCTGACATAGTAATTCCACCTTTGTTTTCTAGATCTTTTTTCTGAAAATTGACATTTAGATCATTCACATTTAGGGACAAGTTCTGCCTTCAGCTACACCCTAGTGGAGTTGCATAGATGTAGGCAAGGGTAGAATGTGACCCTTTACAAATTAAAAATATGCAATAATTAGCCTAAAGATAAAACAAAATTTGTTTCTCTTTTTAGGATTCAGATTCCTGCACTCAGTTTTTGGAAGCTTATATTACCAAATTTCCTTTGAAATGTAATATTTCCTATAAAACAAAATTTGTTTCTAATGAAATTGAATACTCACATCAGATTCCAATTATTACTTGAAGTTAAAAATGTTATTTTTATATAAATAGAGCAAAGATGAGCAAGGAGACTTATCAGTTTACTTCTTGGTATATTAGATTGTTTTTGGTTTGTTTGTTGTCCTTTTTTCAGTTTTTACAGAGTAAACTGAAGTCATTTTACAAAGGTCACTTACAGTGGGACCATGCTCCTTGGATCAAATTCCAATCAATATTTTACATAATCTCCATCCTTTTCCCCCAACATCTTGCATATTGTTAGGAGGGAGATCACCACAAACACATAACTTAAGTAAATGAATACGTTTTCCCAGCCCTCTGGAAGAAGACAGAAGATACATGCTTTACTGTTCAGTCATGAATTAAATTCAGTGCCCAGAAAATGACTGCCTATACTGAGTAGAAACTAGGCTATACCATCTTGATACAAGGCAAGCACGTACTATGCAAGATTCCATACGCCATCCTGCCTAGACAGCAGAGCCAGCAGGTCCCTGCTATCCAGTCCTTGGTTGCTACTTAACAAAAAATGCCCATTTCATCTTATAATAGGGGTACTTAGTGGATTTTAAATTTGAAAGACATTTACCAGGAATTAGGCTGAGAACAAACAACTTATTTCACACCTGACATAAATGAAGTTCCAACCAGATCTCCAAAAATAAAAGACAAATGGCACTAAACCAGGGCCAGTTACTGCAAGTTGTTGCGAGTCCTCAATTCCTGTTAAAGCTGCTTAGTGATCTATTTATATTGTGTTGCTACTTTTTTATTTAACCATGGGATGCCGTTTTCAAATTTATATACACAGCTTCCTCCTCTCATTGAAATTACATGTACAGAATATACACACACACACACACACACACACACACACATTCTGTACACAGCCAAGTAGCTGACATTGTGTACAGGAACATCTGCACAGTGTATGGGCTAGACCCTCCCAAGACCAGGTGGGAGATCCCACAGAAGGTCGTGGAGAATAAGAGGGGTAAGATTCTGTGGGACTTCCAGATCCAGACAGACAGGCAGGTACTGGCCAATCAACCAGGCATCGTGGTAATAGACAAGGACCAGAAGACCGCGGTGGTGATAGATGTAGCCGTGCCAAGTGACAGCAACATCAGGAAGAAGGAGTATGAGAAGCTGGAGAAGTACCAGGGCCTAAAAGAGGAACTAGAGAGGATGTGGAAAGTAAAGGCCAAAGTGGTCCCAGTGGTGGTAGGAGCACTCGGGGCTGTGACTCCTAAGCTGGGAGAGTGGCTCCAACAGATCCCAGGAACAACATCAGAGCTCTCTGTCCAGAAGAGTGCAGTGCTAGGAACAGCTAAGATACTGCACAGAACCCTCAAACTCCCAGGCCTCTGGTAGAGGACCCAAGGTTGAGGATGACACATACCACCCATAGGGGTGAGAGGGGAATTTTTTTTTATAGCCTTTACAAAATCATTATCATCATCTGCCCCCTTCTCATTTTCATCTCTAAAATTTACCAGTGTTATTGGACGTTCACATTAAATTATTTTCATTTTGAGACTATTTTACTACATAGTGAAAATTATCCCTCATAGCTTACAAGGGCAAAAACAACAGCCCTGGTCTCTTACAAAATACATATATTTCATGGCACACACAAATCTGAGATTTCTGTATGCATATTACATGCCCCTTTGATGCCACAAATCAGTGACATTCTTTGCAGCAGAGTGGATGTGAATTTTTATGTTTCAAATATTGAACAAAATGAATTTATGAGCATCTTAAATCGCTCCATACAAATTGGAAAATGTACAGGCAATTTAAAATGCTCATCCATCCATGAAAAGGCTGCCCCAAATATCTCAAATTTGTCATTAAGAGACCTGCTTAATTTATGTAATTCTCCTACATTAATCTCAACTATAATGCTCGGTTTGGGACTGTCATGCCAACATGATGCTAACAAGCTGTAACACTTGTTAGCCTGGAGCCTGACACTCAAAGGTGCTGAGTGCCTTGTAAGGGTTGCTAAGGTCTCTCTCTGGTCCTACTGAAGTCAGGAGACATACTGCACCTTGCAGCATTGGGCCATTAATTCACAGAGGAATCTGAGGACATAGAGCAAGTTTCACTTATTTCTGAGAAACTTCATCCTGATCCTACTATATCTAATCATGCCTCATTTACACATTCTGTTATTATTTGTCAGGGGTAGGCATTTCAGTGTCTGAGTTGCTGCTGAGCAAATAAAAGTATTATGGTCTCCCCTTTTATAAAACTCTTTTTAACCCACCCCCCCATCTGTTGTTTTTCTTTTCCTTTCCAGTTATGTTTCACTGTGGTTCCACAGTATCTTTCATGAATCATGAAAGAGTCAGAGCACTGAGAATTGTTGTGAGTGCTTCAGGATTTAATATAAAAAATACTTTAAAATATCTGTTTCTACTGTATTATATCTATTATTATTATTATTATCATCTATGTTGATAATAGATAGTTATGCATATAATTGGGCTAACTTACCCTTTCTGTGAAGCTGTTACTATTTCATTTCAAACACAGTCTTTCAGAAGTGTCTGGTAGTTGTGGGGAGGAGAGAAAGAAAAAATCAATGCACAACTAAAAATTAGAAAAAATAAGATTATTAGTGTTTTATGTTTTGCTATACATCAAATGTGACAAAATTTTAAAAAATATAAAAGAACTTACCTTTCAATCAGTTAAAACCTTAATGAGATCCTTAATCTACCTGCAAAGTATGTTTCTAAACTATTAAACAAAGAAATTACTCTGTGGGAAAGAATGTCTGTAATAATTAGATCTAACTGTTTTATGCAAAATTATCCTTTTATAAAGTACTGTGATAAATCTAGAGACATTTAGGATAGACATAATTGAAATGTAACTTCATTTACCACCTACATTTTTAATTCTGCTTCACCCATCAAGATTAATTCTAATAAAGTTCTTTGATTTCAAGTCCAGATATTGTTTATATAGTGCTTGGTCTGAAAAGAAATGCAAATGTATTGGGTGCAAGAGCCAGACAGTACAGTTAATTAAGCAACAAGGTCTGAGGCCAGCACAGAAACCCTTCATTGCACATAGGACCTATTTTTCTTACAATTTGGTAAGAACCAAGTTCCTTTTCAAAAGAACACTTTTCATCAAGAGTCTCCTTCTGGTTTGTGCAATTACTTTGTTTTACAGCTAAAACAAAGGAAAGAATAAAGAATTTACAAAAATAGCTTACAGAGTCTAGCTCTGGCTGTCAGAATGCCCAGCAGTACTGAAATCAGGTAAAGTTAAAGGTAATGTTGAATTTTATTCTACATAACATCAGCCGGACCTTTATATTAGGTAATGTAACAATTCTCCATCATTGTGCAATCAGCTAAGTTTCCTATGTGGGAATATACAATATCAGTATATGAAATAGCCAGGATAGAATTTTTCAAAAGCACCCAAATGCTTTTGAGGACAAGTTTCATTTTTGAACATCCCACTCCATGTCAAAGGTGTTTTTCAGCATCATTGCTGGTATAAGTTAGTTCATGACAGTGCTTTTCCATTTGTTACCATTTGTACTTCATTTCTTACCTGCATGCCATTTTCCTGCGTATTTGTTCCTGAAATTAAATATGTGTCTTATTTTATTTTAGAACTTTATTTTACATGCTATACTTATTTGGAAAAGTCGAGCAGAATAATATATATCAAACAATAGAAATAAAATATGTATATATTCTTACTTGCAAACACGAATGTTAAAAAAATGAAATACACAATCTTTGTAGTGTAGCAAATACTATAAACACCTTTGACAGAAACTGGAGAAGTGAACACACCTTACCAATGTGCTGTGCAAGTTTCTGGTATACATTACACATCTTTCAGAACCTGATACACAAATCAGTCATCAAATTCAGTTTCTTCACTCTCACAGACTCCATTGGAAACATCACAAACCTACTAGCCTGACTTTTCTTATGTGTACTATTTGTCTGATCTGCTGTCATTTGAGGAGATAGTCACATACGTTACTAATTTGTTCCTGAGTCCTTTTCAGTCTTTGCAATTCAGGTGTGTCTGTCACAATACTGAACCCTCTTCCTTTGCTTTCTTCAAAGTCTCTTTTGTATTTGACCTAAGGAATAGAAAATACAGAAGAACTGTTATTTTCACAATGCGCTACTAGTCATATAGCAGATTAAGATTATTTTAAGCAACAAAAGTACTCATCAATGGCTGATAGCCTTGGGGGATGAAATCTTCTCTTTATCCACAGAAAAAGTGTAACAGGGCAGAAGCTGGGAAAGCTTCCCTACTGTTCCACCAATGTGCCTCATTGTTGTGCCAATGAGATCACCACCATCTACACTAAGGGGTCCGAAGACCAGTTTTCATGTCGCTACTTCATCCTCACATGAGGAGCCTTTGCTGAAGATTGCCAACAAAAATGTCATGCAAGGAGCATGAAACACTATGTTCAGACATGCTTTGGTAATTAAAAATAAAATATAGAAGCAGTTAAATCTGGATTCATACAGTACCACACTTCATGATCTAGTTTGCCCATTATAATGGTGGTCACCACCCTGCTGCCCACTCTAAACACAAATTACACCAAAACCTGTTCAGCTGTTAAAGGAATATCATTAAGGTGGCTCACTGAAGTATTCAAAAGTCAAAAAATGTCAGAGTGCTTCACAAATGTCTTTTTTTTTTCTCAAAATCCCTGTGAAATAAGACTGTGTTATTATACCCCCTTTACAGAAGAGCTATGTCCACACGTAGGGTGTCCTTTCGAAGTAAGTTATTTGAAAACAAGTCATTTTGAAATAAACCCCTTATTTCAAAACGACTTAATTCGAAATAACCAAAAAACCAAATCAAAATAAGGAAAAGCGGGAAGCGAAATAGCATGTCCAGACAGTGGACTTGCTATTTCCCTTTAGGGGAAGGGCACCATGGGAGGTGTGGCAACATGAGCACCTCCCTGGGCCATGTCATTAGTCATCTTGCCAGCCAATCCTATAAAAGCTGACCCCAACCTCACTTCCCTGTCCATTCTGGCTAGCAGGACTCTGCAAGCAACAGACATGGACACTGCCCGGCTGCCCAGCCAGCGCCATGCAACGAACAGACCCTCTGCCTGCCTGCAGAGTGTCCTGCTGATGTGGGACACTCTGCTTGCAGACCCAGATGGTGGCCAGCCTGTGCCCAAGGCTGTCATCCAGCTGGGCTGCAGAGCAGAGCTACTTCCCCTGCCCCCTTCTGTGCTTCACCAGGTCTGGGCCCGGGAGACCAGCCCAGACTAGTGGGAGCGCGTAGTGCTGCAAACCTGGGGGGATGACTAGTGCGCGGAGGAACTTCCGCATGAGCAGGGCCAGCTTCACCCTTCTGGTCGCAGAACTCACCCCGCTGCTGCGCCGAAGGGACACCACTATGAAGCCTGCCATCCCTGTCGACAAAAGAGTGGCCATCGCCCTGTGGAAGATGGCCACTCCGGAGTCGCACAGATCTTCAACCACCACCTGAGCCGCTGCCACCAGGTGGTCGAGCGGGCATTCAGCCGCCTCAAGGCACGCTGGAGGTGCCTCATTACATGCCTCCACCTTGCAGAGAGGACAATACCACAGGTCATCAGTGTGTGCATGGCCCTGCACAACTTCTGTGAGCAGCAGGGTGAGCCCATTGCAGCTGCCTGGGAAGCTGAGGCACAACTCCTCGCCGGGGACTACGAGGAACCCAGACCTGTGCCCACACAGGAGCAGCCGTCCCAGAGAGCCGTGACAGTGCGGGACGCACTGATGAACACCTTTGCCCTGGAGGAACTCTGAGGGACAAGCTTGTCCTGCCCCACACCACCCTCTCCCCCGTTCGCCCACAGCCAGCCCCCACCCATCCACCCGCACTGTGAACTACCCCCAATAAAACCACGCACAGCCAAGAATAAGTTTCAAACATTTATTAACAAAACAGGGGTTGGGGCAGGGAAGGGCTGGGGAGGGTTATGGGATGGGGCAATGTGGGGGAGGTCTGGGGAGGGGGGGCCAGCAACTTGGAAGGGGGAGATTGATTAGGGGGAGGGAGTGGGGGAGTCTGGGTGGCAGGGGAGAACTTAGGCAGGGCCTGTGGGGGGTGGTGTTCCCCGCCCCTGCCCACGGCCACCCTGGGTCCAGGGTCGCCTCCGGGGAAGGCCAGTCAGCGGACCCCCTGCAGCTGCTGGAGGGGCCATCTGTTCCACCAGCTGGTGGATGCTGCTGGCAATCACCTAGACTGGAGTGGGCAGGCAGTCGCAGAGACGCTTGATGGCCTGCGCCTGGCACTACAGGGCAGTAACCACCTGGTCGTCTGCAGCTGCCGCCTGCTGCAGCAAGTGGAGGGCCGAGACCTACTGCCTGGCTTGGTCCTGGCGCCAGGCCTGGGTGGATGCCTCAGTCCGCTGCCCCAGCTCCTCCAGGCTTTCAAGGATCTTGCCTCATGTCCCAGGCCCCCTTCTCCTCCGCCGTGGTGGCCTCGGGCTGAGGCGTCGGGCAGGTGGTGTGGCACAGTGGGCGGCTGGGCAACCTGCTGGACGGAAGCAGCACACACAGTTGGCCTCTGCTGCCTGCTGGCCTTGTCTGTGTGCAGCCTGTCTGCAGCACACACCTCTGCCCTGACTGTCAGCGGGACTCAGGATCCCGTGGGACATTGCCCTGGGGTAGGGCTACCGGATCCCAAAGCCTCAAAACGAGGCCCGGAAAATACAAAAAGGAGGACATTGGAGGACACATGGGAGAAAATGTAGTACGGCTGTGATATGCTTCAGTGTTTAGGGGGCCCTGGAACACTTTCCCGTACAAATAAGTATTTTATGGCATTCCAGGATACTTCAACCCCTACAGTAAAAAGCCTGACAACATTCTGTATTTTAAACTGCCTGCCAGACAGAGAATGTGAGGATAAAAAGAAGAACAGGACAGTAAAAAGGGGACCACGTTCTCCTTTTGCCTAAAATCTGGCAACTGTACCTGGAAGCACACATGCTAGTGGTGCCCACAATGGTGAGCTGGACTCACTCACACCTTGCTCTAGGGGGTCTCCCAAGGCCACCTGCCAGTGGCAAGGCTTGCATGCTCTCCAGCCCGCCCAAGATGTGGCTGCATCTTTGACACCCAGCCCGTTAACGACCCCCAGGCACACAGGGGCCTGTGACCCTGGTGCCACCTGCATCTCAGGTACCCGTGGCCATGGGAGGGCCTCTGCACCCGCCGACCCTATGCCCTACCTGCCCCAGTGCCCAGCCCTGTACCCCCTTGCTGCCCATGACCTGGACAGGCCCAACCCTGCGTGCCTCTGCGGGATGGGAATACTCACCCACAGGGGCTCCAGAGGTCTGGCACGATGTCCCCGTGTCTGTCTCCGAGTCCCCAGGGGCTGGGATGGTCTCAGGCCCCTGCTCCTCGGTGCTGCTCCCTCCGTCAGGGCCAGGGAACAGCTCCGGGGTCCCGGGTGTGGCCTCCACCACTGGTGGTGGTGCAGCGGGAGGCTCCCCGATGGAGACTTTGGACCCCGTGTCCGCAGCCTCCGGGTCAGAGGATGGGCTGTGGCGTGCCCCAGTGTCCACAGCCTCCACTGGCAGGCCACTGGGCTCCGGCCCCAGGAACACGTGGAGCTCATTGTAGTAGGGGCAGGTAACAGCGCTACCTGCCCTCGGGAGCTCCCGTGCCTCCCTGGTCCTCACGTGGTCCTGGCGCAGGCCCATTATTTTGGAGCGGACCTGGTCCACTGTCCGCTCATGCCCCTCAGCAGACATCGCAGCGATGTCCGCATATATGTCCCGGTTCCGGTGGCTCGCCCGGAACTGGGACATGATCTCCTCCCTCCTCTAAATGGCGAGGAGGCAGTGGACATCCTCAGGAGTCCATATGGGGGCACGGCATCGCCCCCCTGGGGCGTTGCTGGCACGCGCCGCCATGCTTTGAAAGGACTCTGGCCACACTGGCAGGCACACAAAGGAAGGGACTTCCTGCTTCCCTTGGGTGCTGTGCACCCTGGGAAGAAGGTCAGGACTGTTATTTCGAAACAACGCTTGTTTTGAAATAACATGTCTGAACGACGGTTATTTTGAAACTACTCGTTATGAAATAACCGTAGTTTCGAAACAGCAAGTCCCAGTGGCGTTATTTCGAAACAAGTCATTTCGAAATAACCATCATTTTGAAACGGAAGGGGTTTAAGCCGTTTCGAAATGACAGAGCCCGTCGTTTCGAAACAAAGGAACATCGTGTGGACATGCAGGTTTTTATTTCAAAACAACCACTGTTGTTTCAAAATAAAAACCTCGTGTGGACATACCCAAATAGAACTGAGGCACAGAAAAATTGAGATCAAAAGCATCCACTGATTTTGAGTACCCATTCAGAGATGACCAGGACAAACCTTGTGTGATATAGCATTGCATACAGAGACTTCAGATGTTGCTGTGTGCATGCACCATCACTGGAATCAGACCCCAGGTCTCAAGTCTGGCACCCAGGAAATGAGGAACACACAATTAGCAACTACGTGAGAAGTCTGATTTAAATCATCTGTCCAGCATTATGTGGGAACTCAATAGCAGAAGCAAGGATAAAACCCAGTATTTCCAAAGCAGCATTCAGCTGCCTTAAGCATGAAACCATCCTTCCTCATCCTGCAAGCTTCGCTGTCTTCACTATATATCTTGCATCACATGTAGTAGTTAAGGCAGAAATCCTATGTACAACACTTCCTTCATCAAACAAGTTTTGCAAAGGTCTAAGCAACAGACAACAGGGTTTTATAATGGGAAATATTAGCCAACCTTTATTACAAGTGGTGGTACCAGTCCTGCCTATGGTAATATGTTTAAATAAAATACTACATTGTTTGCAGTAATATTTCATTTCCTTCTAAATACACCAGCTATTAACCTCAAGTGATTTTTTTTATATGATGGAACAGCAAAAAGAAACAGAGAGAACTCTGCAGTTTTCACTTTGTTCTAATTCTGAATCACTTAAAACCAAATTAGAACCCCATTTTATTACATTATCAATTATATCTAGTAATAAATTTTCACAGAGATTAAAGTAATGAAATATATGCAAAATTTTTAAAATAGTAAAAATGAATTAAAATATTTTTAATAATTTAGTTTTGTCACAAAAATCACAAAGCAATATCACACTTAAGTTTCATTAATGTCAGAACTTCATGAAATATAGCTCTCAAAATGCTCGTTATTATAAATGTAAAACAACCAAAAAACTCAACCAGTTTCCAGACAATGTGGAATATTAAATTATCCGTCCTCTCTGGCACATGCATAATCAAGAACATTGCTGCCAGTAATGCAGTGCAATCTCTCAACATGCTCAGTGCCCTCAATTACCTGAAAAGAGTGCTTAGTACCATAGAGGATTGATTACTAGAAATTATGGCTGTAATATTAAAAACCAGAAACAAAGCACTCAAAACTATTTTTAAAAAAAATAGATTAAATTCAGAATACACTGTCAGGAACAATGCCTACACAGGTCCCCAGGGAGAGGACTAGGTGATCTATAAGATCTTTTCCCAAATCAAACTTCATGCCTCTAGCCACATGTGTCTTCAACAGACCCAAGGAGAAGACTTTGTTAAACCATTCTGTATTTTCAATCTGAGGTCAATTTGGAGACTCCGCTTCCTTATTTTGTACATAAAATCTTACTGTGGAAAAATGGTAATATGTTGTGCACTTGTTCAGTCAAGAATGAATAATTTTTTAGGTAAGCTTTGCCAATTTGCAGCAAAGTTATCTACTTGAATAGAAATGACCTTTTCGATCTGTAAAAATTGCCTCTCTCCTTTTCTCTTTTTTCCCCCCTACACTTGCTGAGGAAAATACACTAAAAAGTCTTAAGTGAAACCAAAAATCTATTGATCTTTCACCCGTGGTATACATTTCTGCACACATCTTTAACACAAAATCATTTCCAGTAGTGGCAAGACAGCTCTTTATTAATTAACAGTTCTGCAAACAGCATGGCAACCCTAAAAACAAACCGAAAAAGGAAAACAAAAACACAGCACAGCAGGCCATCACCCTCTTTATCATCAGTAGAGAATTCTGAATATGATTAGACAGCAAACTTAATCCTTCAGTCTATCCCCACCTCAAAATTAGTCAACGCTTATAAAAGCTGTTTAGTCTCAAGCTTAATCCTTCCATCCACTCTTCTAATTGCCAGCAAGATAAGTAATAGATAATGAAAGAAAGTTCTGAAGCAAGAGTAAAAAAAATTTGAAGGAGTTAATTTAAAAAAATAGGAAGATAAAACCGTAAGGAAACTTCTGGTGCTCTGAATCTGTAGAAAGCAGCTACTGAAACAAACTCCATACACATTTTTTGTTACTGGTAAGGGGGAAAGATCAGCACAGAAAAGACGCAAGAAATTACCAAGAATTAAACTCTGATTGTTTTTTAATAGTGTATTCCATAACCAGAAGTAAATAAAATATTCCGGCATATAACATTCTAACACCCTCAGAATTTTTCAGTTCTTTCAAAAACTCCTGTACACGATAAGCACATTACAGCTTTACTTTTCAGTGCAATAACTATAAATTCCAACATCCTGCAGTTCTCCTTCACAAAGTGTTAAGCATATGAAATTCTCAGTCACACATGTAGATTAGCTAAAACAAAAAGTTCCCTTTAATTAAAAAAACACACTTCATTGCCAAGTAATTTGACCACTACAGAAGCCCTCAGATTTGTCATATGGTAATTATACGGGGTAAAGATGGTTCCACTGTTACCAACTGTCCTACCACCAGGAGATTCCGTCTTTGCTCTGCATCGTGCCATGAACTGGGCACGACTCTCTGTGCTACAAATTACAGTATATGCTTGATCAGCTCTATGAGCATCTGCAAATCTCTTTTCCATATTTCTTTGAGAAGCTTCATAGTTTTGCTAGGGAGCCACTTCTAAAAAATAAAGGTCTTGGACTTCAGGACAGAGCAGTTAAAAGGATGGGTACAAAAGATTAAAATGTACAGTATAAACAAGAGTAACTGAAAATAATGGTACTACAATGGAAACTCATTATAGGCAGGATTGTGAGAACTGTATCACAAAAAAAAATTGCAGGTAAAAGACCCCCACTCACTAACATTTGAAGGGAAAGAAAATCAGTAGACTCAACAGCTCAGGATAACAGAATGAGCAAGGGGTTGAAGTATAAAGTGGCAGGATCTGGAACCCTCCTAAATTTCTGGGCCCCCTTTACCCTCCCCAGCTACTGCCCTCCCACCTCCAGCTACTTCCCCCAAAATGTCTGCCCCCCATCAGACTCGTCTTTGCCCATGTCCTCCACAGCCCCAATCCCTATTCCCTGAGCTCCCTGCCCCCATGTCCCCACTCCAGCCCTCCTAACCACCACCCCCACCTCACCCATCTTCACTCACTCCTTCAGCCCCCAACCCCCTCCACACGTTCCCACCCCCTTAAGTCTTCTTGTCCCCATTCCCCCACTCCACCCCTTTCAGCCCCCCAGTCCCCTCCATACCTCCCCATCCCACCCTACCCATGATGAGTTGCCCCAGGGAAGGCCAGGCCAGGCTCCAGGCCACTCTAGCTTACCTTCAGCAGCACATGGACTCCCAAGGACTGGCCGGGGAGGGGGCGTGTGAGAATCACCCCTTTCTCCCCCTCCAGGCTGTGCAGCCTGCACATGCACAGGGTGCCCAGTCAGCACCTCACAGCAGGGCAGGCACGCCTCCCCTCTTCCTGGAGCGGTGCCTGCCCTGCCACAATGCACCGGCTCAATTTTCTATTTTTAGGGGTCCCAGAATGCTGGGCTCCCTAAAAATAGACCCAGCTTTCAGGGCCCCTAAAAACAGAAAATGGACCCAGAATGCTGAGTTCCAAGTTCTACTATTTTAAATGGTGGGCCTTGGAACACAGAGTTCTGGATCCATTTTCTATTTTTAGGGGGCCCGGAACATTTGCCCTCTAAAAATAGTGGCCCCTGGAACATCATTCTGGTGCATTCTGGCCCAGCTTAACCCCTGCAGAATGAGCAGAGGGCTGAGTTCACAGTTCAAATACATCACAACTGAATAGGAATGGTAATAGGAATTCAAATGAATTTATGCCACTGATAAATCCACTCTAACAAGGACAAAATGTCTTTCCCAATCCCAAGTAACTCTTATAAATCCACCCCAACACCTTACCACACCATCAGAAATGGCTTTCACAGCGACTGCTCAGCCTCTTCAGCCCAAAATTTGACAGTTATTTCATTTTCTTGCACCTTCTCTTGTCACTGTGCAAACTGGGTGTAACACACTATCACATTTAAATAATAGTATATTCTCTCCACTTGGTACAGGTGCAAAAGACTACCCACGCTACAGGGCAGTCGAGAATCAGCCCTTTGTGCCTGCTACCTATGCAAGTGGCACCCACTAATTTTAATTCCAGGTGCTACTTACCAATCTGCAAGTGAGCAATTCAGATGCAACAACTGAATTGCATGCAGAGATATATAGAAAGAAAATTCAACACAATGGGGGAAGGAAAAAAGAACAGGACCTCCAGCTTGCAACTTGGACAATTTAGAGCAGGTGTCTCAAACATGAAGCCCCTAAAGCTATTTCCTGAGGCCTGCAACAACACTAATATTGTTGTATGAAAAGGCTTCAGTAGTGCAGCCCTCAGGCTAAAATACTAGTCCTCATGCGGCCCTCATGGTGATTTGAGTTTGAGACCCCTGATTTAGAGAAATACTGTCCACAAGGTAAAAACTATCTTTTGACGCTCTGGGTTGGAAGGTGATGAACCTCTGGATTTCCATTGTCTTACACTGAAGACTCAAGTCTAGGGAGGTCAAGTCTGCAACTCCTACCCTTCCATTCCAGAGCACCTCTGCCTCTGTTACATACAGATCATCTTTAATAGGGAATTGGAGGGTCTCAAAGGATCAACATATAATCTAAAAGTAACTGAATAAACTAAAAAAGAAAATCTGGATCTACACATGACAATAATAGCCCAAATCCCCAGTACTCAGGAAACTTACCCAGTGTAACTTGGGTAAGAAAAAAACATTTTTAAAAATTTTCTAGTGGCAGGTTTGCTAAATCCTGGAACTCACTTTCAGTTCATACCTAAATTAGACCTGGGATCGAAAGCCTTTTCTGCTCCTTCCTAGGTGGGAGAATTTTACACATTTTACAAATAGCATGAGCCTATCGTTATCCTGCAGAGTACAACTTCCCATCAGCCATTTGAAACTGACATGTATTTATAGGCCAGCAATGACCACAGGAGATGATATACAGAAGTCACTCTAGCTAAAGGCAAACTAGGCAGCTTCCTAGGGCAGCAGATTACCGAGAGTGGCATATTTCTGTAGATTTGCCCAAATCTCCTGCGAGATTACACTTCCAGGGCTGAGGGCAGCCGCAGGTGGAGCCTTAGGGAGTAGGAAGCTGCCCTCACCCAGGCTGCTGAGGAAACACTACTGCCTCTCTCAAGCCACCACCTGCCCCAGTGCAGATAAGACTGTGGCCATGGCTCAGGGCTACTCCTAAAGGCACCATGAGCATAGCCACAAGTGCAGCAATTCACCTGACTGCATCTCAATGCTCAGCCTTTCTGAGCCCTGTTGTTTGGACAGCCCATGGCCTTTTCTGTGATTGCCACTGCAGCTGTAGATGCATACTGTGATTTCCACTTCAGCTCCACCAAAGAACCATAGAAAATTTGAGTTGGTAGGGACCTCAGGAGGTCATGTAGCCCAACCCGCTGCTCCAAGCAGGAACAATCCCAGCTAAACCATTCTAGCCAAGGTTTTGTCAAGCTGCACCTTAAAAACCTCTAAGGATAGAGACTCCACCATCTCCCTAGGAACTCCATTCCACTGCATGTCCATGGACAGTGTCCAAGGATGGTGAGAAGCTCACCAAGAAAAATGCAGGGACATATTTGTGTGTGGGGGAGTTGCTGGGGGTGTATAGGTTGGCTAGGAGCCAGGCTGGCCATGTAGACTGGGATTAACTGGGAATGTGTGGTGGGGTGGCAGACTGATGGTGTAGGGGCCAAGGTGTGGCACTGAACTGGAATTGCAAGGGCTGAGGTCACATATCATACCTCTGCCTACCATCCCCTTGTGCAGGGCAGATCAGCATCCCCAGTCTTGGGGCTTTAAGTGGGGCAGGGGGCACACTGCCCATTAACTGGCTCCAGGGGAAGGAGTCACTGCCATCCAGGGATGCTGTGCCAGGACTCACTCCATTTGAGGCCCATGCAGCTAGTTATTGACTTGCCCGAAAAGGGCCATTTTAAGAGTAGCTCTGGTTGGGGAATGTTGCCTGTCCATGGGATAGGTCTTAGTTCAGGAGTCAGCAATCCCCAGCACGCATGTCAAAGATGGCATGTGCACCCATTATGAGTGGCACAAAGGACTCCAACCCTTGCGGCACCGCTCAGCATAGCTGCGAGTGTGTTGCTGCTGCTCCTCCGCTGGCCCTGCTACCCAGTGTAGACTGGGATCACAAGAGGAGCGCACGCGCACACACAGTGGCTCCTTTCTCCTGCTGGCCCCACCCTCAGCACCTCCTGAGGGTTGGACAGAAGAGGCTGCCACGGAGGGGAGCAGCGAAGGCTGCTGACCCATCTCAGTTACGTGACGAGCCTAGGGAAGAGGTCAGAGGGAATTTTACCCTACCTGATCCGGTTCAGCCTACCCCAGGGTCAGATTGTTCCTGCCTTGCAAGGTCTGTCACTGGGGCCCAGCAGAGCTCCAGGATGGGATCTCCCCTATGGGCCTTCAACCCAAGCACATGAGATTCAGAGGTGGAAGCAGAAGGGGAAGCACTGGAGGATCTGTTGTGAACTTGTGTTGTGGGTGGAGGCAAGGGAATTTTGCCTAGGGCAGTAAATTGTCTTGAGCAGCCTCTGATGATTATATACGGATGGGTGGGCTCTTAAGAAGCCTAAGAAACATACATCAAAAGAACTAAAAGAAAAAGAAAGGGTTACAGAACAAGAGTACTTCTGGCAACAATGCCTTAAAAAACAAATACCAAAATCCTGCAGTGTAAATTTGGGGCCCTACTATTCTGAAGCATGTGGGAATGTGAGCACCCAAGAAAACCATGCCAAACCCACACAGAATAAGGGACGTGCAATGTGAACACAGTCTAACCTGAAAAAGCAGACCCCAAATATGTGCAACAAAAGTGGAGCAGAATCTAATATATGAGAGGAACACAAAGATCTGTAAAACTGCCATGAGCAACTAAAAAAGACCAGGGAACGTCAGAAGGCTGTTGTGCATGGAAGCAGTAAAGAAATGAGTCCATAATAAACAAAAGACAGTACAAGTAGCCAGGTCAAAATACCTTGATTCCAACAACATATGAACAACCCAGAGATACAGGCACACAAAGAAACACAACAGTAGACTATAGCCACAATTTCATCTTCAGCTCTTGCAAACAGCTCAAAGAAAGCGAGTTCAGCACTGGTAAGTTCTACCCTACAGCAGTAGGTTGCCACACAAGTATTGGAAAATGACTGCTGCTGACACCTACTTATAGGGTGGCTATATTTTCCCAGAAGAACAGTGAGACACCACGTGGTGCTGTTCTGAGCCCTCTTCCCAGCCACAGTGTGCAGGACCAGCCCAAGTTTCCCATCACACTCTTGCATGGGACTGGCTGGAGCTCTCCCTCCTTGCTTCCCGCCCCTATTCCTCCATATCCCAAATGAGGGGTCACATCCGACTTTTTTGGGAGATCAAATTGGCAAGAGCAAACTGGACAAATACCAAGTTTTGCCAAAAAAATCAGGATAGACTTAGAAAAGGGACTGTCCTGACCAAAATGGGATACACATTCACCCGTAGTATTATGTCATGTATATGCTGACTCGATTCTTGTTGCTCCACGGCTATTCCCATCTACTTCCTTGATGGCATGATACTATACATCACACTGCATGGCTTATGGATCAGTTCCAGTCAAGTATACACTTTACACATATTTGCAACTGCTTTAATTTTGTATGTCTTAGATATTATTATTTATGTTTATTTATTATATATTTATTTGTGTTACCATAGCATCTAGGAGCCTCAGTCACACACTAGGACCAGAGGATGCTAGGCACTGTACAAATGAAAAGCAACGAGACAGGCTTTGAAACAGAAATATGCAGAACTAACTTGGTTCTTAGATGCACATCTTAATTTATATGTTCTTTGCCCTTTTTTCTACAGCAGTTATCACCTTACACAGGCTTGCTTCTCAAAGCAGCTAATCAGAACTCCTCACTGCTAATAACATAACTACATTCCCCATTCTTCCCTCTTTGTGGGATGACTAGCATCTTTTAATTTCCAAAGGGATAGCCATGTTAGTCTAGTCCAGCAAAAAAACAACAAGGAGTTGTGTGGCACTTTGAAACTAACAGATTTATTTTTCGCATGAGCTTTCGTGGGAGAAAATCCCACTTCCTCAGATGCTTCGAAGATGGGTGAACTACATTTAACTACTGGCTGGTAGGACCTAGAATCCTTAAAGTTCCCTTCATCTGCACAAAGGAAAGATTTCCTTGCCACACAAAAATTCAAAGAAAACCTCAGTAAGGCACCATACAAGACAGTGACTAGAGTCATGTTGGATAGAAGGTAACTTAAATATGATAGACTCACTGTAAAAGTAGAAAACAAATGAGTAAAAAAAAAGATCTGTAAAATCAACAGATAGGATGCAAGTGCTAGGGACAAGGGCTGGGTACCTCAGGAATTACTTTTGGTTCAGTCGAAACTAAAACCTGAACATAAAACGGATTTGTAAATGTCTAGTTACATTCTCAAGGATACTGTTTTTCTAAAGATGCAACTCGAACACATCCTACAGCAGTTGTGAAAGATCGTGTCAGACTCTCACAAAACTCACATCAGCAATTACAGGGTACTCAACATTTAGCCTAGCAAGTATCGTCTTTTGTGTTTGTGCAATTTAGATATATAGTCATATATATTCCAGCTCAGAACATAAGATTTGCTTAAGGAATTTCAATGGGAAAGGTGATGAGCAAAGTAACTTTTGGTTTGTGTGAAATTCCTAAGCAGTGAAAAAACTGATAATTGTTGAGAGAATTGCTTCACTATAAGCATTAATCCTTTACTTCTTGGAGCAGTCTTTTAGTTAGAGTTGGCATGACTGAAGAAGAATAATTTTGTAGTAATACTTAGCACTTCTACATCATCTTTCAAATATTAACTAATCCTGAGAACACACTGGACTCAGATACCATGATCTTAGAAGTATAGTAAAAAAAGCCTAGTTAAATAGGAAAGTGATATAATTCCAAAATTACATATAAGAGCCATGAGACAGATTACGAGATTTGCCAGAAGTCACTAGTGGTGTCAGTGTCAGAGATCGAATTAGTAATCAAGGGTTCCTGACTCCAAGTAATCTATCTACTTATGACACTCAAATCTCATGACCACTGCTCTCTCAGTAGTGTGATGAGTTAAATCTATGTACTTTCTAACTCTCCCCACATACTCTTTACTCTTGTATTCTTTGCCTTGAAAATACTTCCCTCTACACTGGGAAGGTAGGGTGCACTGGGTTTCTCTACACTGAAACACAGTGCACCTCTCCTCAAAGCTTTCAGAAAGAAGGGGTAGACTGCTGTTTACATGGAGCATTTGACTCTTTGAATCCCAGTTGCAATCCTTTCTTCTCTTTATCTCATTTGCATTGGCCATTTGCTATTTCCCACCCATCATAAATGCTTGCTGCCAAATTCTTGCATAAAATATCCCTAAACCATGATCAAATTATTAAACCAACATTCTGCCATCCCCTGTCCTTTAATTTCTGGATCCTCTATATAAAGCTTATTAAAGTTACTCTTAGTGATGTCAACAAGCAGCGGATAAAACCCTTGATCCTGTAAACTGCTCCCCAAACTATAACAGATCATAAAGCGCCTCAATGTGAAATCAAATTCTTTAATTACTGTACCCTTCTACCATACTCTCTTCTGAGAGTCTCCTTGAAACAATCATATGACCAGCTGCTTGAACCTGTGACTCATTTCCTGCAATCAAGAACTGGATGGAGGCTGACTTGTTTCTTGGGCCAGTTTTCAGATACAGACTATTACTGAGTGTGTATAGAAATTTATTTTACATATGGAACGCTGAAGCACTTATCCCACTTCTCAAATTATTCATCAAAGGAATTTTTAGGCCGTTCTGAATAGCAAAATAGATTTGAGATATGTAAAATCAATATAAAGGGGTGATTATTTAGTGTGTAAGGGGGGTGAAAAAGGCCAGGCACCCTTAAAATATACCCATTGTTCATTCCACAATTAGTATACATCACTTCTGTCTTAGGCAGAAAGGTTAATATTGGAAGAAATGCCCTTCTCATAAAAACAAGGAAAGAATTTTGTACCAGAAGGTTCCCTGCAGGCTGGAAATGACAGTTGGAGCAGAGTAAAAAGAGTGCAGGGTAGCAGCAGGACTCTTGAAAACACACATACACAAGAGAATGAAACAGGAAAGTGGAAAAATTGGATATTAAAAAAGAAAACTTGGTGCAAAAAAGAAAACTAAACATCTCAAAACAAGTAAGTCTTTGTGCGTTAAACTTCTTATCAGAGATCTTAGCTAGTTGCAATGAGGAAAGTAGGAACAGTTGAAAATCATCCTAAAAGTAAACATTGTTCCTTTGTTATAGGGTAATTAGTGGGAAGAAGGTAGGTATCTAAAAAGATTTTTTTTTTTTTTTTTTTTTGCTTTTAAGAAAATTTCCTCTATCCATCTATGCATCTATCTATCTATCACTACAACTATTAAAGGCACCAGGTAAATTGTATTTCACCAGGTTTAACTGCATTTCTTTTGGTGATCATGGAACAATAGAAAAGAAGTCATGGTGACTTATAAAGAAATGTGCACAGGGAGGAAAGGATTCTTATCTATCCTGTTTTATGTTGGCTTTCAAATTATTCACTCAAGTGTTCTGAAAGAATTCAAATATAAAACTGCAAAACTATCAAATGTGGTCAGAAACATATTGTTTAAACAAGCTTCTGTGTCAGATGACTGGAAGATAGTTAATGGCAATTTTTTTAATAAAGTATCCAGAGGCAATCCTGGCAATTACAAGTCAGGACCAGGCAAACCAGCTGAAACTATAGTAATGAACAGAATTATCAGACATTTAAATTAATACAGTATGCTGGGGAAGAATCAATACTGCTTTTGCCTCACCAACCTATTTGTATTCACTACAGGTGTCAACAAGCATGTGAACAAGGGTGATACAATCAATGAAATGCACTTAGACTTGAAAAAACAAGATCCCTCACCCAAGGCTCTCAAGCAAATGACATAATTATGGGATAAGAGGGGAGGTCCTATCATGGATCAATAACTAATTAAAAGATAGGAAACAAAGCACAGTAATAAATGTCAGCTTTCAGACTGGAAAGAGGTAAATAGCAGGTTCCCCGAAAGATCTCTTTTGAGACAAGTACTGTTGAGCATATTCATAAATGATCTGAAAAAGAGGGTGAACACTGAGGTGGCAAAATTTAAAGATGCTACAAAATTAATCAAGAAAGGTAAGCCTAAAGTTGATTGTGAAGAGTGACCACGTGGTATCATTAGACTACAAGACAGGGCAACAAAACGGCTGGTGAAACTCTCTGTTGATAAGTACAAAGCAATGTATAGCAGAAAACACAATCCCTACTACACACACAGAATGATGGGGTCTAAATTAGCTGTTAACACTCAAGAAAGAGATCTTGAAGTCATCAGATATAGCTCTCTGAAAAAAGCCTCTCAATATGCAGTGACTGTTAAAACAGCTAACAGAATGTTACGAGCATTAGGCAAAGAATACATAATAAGATAGAAAATATAATGCCACTATACAAAATCATGGAATGTTGACATGTGGAATAATGCATGTAGTACTGGTTGCCCCGTTTCAAAAAAGATGTACTGGAATTGGAAAAAGTACAGAGAGCAGAGAACAAAAATGATTAAAGGTATAGAATTCCATACAAGGAAATGTTAAAAAGACCAGGATTGTTCAGCTTAGGAAAGAGATAACTGAGAGGGCATATGACTGAGGCCAATAAAATCAAAAATTATGTGGTGAAAATGAATAGGGAAGTGTTATTTACTTCATGTAACACAAGAAGTGGAGGTCACCTAATCAAATTCATAGGCAGAAGGTTAAAAACAAATATATGGAAATACTTATTAATAAAGCACAGAGTTAACCTGTGGAATGTGTTGCCAGGGGGTGTTTTGGAGGCCAAGAGTATAACAGAGTTCAAAAAAGAACTAGAGGATCAATCATCCATGGCTATTGGCTAAAATAGTCAGTGACATGACCTTAAACTCTGGATGTCCCTAAACCTCCATATGCCAGAACCTCAGCATGGACAACAGTAGATGGATCACTCAGAATGGCCCCGTTCGCTTCATTATCTCTGATACATCTAGCACATGCCACTGTTGGAGGCAGGATACGGCTAGATGGACCATTGATTGACCTCATCCAGCAGAGGCATTCAAGTACTTATGTTCTGAAGATCTCTATATTGGAGAGCTTTATCATCATTACCTCTTTGGCAGATACAACTATAAAGTGGAAGATACAATTAAAGATACAAGGAAAACTTGTCAAACACATTCAAGTTTCCAATAGGTTACAACAACATTAGAATTTTTATTTCTCAAGGTTAACAGGAATTCATTCCCAAATGAGGAGCTAATATTGTTTCATTGTGCCTCATTTTTCCTCTCCAGGATAATTTAGTCTTGTTTTAAAAACTGAGAATCCAGGCCTACATTTTTTAAGCCGAACAACAGAGGAGGCAGCCATCCTCCATATTACTGGGACTACAGGAGTCTGACCATGTGTGAACTCGCACTTGTTGCTGACTTCAAGATTTATTTTCTATGATAACCACTCTGAGAATAGTCCTGTGTACTGTATGTGCCATTTTGTATGTGTGTCCTTTTTTATTTTACTGCATATCTATTGGAAACAATCTAATACATTTGTAAATAAATCTCAATTAACTATAAAGTGGCTTGGCCTATTTTTGGAACTTTATATATCTCTCAAAGAAGGAGAGGTCTCCTTAAACTGAATCCTGTCTATTTCAAGACCAAGGAATATCAAAGGAGAAACTAAGTCCTGTGCATCATATTCAATGCAGAGTTTCAGGAAGTCCTACATAAAGATTACAGGAGGTGAGGATTTTGTTTGCCAGATACAATTTCTTCGTGTTCATGGCAGTATGAGCCAAAGCAGACAAATGCAGATGCTGAGCATATTTGCATTCAAACTGAACAGATCAAGAGAGCTTAAAAAAAAATCAAAACAGGCTGAAATTAGTAACAGCATGCCCTCTGCCTCACAGGGCAACACAGAGCTGATGGATGATGTGAAGATGACAAACAAATCAAAGTCTGTTTAATAAATAAATTAGTAGAAGTCAAATATATCACCATTGCCATTGCTGCCTCTGTTTTGATACTTCTATTAAAACACTGGGTGAACATTGTCTAACTAATTGCAGAACGTTACTTTTAAAATCACAAGACTGTCACATATTCCCACGTTAGCAGCAGACAGAAATAGAGTGTGATTCCATGGCACATTTTCCAAACATTGCTTTGAATGAAGCTGCTTTAGGTTTAATTTAGTTAGACTCACACAGGCCAAAAGGCTGCCCTATTTACAATTCTTCCAATTTCCTATAAGGGGAAAAAGTTGTTTCTTCCTGACAAAACCCTGACGCAAATCAGAGACAACAGTTTACTGATGATTTCACAAAGTTAAGATTTATTTTGAAAAATACCAACATTGCAAAATTAATATAAAATTAACACTGGACAAAATCTAAAGAAAAACATAAGAACAACCTTACTGGATCAGACAAGTCAACAATCTAGCCCACTATCCTGTATTACAACAGTGGCCAATGCCAGGTGCTTCAGAGATGATAAATACAACAGGCAACCTCAGAGTGATCCATCCCTTACTATCCACTCCACACTCCTGGCACTCTGAGGCTAGGGACACCCAGAGCATAAGGTTGCATCCCCGACCATCGTGGCTAACAGCCGTTTATGAACCTATAGGCCCCCCATTTTCTGGCTGTCCCTAGCCTCAGTGCGCCAGAAGCTTGGAGTGGACAATAGGGGATGGATCACTCAGTGACTGCTTGTTGTGTTCATTACGGGTATGTCCACATGTCTTTTATTTCAAAATAACACGGGTTATTTCGAAATAAAAAAGATTAGGTCCACACGACGTTTTCTTATTTCGAAACGACTAGCTCTGTCATTTCTAAATAAGAATCATCATTTTGAAACAGCTTAAACCCCATTCGTTATGAAACGGCTGTTATTTCAAAATGGTTATTTCGAAATAACACCGTTTAGACATGTTTCAAAACACCATCGTTTCAAAACAACTGTTTCAAAACAACGTGTCCAAACGGCCTTATTTCAAATTAACCATTTTGAAATAACAGCCGTTTCCATAGCAGGCTTTCCCTTAATTCGAATTAACATTTTCTTTATTTGAATTAACTTATTTTGAAATAAGGACTTGATTTCAAAATGACTCATTTCAAAATAACAACGTATGTGTGGACATAGCCTATAGTTTTGGCCTTCACAAAATCCCCTGGCAACAATTTCCACAGGTTGACTGTGCATTGTGTGAAGTACTACCCTCTGTTTGTTTTAAGCCTGTTGCTTATTCTTTTCACTGGAGAACCCACGAAACCTCATGAAATAAATAAATTTGTTAGTCTTTAAAAAGCCACAGAACTCCTTGTTTGCTTTACTGGATGCAGGGCTGTCCTTGGTGGGGCGGGAGGGGAGTGAGACGGCCAATCGCCCCTGGCCCCACAGTTCCCTGGGCCCCACACTGTCCTGCCCTGAGTAGGGCAGCGCGGGGTCCACATCCATGCCCATAAAACTTGCGCTGTCCCCCACCCCTTCCTGCTGGCTTCGGCACGGAACTGAAGGCAGGAGGGACGGGGGTTGGGAGCATGCAGAGCCAGCCTCTGCTCCGGGCCAGCCCTCCCCACTCCCAGGACAGAACAGCCAGCCCAGGGGCAGAGCAGGCCAGCAATCACTCAAAGCAGAATCTTTCAAAATGATGAAAACTGTACTGTGGTGCAGTTCAGGACCCGAAGTGTTACACAAATTATGTTCTTCAGTGTTTGAATCTTTACAACTGCTTTGATTTGCTGTTACAGTATGACCTGTTCCCATGACTTACTTTTCCCTGCATTTATCTCCTCCCACTCTGTAAGTTCCCTCATCTTCAAAGTATCTGATGAAGTGGGATTTTCTCCCATGAAACCTTATGCAATGAGCAAATGTGTTAGTCTTCAAGTGTCACAGGACTCCTTGTTTGTCCTAGTGGATATTGTAATAGATATGCATTCATTGATACATTATACAGAAAGGCTGCTGGGACATTGATATTACTACCTACCATGTGACCAATATTCTCTCACTGTTTCTTCCTACTCCCCCACCCGTGGTATCCATCTTTCATCTCGTCAGAGACTTAACATTCTTTGAGACAAAGAACATCTTTTCCTTCTGTGTTTGTGCAGCTCCTAACACAGTGAGATCCTGGTCCATGACTAGGGATCCAAGGTGCTATTGTAATATAAATAGTAAACAATCCTTATCCCATTAGAATTCGGCTAGTATATTAACTGACTTTTCATGGGCAGAAGTGGTCAGGAGCTCATTTTTACAGCATGTCTCAAAGAGAAGACTGCATCAGTACTGACTCAGTCCTTGTCTACATTAGACTTTTAAAATGTGTTAGTTAGCATATTCAGCGTTGTGGTAGCCATGTTGGTCCCAGGACAGCAGGCAGACAAGGTGGGTAAGGTACTATCTTTATTGGACCAACCTTTGTTGATGAAAGAAAAGACTTTGAGCTTACAAAAAGCTCTTCTTAAAAGTTTGTCTCCTTCACCAATAGAATTTGGTCCAAGACAATACCTTACCCACTTTGGCTCTTTAGTTAGCATATGTTAGCTAACACATTCTAACAACTCACCTTTAATCCTAGTGTAGACAGTGCCTCAGAGACAAGACTGTGATATGCCGTATCACAAACACTATTTCCTGCAGCTTTCTTTAATACTTGTCTTTCACCAGTAATAACACTTGTTGGTGAGAACTCCTCCCTGTAGATCTAGTGCTGGTTTGCCTTCTTGGAGTGCTTGTTCTAATCCACAGAATCATAGGGTTGGAAGGCACCTCATAGGTCATCTAGTCCAACCCCCTGCCAGAGGCAGGACCACTCCCACTAAACCATCCCAGTCATGGTTTTGTCCAGCCGGGCCTTAAACACCTCCAAAGATGGAGACTCCACCACCTCCCTTGGCAGCTCATTCCAAGGCTTCACCACTCGCCTAGTAAAAAAGTTTTTTCAAATATCCAGCCTCAACCTCCCTAAGTGCAACTTGAGACCATTGCTCCTCGTTCTGTCCTCTGTTATTACCGAGAACAGTCAAGCTCCATCTTCCTTGGAGCAACCCTTCAAGTAGTTGAAGGTTGCTATCAAATCCCCCCTCAATCTTCTCTTCTGCAGACTAAATAAGCCTAATGCTTTCAGTCTATCCTCAGAGGGCTTGTGCTCCAGCCCTTTAATCATTTTGGTTGCCCTCCTCTGAAATCTCTCTAGCATGTCCCTGTCCTTTTTGTAGTGGGGAGCCCAAAACTGAACACAGTATTCTAGATGTGGCCTTACCAGTGCAGAATAGAGGGGAATGATCACATCCCTTGATCTGCTGGTAATACTTCTTTTGATGCTGCCCAGTATGCCATTGGCCTTTTTGGCAGCAAGAGCACACTGCTGACTTATATCTAGCTTCCCATCCACCATGACCCCCAGGTCCTTTTCTACACTGCTGCTACTTAGCTGAATGTTTCCCAGCCTGTAGCGGTGCATGGGGTTTTTTCGTCCCACGTGCAGGCTTTTACACTTGTTCTTATTGAACCTCATAAGATTTCTATTGGCCCACTGTTCCAATTTATCTAGGTCTCCCTGAATCCTGTCCTTGCCCTCCAATGTGTCTACTGGTCTCCCCAGCTTGGTGTCATCCGCAAACTTACTGAGAATGTGGTCTATTCCATCATCCAGATCATTGATGAAAATGTTGAACAGAACCGGCCCCAGGACCGACCCCTGGGGCACACCACTCGTGACTGGTTGCCAGCTAGACATGGAACCATTGATTCCTACACGCTGAAACCGTTGATCTAGCCACTTTTCTATCCACCTTATAGTCCACCTATCCAACTCATACTTCCTTAATTTGCCAATGAGAATGCTGTAGGAAACTGTATCAAAAGCCTTGCTAAAATCAAGCTATATGACATCAATGGTTCTTCCTGCATCCAGAAAACCAGTCATTTGATCATAGAAGGAGATGAGATTGGTCAGGCATGATTTACCCTTGGTAAATCCATGCTGACTGTTCCTGATCACTTTATTTTGCTCTAAGTGTTTGAGGATGGATTCTTTGAGAATCTGCTCCATAATTTTTCCAGGGATTGAGGTGAGGTTTACTAGTCTGTAATTCCCAGGACCTCCTTTGCCTCTTGCATCCTGCCTATAGGACTCACAGAGCTGTGGAGCAACAAGCAATTAGAATAAGTGTTTCACCAGCAGATCTAGTGCTAAAGCAGCATAGCAAGGTGCCAACAACACAGTGGCATTCGCACAACCAGTATGAAGCAACTTTAGCAAAAAGGACAAGAAAAGGAGAGAGCAAGAAAGAAAATGGGAAGCTGAACAAAATGAAATAGGGGACAGGGAAAAGCAAAACAGAGAACAGAATAAGGGTAAATTAGGGGTTCAGGAAATTTTGCTTTCCTCTGAACAAAAGCATTCTCTATGAATCCCTATTTGCAAGTTTCAAAATAGATTTTCTGCCCCAATAAGATAAAGTTTTATGACGATAAATGGAAAAAATATAGTTGGCATTGCTCATACAGCAGGTGGCTTCACTGTTTGGCAACCATCTGGTCTCAGTTTACTCTTTGTCAGCAGTACAAGCACTAAATGAAACAGAAATAAGACATGCTAAATATTAAAATCTACATTACTACACAAATGAAAGCTACTTTAAAGAATAACACAGATTCAGTGTTAAACACAGGACAACCCAGAATTCTCCTGGTTTTTAAGATGTGACATCACATGTCATGAAACTTAAAAAATTATTCATTTCAATTCAAGGGTGTGATATCACACCTGTGAATTATGAGATTTCTCCAATACTTTGTCATCACCAACACCTACACAGCACGTAAACATCATTCTACAATCAAAGAACTGCTGAAGCAGTGCAAGATAGATGTTCTGACAACTCTGAGTAAGGAAAAGCAGAAAGGGGAAGTAAGTAAGAATATGGAGAGGAGGGAAGTAACAGCGGGATCAGAGCTGTAGGTGAATATCCAGGACATAAATTCAGTACTTACATGTATGTATCAGAAAATAAAAGACATACACAGTCTGATAATTCCAATTCTAGGTAGTGGGTACCACAAGCCAATGAAGATAGCAGCAACTCATTCTTTACACAGCCATCACAACTCCATGATGGAATTATAGCATCATAAAGCCTACCTGGCTGTTATTTATTCTATATACAAAAAGTATATAGGCCAACTTTCAAGTAACTCATTAAAATGAATCAAAGAATCAGCAGGTTCATTCATTCATATGAAGAAAAGAAACCTTATTTGCACATATATACAAGGCAATTATGCGATGTACCATTTGTGGGCATTACTTACTAAACTATACCACAAGAATGTGCTCACAAATTTCCCCAGCATATTTTAAAGATTTTGACTCATGAACTGTATGCTTTTCATTTGTTATTTTAGTAATGATGTGAAAGATCAAGTAGGAACAGAAGAGAGACAGTCCCATCTAAACCAAGTAAATTTTAACTTGAGTGGAAGATGCATTTCAATGAACAGCATGAGCCCTAATGAGCTACTGAACCTTGCCTTTACAGGTCTTAACACCAGCTGTCAGCAGAACCAGACAATGAGATGGGGATCAGATAGTTTTATTTCACCCTAACGTTCAATATTCTGTGTACAAAGACTGCCCAAGAAAGAAATACATTTCATTCCTCATAGCATATGTGCCAGTATTCTTGTTATCATGTTCATTTAACTGCGCTGAAGTACATTAACGATTAAAACACAGACCTAACCTGAGAAAATTGTTTGCCTTGACACTTTCTGTCACCAAGTCAACCTCTTCCGCACTCCACTCCTTGCACCAAAGCTATATTTATAAACCTTTCTTTGTTTTACCTATGCATGACATCTAAATATCTGGCAGACATATTGCCTTCTCAAATTCTTAAATGCATGGCTACTGAGACTGGTCATCGCTCATGCTAACAGAAAGAAAGGACAAGACCTACCATAATAGATGCAGGGTTGTTAGACTGAAAGGACTTTGGTGACAGATTACAGGGCAAGAATCCACAAAGTACACCAGCATCAACATGACAATGACAATGCCACACTAGGCAAAGTGAAATCCTGCAGCATGGAGAGCAGAATAGCAGGCAGATATAACAAAACTAACCAGACATTTTAAAGTCCAGTCAATGGATCACACCTCAACGTTCTCCTAGTGAAGAGAGGACCTTAAACTTGTAAGTCTGGAAATTCCAAAATTCTCTTAGTAGTTTTCCAGTCCTATAAAATACACATCCACATACCTGATGTACCACCCATCATTGTTATCAGATACTCAGGTAGATTAAGTTCTGAAGTGGGATTTTCTCCCATGAAAGCACATGCGATAAATAAATTTGTTAATCTTTAAGTGCCACAGAACTCCTTGCTTGTTCAGGTACATCAGGTACTCTAGACTACAGAAACAAAACCCTGCGATATACATCTGTGAGAGATAGTATTTCAACAAACTCTTTATAAAGAGAGTCTCTTTGACATGTATTGATTAACTCCACCAAATGTAGATTATTTTATTAAAATTCTGCATAATGCTTATTTTAAAAGTCCTCAGGATTCTTTTCCTGCTGTCTTTGATATGGTGATTATTAAAGGGTTATATGTAAACAATTCAAGTCTTCAAACACTGATTTCACACAGACTGTGACTCTCTAGGGGCTATTCATGCTTGCCATTATTTTTACCCTTGAGGGTAATACACAGACTGTAGGCTCATGATATAAAACTTGTAGTAGTGGAATGTTTGTATAATTATAAAAAATATGTATTATGGAGATACACAATTTTGCTATTTGTTCGGTTACAGGCAGGAAAAAAAATACCAAACTAAAGTTAATTTTTTTCTTTTCTTTTTTAAAATGTTTCAGTCAGTGTTTCCATGACAATTTACAGTAACGATCTACAGCATTTGCTGACTCTCACTCTAAAATCATTCTCTGTGAATTTAACTATTTTAAGATTGGTATTATAAATCTAACCCAACGTTTGTTTTTATGACTGGCCAGAAGGAAAATCAGTTCTTCAAATATCACAGTAACCACTCTCATAATTTTTGCTAATAAATTTAATCTAGAGTAGAAATTATCTACCTAAAATAAATCATGACAGATGCCATAATTTATATGGTGTAGGTCAGCCTGGTGGCACAACAGCTTTATGTAATCTTTTCCACCTTTAAATCCTGGATTGAGAAACAGATTTAAAGCAACTAGCCCAGCTGGTGGAAGGTAAACACTGAAACTGATCTAAATCTCTCTTTTTGTTTTAAATGGATAGATGGCAGGCAGGCTTCTACTGAGTTCTCCAACACTCTCCGTAGTAATTAATTCAGACAGTGACACATTTTGGGTTTGACCTCCACCCTAGGAGCTATAGTAAGAATGGGGCGGGGGAGTCAAACAATTTCTAGCTTACTTTTATCTAAAGCCTAAAATCTGCTGTGATCTCTTTATCATATCATCCTACTTTAAAAGTCAAATGAGCACCCAGCAGAGCTCACAGCAACAACTTTCCCATTAGATGCTATTTTCAAGTTTATATTAAAAGAGTGCAGCCTTCAATGATTAAATAAAACTACAATGAGTTAAACAACAGGAAACTAGGTCTTTGTCCCCAGTGGAAAATGCAGAAATAAGCCACATAAAATATATTACCATCTACCCTTACAAGATTAAGCCACGACATTCCTATTGATTTTATTATGAGTTGTGTGACTCAATCCGTCAAAGTTTAAAAGTCTAGGGCTAGACTGTTCCTTTTATCACCGCTCAATAGTGGAGATGGTGGGGAAGTCCACTAGAGCAGAATTTCCAAGCGTTATTTTAGCTGCTTTAGCTAAAATTCCTGCCAAGATTCCAGGGGAGTGCACGGTGCCTCAGATGCTCAGTTGCATTTGGAAAGGGTGCAGCGTGTGTTTCTCACACACCTAGCCAATCTTGCCAGCCAGTACAGTGGAGACTGCCATCCAGGACCCTAATCACACTGTCCACACTGGGGCTAGTGCTGCTAGAGGTGCTATGTTCATCTGTGTTGGGACTAGCTCTTATGCAGGGAGGCTTTAGAAGTGCTTTTTGGGTCCTCTCCTGACATACTTCATAATCTGGCCCACCATCCTTTCCATAAGCATGGACTAAAGCAGATAAAAAATAACAAAATGTGGAACCACTGCCTACCCAACGACCTTGTTTTATCATCAGGTCCTAAGGGGTCACCTATTTTGTCTCCTTCAGGCTACAGAATTTTCAATCATATCATCATCAAATATAATTGCCCTGAAAGGTAGGGAAATTATTGCAGGATAAATTACAGTTCATGTAGCTCACACACAGTGATCTGAAAATTTAGCTCAAAATGGCTAATAAGGACAATTAACATAAGATTTATGCACCTCAACATAATACTAACAAACATGGACTTATTACCCAGGACTCATTAACTTGCTCTAAAGGATATTGTTTACATCAACAACTAATTACTGTACAGCTTATCCACCACCAAAAGGTGAACACAGTGACACACTGAAGCTTTCCACAATGAGACCCAAGTCTTGCTCAACCATTATAGATGCAAGCTGACCCACTGTAGTTAATGGGATTACTTGAGTGATTAAGGCAAGCAGGATTTCTGCCTGTCTTAGCTCCTTTTGCAGAACCTATCACTTTGGCACATAAATGTCACACAGTAATTAGAAATAGTATTGAGTGTGTTCTAAAAAGGGCTATATTCTCATAATCTTTCCCAGTACTTTTTAGTTTGCATTTAATAGTAAAGCTTTCTTCTTCTCATATTCCTTTCTATTTCCCATCCTGTTTTTAACAACCTCCTAATCACTCCTCCCCTACTTATTGCCCAATATACATGGAACCTCTCCCTTAACACTCACAATCAATCCTTGCACTGGAATCTTACTGTATTTTCATATTATAATCAATTACATTCCACAACTAGGGGGTTCCATCATGCAGGTTTTTTCCCCTACCTAGATAATAGTAAAACAAATATGGTTCTGTCTTCTGTATAAAATTTAGGGGTGAGAAATCTCATTTTGCCCAATTTTGAAAGCATTCAGTGATAGTGGGTTTGAAAGTTTAAATTTTACTCAAATGATATAGTCACTTCAAATTCTCCATAGAAGGAACTGGGGGAAACCTAGAGTAAGGGCAGACAAACCAGTCTAGTGGGAAGAGATGTGAAAGAACAAACCCCAGAGAAACTGAAAAAACCAGCAAAGCAAGATAAAGGAGACAAATTCTAATGGAAAACAGGTATAATATGCTCTGTATTTATTCTGGTCTCTCACTAGTGCCTGCCTAACTTGAGCGTGTATTCTTTTTTCCAAATACACAGCACAAGCTTCCATTTAAAATGTTTTTTCTAGATAACAAAAGAAAGGAGAGAGGGACAGTAGGAAATTCATACAAAATAGTGTTGCAAATGTTGAAAAAAACAAACAAAAAATAGCTTATAAGCCCAAAATCTTGAACTCTATAAGGTGTGTGTATAAATATACATACATACATACCTTAAAATTCTGAACTGAAATATAGCATTGTTGGCTTTTGTTTCCTTCCCTGCTTTTATTATATATATATATATATATATATATATATATATATATATATATATAT
>ML681964.1:42034962-42115778 GCA_007922195.1 Podocnemis expansa
TATATATATATATATATATATATATATATATATATATATATATATATTTATTTATTTTACACACACACAATCTATTATTTAAACTCAGGATGTCAAGGCATTTTTACCCACATTTATTTTATTATATCTTACGGAACAGGGAGCAGTACTGCACTATCCTGACTTACAGTTTCTTTAACAAGAAGTGCCACAGAAAATAGAGAGCTTACCATACCTTGAAATGTACCATTTAATGCATTTCACAGGAGGAAAGAAGGCAAGAGTTTTCTTAACTCTTTTCTTTACTTCTATTTTATGATTTAAAAACTCCAGTCATGGAAAGTCATAGTAAGTCAGTTTCTTTCCTTCTGAAATCCCACATCTGTGACTCCTACAGTTTGTCAGGATCTCATTAAAGTTTCTGTGCAGGATCCACATATTTTATGATTTAATCCACTCTTCTGAAGACAGTCAGAATCTAAATGATTTTTCTGCTTCGGTTTACTTTTTAAAGTGACAAAAATGAATATTTAAAGCACATACTGTTTATGCAAACAGATTTCAATATGTTCCAATCATACTGCCATGATACACTTTTTCCTTTTTTGTAACGACTTGTGTTAGCCAACAAGAAGCTATTTTTATTCAGTAGGTAAATTGCACATACAGTAATAAATGCTCATCCTACCTAGAAAGGACAACTGAATGCAACAACAACAACAAAACAAAAAAAGGTTTTTAAATCAAGCATTTTCAATCAGCCCAATGAAACCTGAATGTATTTCCCTGACATGTTCTTTTGTAATGTTCGACTACAATTTGCACACATTAAACAGTATTACCAGGGGGCTGCAATCCAAAAATCAATATCTGTCTGTCAATATCAGCAACACCTTTTGAGTGGCTGATTGCAACATTCTCATCAGGCTAACCATTCAGAATTGCTCACTCTGTAAAACTGCTCTCTTCAAAAGGCAGAAAAAGTAAGTTACAGAAATTTTACATGAAAGCTAACCATACATCAATAACATGACACACAAGAAAGCTTAAATATTAAAGTTTGAGAATTAGACAATTATGCAACATAAAAGGAAAACAGAAATGTTAACATTACTACTTGACCACAAACTCAATTTTTTTTTACTCAAGAATTTTATTGCATCCAAGGAATTTCTTCTAAATCTAGTTAATGCACTTCTAAACGCAGCTAATCACTACCACCATTAGATGCCTTGTATAGCACTTATCAATCATACACAGCTCTGTGGAGAATAGGAGAATACCATTATTCTCATTTTACTGATGGGGGAACTGAGGCAGAGAGAGATTAATTTAATTCCCCTATTCACATAGCACATCAGTGACAGATTCGGAACAGGTCCTGACTCCTAGTCCAACATCCCATTCACTGAGTTAAGCTCCCTCCACAACACATATATGTGCCCCATTCATGTTTGAGTTTATCCTGGATCTACCAACCAATGTAGTACCTATTTATTATTTCTCTGTTGTATTACAGAAGCTGTAGAAAAACAGTAGTCCTCATATTTTTTCATTATCATATAAAGAATCAAAAATACAATATGTTAAGATTACATGCTTTGACTTTGTAATATTGTGATTAGACATTTGTAGTCACATGTCATGGTTAATAAAACTTCTCCACCTCACCACAAACTAAGGATTTCTTCCTTTATTCTGTAACTAACTATAAAGCAAAACCATTCTATGTGTCTCAGTACAGCAATTATCCTTATTTTCTATATTAGTATTGCAAGATAATATTGTCTGTCATTATTGAAGCCATCGCAGCAGAGCAGGCAGGATTTCACCCAAGGAGGTACTGCTGTGACCAAGTAGCTTCAGTTACTGACCACACTAAGGCAGGATTCCAATCTAAGTCGAAGACGGAGAATGCTTTTGGTGATTTATCTTCAACATACATCACATCTAGAGACAGGGCCTCTTCCTCAAGATCTTTTGCATCACCACCGCCAGTGATGGATCCATCTCTTGGAGGCAATGACAAAGAACCACCACTTTAAGGCACACATTAATGGCCAGACCAGCAGACCAGGAATTCTTAACTCAGGCATCCCTCAGGGCTCTGTACTGGTCCAGATGTTTTTTAATTTGTACACTGTGGAATACCAATGACAGAGTTGAGGATGTGGATGTTATTGTCCCAGCTGATCAGCAAACGAGCCACCCTAACACATCTTAATACAGGCTTCGACAAATCCTAGGTGCCGGGTCACCTAGGATTTTTCCCCCAATGGCTAAGAGTGCCAGAGCAAATGCCTAACACACACAGTGCAGAGAGCAGGCAAGGCTCCCCTGCCACTGAAAAAAAGCCACAGCCAGGTCTTTTGAAGATACTAGGGGAAGAAGGAGAAGTGGCAGTGCTCTCCCTCTCCCACCACCAACACTGCCAAAAGAGCAGCCAGCACTGGCTTTTTTTTTTGGGTGGTGCAGGAGGGGGTTTCTTTTGGCAGGGAAAAACCCCTCCCCCCCACCACGGGAAAAAAGCCACTGCCAGTGGCCTCTTTTGGCAGCGCTGGGGGGAATGGCGGTGGCCACCGAGGAGAGACAGCCATGCTCTTCCCCTGCAGATCTGCTATCTCTCCCCTGTGGCCGTGCCGTCCCACGCCTCACCCCTCGCTGACAAAACAGCCACTGGCAGCAGCTTTTTTTGGCAGCAGGGAAGAAGCTTTCTGTTGAAAAGAGACGCAGCTTTTTTTGGCAGCGGGGGGCTCCTCTGCCAAATAATTGGAGGCACCCAAGTTTTGGGGCTGTTCCCTAGGTGTCCAGCAGATTTGTCGAGGCCTGTCTTAATATAATGGCTAATTATTTCCAATGCCAGAAGCCTATGCCTACCCCTCCCCCAAAATTGGTATCTACTTTACATTTGAATAATAAAATATTAATATCAAACATGATGTGCAGTGCTACGGAAGAGGGTCAGCCAGGGGGCTAATCCAAAGTAGCTCAGCATTACACTGGACCTGAGTTTGACCTTTCAACAACACATCGAGAAACCTCCCCCTTCCCCAGTATGGTCAAGTCTTCTGTCACTCTTATTAGGAAAGTGGTCAGAACATCATGGGGCTCCAGTTCACATACCCTACACACTTTAACAATTGCCTTTGTACACTCTGAGGCTGAATACTGTGCACCAGTGTGGTCTCACCTCAGTTACACTAAACTCCTTGACACTCAACTAAATTTCCAAAGGGATAGCCATGATAATCTAGCCCAGCAAAATAACATCATGCACATAATATCAGGGATGCTCAAATTGACCCCAGTTGACTGGCTCCTGGTCATATTGCACATCCAACCTCCATAAACTAGAAGAGCTGCTCAATGCAAACATGAGGAACCCACTCCACAATGATCTGCAGGACCCACTGAAGACAAGACTAAAATCACAGAATCACAGAAACTGGAAAGAACTGTAAGAGGACATCAAGTGCAGTCCCCTGCACTCACCACAGGAACAAATACCCTCTTAAACCACCCCCTGACAGGTGCTTGTCTAACCTGCTCTTAAAAACTTCCAGTGACTGAGATTCCACAACCTGCCCCAGCAGCTTATTCCAGCGATTAACCCTGACAATCAGAAATTTTTTCCTAAAATCCAACCTAAACCTCCCTTGCCATAATTTAAGCCCACTGCTTCCTGTCCTATCATCAAAGTTAAAGAGCAACAATTTTCTCCCTCCTCCTCGTAACAGTCTTTGTACTCAACCACAGCAATCTCAGATTCGAAGATATAAATTAACTTCAAATCAGTAGTACTCGTATGGCACCAGAATATGCCAACATTTTTATGGGTAAATTAAAACAACACTTCCTCCACTCTTGTCCCCAAGTACCAACTCCTCTACTTACACTACATTGATGACATGTTCATCATCTAGACCAGTGGTATTCAAACTATTTTTCTCAAGACCCAGATGAAAAAGATCATTTATAACTGTGACTCAGCAATTACATCTTTCAGCACCGGCGTTAGGGGTTCCATGACCCAGTACTTGATCCCGACCTGTAGTTTGAAAATCACTGATTTAGACCCATGGGAAGGATGCCCTTGAAGATTGCCACAGAGATTTAAGCATCTTGCAGCCCACAATCAACCTTAGCCTGGAACACTCCACACAAGAGATCCACTTTCTGGAAACTACAGTACAAATTAGTGATGGACACACGAACACCATCCCATGCCGACAATGTACTGACCACCAATGTTCCCTCTAATTACTCGTAGACCGTGTGCGCAAACAATTTCTTGGTGTGCACAAGAACATTTCTTTGTGAGCACAATTATTAGCACTATTGAAATTTTTGGGCACACTTTATTTCGTTGTGTGCACAGGTTTCATGACCTGTGTGCGCGCACACACACGCAGAGCTTAGAGGGAACAGTGCTGACCACTATAGTTACACTCATCCCTCAAGCTTTCACCCAGGACACACCACACAATCCATTGTCTACAGCCAAGCCCTAAAATATAACCGCATTTCTTCCAATCCCTCAGACAGAAAAAGACACCTTCAGAATCTCTATCAAGCATTCTTAAAACTACAATACCCATCTGGGGATGTGAAGAAATAGACTGACAGAGCCAGATGGGTACCCAGAGGTCAATTACTAAAGAAAACAGCAGAATGTCACTGGTCATCACCTACAACCCCCAAGTCAAACCTCTAAAACACATCATAAAGAATCTACAACCTATCCTACAAGATGATCCCTCACTCTCTCAAGCCTTGGGAGACAGACCTCTCTTCACGTACAGACAGCCCCTCAACCTTAAGCACATACTCACCAGCAAATACAGACCAAGCAACAGAACCATTAAAGCAGGCACATATCCCTGCCACAAACCCAGTTGCCAACTTTGTCCACATATCTGCGCAAATGACACCACCTTAGGACCTAACCAAACCAGTTTCTCCATCAAGGGCTTGCCTGACTGCCAGTGTGATTTATGACATGCCCCTCTGCCACATACATTGAACAACTAGGACAGTCTCTGCACAAAAGAATAAATAAAGACAAATCTGACATCAGAAATAACATTCAAAAACCAATAGGGGAACACTTCAATCTCTCTGCTCACTCCATTTATGATATCTTTATTTCTGTATTTAAGCAAAGAGATTACAAATCAGAGTTTCAAAGAGAAACTGCAGAGTTGAAACTTATATGAAGATTTGACACCTTTCCCTTAGGGTTAAATGGCAATTTTGGTTTTCTTCTCATTACAACAAGTGATTTTGCCTTCTTTTTACCTCCCCTCACACTAAAATGCTGTTCAACACTGTTTGTATCTAAACAGCTGCTTTAATTTGCTGTAACAGTCTGACCTGATCCTATGACTTACACTTCCCTGCATTTATTTTCCTCCCATTCTATAAGATCTCCATCTTCAAGCATCTGATGAAGTGGAATTTTCTTCCATGAAAACTCATGTGATAAATACGTATTTGTTAGTCTTTTAAAGTACTACAAGACTCCTTGTTTGTTTTGCTGAACTAAACTTACACAGCTACCCATTTAAATATTGGATAAAGTCTCCAAGGACACTTATACGGCTTTGAAGCAAGTCTCGTTTTCCAAAATAACTTTTGCATTTAGGAGCCTTAGCTTCAATGAAAGTTAATGTGGCTTATGCTCCTGAATCACTTAGTCACTTTTTGAAATTTGATGTACTGGCTTACTTAACAGGATGTAAAATGGATAACTATCACATATGTAATTAAACTTTAAAATTATCAATAAAAATTCTTGTTTAAATAGATTTTTTTTCAACAATATAAAAACAGAACATAGCTACATACAATCCCAAAGTAAAGAAACAATCTTTACTATCCAGAGGGGTAGCTGTGTTAGTCTGTGTACAGTAAAAACGAGAGTCCTGTGGCACCTTGCATCTGACGAAGGGGGGTGGAGCCCACAAAAGCTTATGCCCAAAGAAATCTGTTAGTTGATAAGGCACCAAATAATCTTTACTCTTGTCTCTGACTTACCATTTTTATAGATTTATGCCATTTAAAATGAACACCATCTGGGTTTTTTGACTAGATGCCCTACCAGTTTTCATGTAACTACCCATTTCAACAGAAAAGTATATACTGGTTTATACTGCAAATAGGTTGCCTAAATTCTGCAGTTAGAAAACCAAATGGATACTCAGGTGCCTACATGCTTATCTGAATATCTTGCTTCTCCCATTTGGGATCTCTTTCCAATTACCCTTCTAAAAATTACAGATTTTAAAAAAGTACTTCTGCTGCATAGAGGCAGCTTAAATTCAATACAGAACCTTCCATTTCCTCTCAAGACGCTCCACTTTTGTGAAAGACTATGAGTGGAAGCCTTTGACTGTGGAGTTATACGAGTTTTAAAACATCCGCTCTTGAGCCAATTACATTAGCATAGAGGGAGAGACTCTAGTAGCAGGAAATGCAAGAATCGCTTCAGGTTGGATGGGGAGAGGCCCTGAAAAGATGGCCTAGTTTATTGGAGAAGATAACCAGGCAACAATAATCTAAATCCCCCAGCTGACTACAGATTTAAGAGTATGGTAATAATTTTGGTGACAGATTTCAGTCCCTCCAGGAGCAAATGTCTTCCATGGAAAAATAGATGCAGTCATAGGTGCCACTAGTTACATAGTTTCCCCCTATTTCCACATGCTGCTGTTTCCTGCAGTGGTCTGGAAATGAAGGATGGTACCTGGACTGGGTTTGGGAAGCTGGCAAACAGAAGTCTGTTACTATTCTGTTGGTCTCTGCCTCTGTAGTCCTCCTCAAAGTCTCCCCCACCCTATCGATTGACACAGGAGCAAGATGAAACCCAATAAAAGTTGAATGTAAAGAAATCACCAGAGATATGTGCTTCATTTACCTTCATTCCAAACTATTCTGGTGATCTTATGTGCCAAGTGACCTCAATAGGAAAAATATCCATAACTGGAAGGCAACATTTATACAGTAGACAGGGGGTGAACTTTTGGCATAAAGGACACTTCTCACCAGACATCATCATAACTTCTTTTTCCATGTGAAGTAGTATAACAATAAAATGACATTACCAGATTAATAAAGTTCATTTTATGCTGTATTTATACTTTTTTAATGTGCTTGTTTGCCTACTCACTAATTTAAAAATACAGTAATTAGCAAAAGATTTTTCCTATCATTAATGCATGTGTGCAAGATTTCATTTAACTGTTTTTAGATTACGGGACTGAAAATTCAACAATGTATCACATAGAGATGATTAGCAAAGTAGTATTAGCAGAGATAATGCACAACTGTTTAAAGTGTGGAGGCACTTATTTTGAACATGCTCCCCACCAAAAAAATAAATAAAAATAAAAATATAAAAATAAATCCTGGCAGAAATTGGGGCAGGAGCACATGGCCCTGTGAGACACTTCCAAATTTCACATCTATAGACTTTAGCCAGTGTCTTCATGAGAATTTCCTGTTAACTGGAAAGTGGGACCAATAGTTTCTTCTGAGAAAAATGCTTCCCAGCATCCCCCCCATAACCTTCCAAATCTTTAACGTACCTGCTGCAGGGTTCACTGAAAGAAAAACGGACTTGAAAAGGAGCAGTTATCCCCTGCTGAATCAGATTGCCTCATAGTCATTGAAACAAGATCACTGGGATGACAGGGTCTGTAGTTCAGACATCATAAAAATGATATTTACAGTCCCTGGTGGCAGAGGATAGTGAGTCTGCCTTCATGCATGGAAAACATGTTAGTAATTGCATCAGTTGCAAAGATAGCTGCTTGGCCATCCTTCAAACCAGACAAAAAAATGCTGGTCAATAGCTGTTGTTTCAGAGAGAATAAAAGCGGCCCCACAGCCATGGGGAAAATATTCACAAAGCACCAGCACAGTGCTGAAAAGTAACGTGTCTTCATTCTGTGGAATAATTAGGACACTTGCGGCGATGGTACATAGTGAGGAACATGAACAGAAAATGCTATGGTAACAGGAAAGAAATTTAACTGCAAGAGTAGAAGTATTGAAAAAACACAAAATTTTCCAAAAACAAGTGTTGTCTCACTATGCAGAATGTTGTGCGCATATTTTAAATGGTCACAAAACAGACTATACTTTCATAATTTATTCTTGAATTTTTTCATGCAACAAATTGTTTCACCCATTTCTGTAGAGAATACATACTTCAAAAAACAATGCCTGACAATTAAATTGTGGCTGATCAGATTGATAGGACTCGCATGTAACCAACATTTTAATTTAATATCACAAAAGAATAATTTTTTTCTAGCATTTACCCTTTACTTTGGGGTTAAATATCTGCTTTCTCCCTCAGCCAGGCATCTCTAGTAAAAAGAAAAAGAAAAAAAATAGTGTTGTAGCTCATTATTTGGGTAACACCAACATATAGGTATTCAAGCTTTACAGATAGAGCATAAATCAGAGACTGGTAGACCAAAAAAAAATCTCAGATATTCACTGACTGTAGAAGCCCAGAGTTTGCAGATGAATAATTTACCTCTGTCATACCAAAGATTACTGAAAGGAACTGATCTATTATTTGTACAGCAGTATTATTGATAAAATTAATACCAGGATTATGTTTGCAAACCTTTTCCCCAAAAGTATTATTATCCCAGCATAAAACAGTTCTTCTGTTTTATAAAACTGAGATTTGTCATTTAATAGCCAGATAGAACAATAAACTCTTGTTGGCTGATTTCCTTGGTAAAGTATTACTATGGGGTTTGGGAGCTACCATGGAATTTACCTCATAGTTGTAGTGTATGAAATAATTTTCAAGATTTCATGTCTTTAGCCCTGGTTTTGCTCTTTCTCTAAATATGGTCCTCAGGAAAAGCTCCTGAAGCCATAATACTTAGGGACTAATTGGCTTGTTTGGTACTTCAGTGAAAGTTCATGTTAAGACTCCCAATAACCAGCCACTGGAAACCAAGTAGTATGGATTCCTTTTGTTTTAATAACGTTTCTTATTTGCAAATACCCATGCAGCCACAGTTTTAGAGCTCAGTCAGCCAAGTGAATGCAGAATTCAGAAGTAGATTTAGTTTCTAAATAATATATGGACTTCTCTCTGCATCCTTCTCTTGTTAGAAACAATTCCATCTACCGATGATACCACTCCAAATAACAGACAGTCCCAGCAGAACTCCCCTCTTACCAGATGGATAGGCAATGCATTTAGTTTGACTTACTCATCAAGAATATGATGTACAAATACTGCACCAGAGAGTCAATATTATTAGGGACCAAAATAACTCCCAGGAGTAAGGTCTTTTAGTCTGGAATAGCTTAAAAAAGCAATACATGACTGGCTGCTGTGCAACACCTGTGTATCCAGTGGGTCACTGCTTTGCTTTAGTTATTTACAAATCATGGGGAGGGGGCGGAGCGATTGGTGTTTCGTTCATTTCGTCCATTGGATTGAATCCTAGACATGGAAACTGGCAAGTCTTCCTTCAGCTTTCCATCATGTTTCTCGTGTTTTTATGGTTTTTGTCTCAAAAAATGAATTTGCAACCATAAACCACATCAATAGAATCCTAAAAGAGGATATTGATTAAAATGGTTTACTTATTTCTGTAGCCTTCTGTGTGTAAATTTTACAGCCTGATTTTCAAAGTGCTGAAAAACTCCAGAGCTCCTACTGACACTGAAGCGGCACTACTCCAATGCCAAAACACAGTATTCATTAAGGTGCGAAATGGTTTGAAATCAATGGAGCTAAGGTGATTTGCATCAGCTCACTGTCTAGCCCAGATGTTCCCACTCTTTTCTTATTGCATGGCCCTTCCAAATCTACCAGCTGTCCCCATACCCCTACTCTTCTCATCTCTGATACTTTGCGTTCTTCTTAATGTCAGGAAAGTGTCAACCCAGTTGGCCTTGAAAGCCATTTTGGCACAGAAAGTTAAGGCGCAAAAAAGTCTCTATCTAGCAACAAGAATACAAGAGGACAGACTATTTTGAGTATATGCTGTTAAAGTAATTCTAACAGGCAAAAGTGCTTGTCCGACTGTCAAGTTTCTGCTAGAGTACATTGCACTTGTTTCCTGTGTTAAGATAGCTTCCTCTTGACTGTGAATTTCTTGCTTTGCTAATAAAAGTTACATAAAGAGTATAAGATGAAACTAAGCCTCAAGCCTTTTCTGTCCAGTCAAACCAGGGCTGGTGGCCCAGCTCCCTGCCAAACGAATCTGTCTAGTCATCATGGTTTGGAGGCAACACTTAACATTATCTGTCTTTAGCCAGCTGTCCATATTTTTTCATTGCTATATACAGATGGAGTTATAATGTATAATGTATTGCACACAACCAAAAACGCAAACAAATCCTAACCAAATTCTTAGCTCAGTTACACTGGACAGTTACTGGGCAACAGAGCCCACACTGTATAGTGATTGAGATGAGGGGTCTGTACAGTAACATCCTGCGTATCTGTGTTCTCATTGGTATATCTTGAAGTAAATTACTGTATTTTATATGACAAATTCCCATGGAGTTTTAAAGCTTTGTCTGAGTAGCCTATTAGACCATTACCCAATTCCTCCCACCTACCACACCTCCCACCCTTGACGTTTTATTCAAGGGGTACATGTACCATAGTTTGGAAGGCTCTGCCTAGGCCTACATGTTTAAAGAGGTGGTTTATGTTGTTACTTTGTTTGTTATGGATTGTTTTCCTACACTTATTTAAAATGACTTATTTTCCTTATCCTAACCTCCCCCAAGAATGACTGAAGAGCGGAGAGAAGCTAAGCGCTTCTAGCAAAAAACCACAAGGAATCCTGTGGCACTTAAAGACTAACAGATTTATTTTTTGCATTTTCTCCCACGAAAGCTCATGCGAAAAATAAATCTGTTAGTCTTTAAGTGCCACAGAACACCTTGGGTTTTTTCTGTTGGACTAGGCTAATACAGCTGCTCCTTTGGAACTTGGTAAGTGCTTCTAGCCAGCACCCAAACTTACCGAAAAATGATTGTAAAATATCCCAGTCAGCCAGGTCTCTTGATTAAGCCTAAATACAGATACCAACTGGCCAAAATGCTTATATTAGATTTGAAGGGTTTTTTTCCCCAAATACTATATTGGCTCACACAGAGTATTTGACAGTTATATTTTAAAACTGATATTCAAAAATATCTGCCTTGTCAATATTTGTGCTGGCAAACATATATTACTTGTAAAAGCCATTTAATTTATGCTGCTGGAAATTAGATCTTTATCATTTGTTTTGTTGTGGTTTATCAGAGGACACAGAAAGCACCTCAGACCTATCAAGAGAAATGAAACAAATTCATTCTCTAAAGAATAACAGAGGCAAAATCTCAACAAATACAACCATACTCTTGTTGCCAGGAGAGGAATCATATCCCTGTGTTGCTTTATATACCAGAGCGAACAGTTCTTTAGCCAAGAGCTGCAAAATAATATCCAAGTGGGTTTAGAAGTGTTCAGTGATGCAAATTACTTAATGAACATAAAATCTTAATACATAAAAAAAAAAATTGTTTAAACCTATGGACAGGAGTAACATATCACAAGCATTTAATATGCACCCAAAATGAATATCCCTGTGTCAAATTGCTTGCCATTAGACAAAGTTTGAAGGATAATTAAATATGAAAACCTTCTTAGAGCCCTTGAAAATAGGTCCAACCACCTTCTCACCAGAGTCAGATTGAAAGTTTTCCCTGGCAAGGAAGGGAAGGCTAATCCATCAGTTTCTGCATGTCTTAACATTTCATTTAAAAAAAAAAAAAATCTAGTCTTATAATGGCAAAGAAGCTACCCATCCTCCTTTCTCAACAGAAGGAGGCAACTGAAGGACAGCAGCCAGAAAGTTTTGGGTTGGTTTCTCCCTTCTGACATCCAGAAAATATTATAGAATGATATAAAAATGAAACCCCCTAGGAGGAAACCCAGCCCTTTCCCATATCCTATAACCTCTGAATGAGAGCAGGCTTTTCACCAGGATGATGCCCCTGAGATCACTTGCAGGCACTCATAGCCCACCTCTCATTCCCATCCCCTTTTTTTCATATTGGCCTCTAGCTGGTAAATTCAACTCTCTCTGGCAAATAGGACTCAAGGTTTTCAAAAGTCCTGCTTGTTAATTCCACATTAAGGATCTAGATTAAGCTGTAAAGGCAAGAAAATTTAATAAAAATGTTCCACATATGCATTCTCATGCTATGCCTTGATAACTGGATCTCGTATAACACATAGATGAAGTGCTGCCCGGAGATGCAGCTGCTAACCAGATGTAGCACTCTACCATGATCCTCTGGTTTTGAAGGGCTGTCCCAGTGGATAATGCTATCTGAATAGAGGTTTTGTTCCAATTAAAACTTCTTGCCAGTCATTCACCCTTCCTTGCCTGTTCCAAATCTTCTCCAGCTCCACTTGCTGCAGCCTGACTCTTCCCCTCCCTTAAATACCAACTCTGTTGAGCCCCATTGCTATTCCAGCTGACAGTCTCCAACACAACTTTGTGACTCTGTGTAGACCACTGTATTGTGAGTCACTCAAATTCCTGGAGTGTCCAGGATACTTCAGTAGTTTGTGGGTAAAATAAAAAACAGGGTTTCTCCTCAAACCATTGTAACATTAAAGCGTCTGCAAACAAAACCTCTTCAGTTCTTCGATAAGTATCTTCAAGCTCTAACATTTGGTTCAATAAGAATATTTATTTTTTTCTTCTAGTCCCTTTGTTCTGGATAAGGTAAAAAACATCCTAGCCTCTTGCCCTTCATAACCCTTTTACTTGAAAGCCAATCAACATGATCTGTTGCAACCACAGAAGCACATGACAAACCGTATCATCCCTCACTGTCATCAACTTATCCTACAAGGCAGCAGTTAACAAGAAATCATTGAATTTCAAATGATCCCTCCAGAATCCAATAATAAATCAGAAAACAGTATACCTCTTGGACCTAAAATAGCCTTATCAATAGCCAACCCAAGCATCAAGCAACAACTGAGAAACTCTCCTGTCATTTTATTAGTCAGGAGAAAGGGCACTTTTTAGGATCTCCCTACCCCTTCCTTCCAGACTCCCAACACTTTTAAAGGCCTCATACCAAGACAACTCTTCTGACATTGTACTGTGTACTGTACTGGCTCAGTATAGCACCAGGTTAGTCAAAGCTTCTCTTTTCTTTTAGCATGAAGCTGAAGTTCTGTTCAGCATACTGCCAGCACTCTACTCATTCTGGACACTCCAGACTATGAACAGAAACAATCATAAAAACAAGATACCCCATGTTCTCAGACGGCGTAAAAGTCTGGTTTACTATATATAACTTCTTCAAAGTTAGAGGTAAGCCATAGTTGCAAAATCACATGATGGCAATTTTTTGCAATGTTTTCCTTTAAAAATAATACAGATCTAAAACAGTATGCTTTGTGTGAGGGAGAAATTGTAACTAGCTAATAAGAATAATGAACATATATTTCATAATCATCAGGAATTCTAATCTATTCAAGTTATTGTATATGGCTACCACAATAGTATTTTAGGATTGTAGTTTTTGGGAGCAGATTTCCTCAAGATATTAATTTTTGTTTATTGAACATCGGTAAAAAAAACTGCAGAAAAACCTAACTATGGGTTTGAGACATTCCTGTTCCCTGATGTATGCTAGAGTAATATTTTGTTTCTCAAGCCACTAGTTAATGACCACTTTAAATTTGACTTCTCATAGGAGAGGGAGCTGAAGAACAAACTAAAAGAAACATGGTGCTGTAACCTTAAGCCATATCCAGAGTCCCCTGAATTAACTAAACTGACGTCTTGAGTTTGCATGAATCTGCAGAAAAAAGTAATCATGTCTTAAAAGAAAGAGATTGTAGGAATTTACAAAAAGATGAGACCAGTTTAAAAACATTTCAAAAGGATTGAAATACAATTAAGAGGAATATAGTAATTAATCATAACCTTTCAAAAAGCTAATGTAAAGCCATGAGAATAAGGAAGAGAAAAAATGGTGGGGAAAATGAAGTTTGCCTATAAAGATTCTCAGTCCTGAGCCTATGAAGAAGTTCCCAGGGAAAATGCTACTGAGGAAACAAAAGAATTGTTTCACTGTCATAAAAAGGATGACTACTAAGCTTTGTTTTTGATACGCAACAGGTCAGTACTTTTGCAAAAGTAAAACTTCTAAAATTAGTAAACTAAATAAAATCCTTTAATCGTCACAATGTGGAACATGAACCAGTTCAATGTGCATACACAAACAACTCATTGTCATAATCTCACATTGGAAATTCTAGATAAGAATGTGCCTACCTAATACTCATGAGCCATCTATATTTCCTGCAAGGTACTGAAGCACTATCATCTTCACTGTTTAATGGAGAACTAAGGCACACAAAGCCTACAACAACTGTCCTCAGAGAGTCTTTGCAAAACTAGAAAATGAACCTAGATTACCTCCTGCAGTCCAACCCAATGCCTTCATTATAAGATCTTCCTTAAAGTTCTCTTTTCTTCAGTGGGGTGTAGACATTTACTTCTGGAGTGGAAACATAGACATTACCATTCTGGATCAGGCCAGCGGGCCACTTAGTTCAGTATTCTGTTACCAATAGTGGCCAGTATCACATGCTTCAGAGGAAGATACCACTTACAGTAACCAGAACAAGAGGAATAGCTGATATCATCAGTATTGCAATCTTGGTATTTACAATCCAAGAAGATTTTCAAGACACTGAAGAAAAAAAAAAAGTTTCAGGATATTCTTTCAGTCAAGGCACAGTGTTGAGACTCAGGAGACCCTGACTTATTTCCTAGTTTGGTCAGACTTTCTGTGAATGAGTTTCAATCTTTATATGCTTCACTTCCCAGAGCAATTACCCTGTGTTTTGTACAGCTTGATATAATTTTTGTGCAAAACCCTTTTTGTCAAAAAATTCTGATACAATCATATGAAACAATTTACAAACTTGGGTCAAAAGAGAAAGGAAAAACATGCTGATTGAATTCATTCTCACTTTTCATTTCAGAAAGGCCTTGTGTTTTGGAATTTCTCTTGGTTTTATTTTTTAAAAATTAAAATATTTTTTAAAGTCTCAAAGTAAAAATGAAACATTTTGTTTTGAGTCATCCAACACACTGAGGTTGAGACAGTTTGCTTTTGATCTTTTAGCCATAAATCCAAATCTAATATTCAGTTATGCACACAGCCCCACGGTTTTGGTTCTTGAACTCAACTTTTCTTCAGTTACTTAAACACATTTTCACTTAATCTTTTTTCCCTTTGTCTTCCCACAATAACACAAACTCAGAGCTGAACCAGAACCACTGAACTCAGTCTCCTTTGAGGCAGTTGCACATGGCAACCCACCACCCACTAGCTATCCAGAATGGACTGTATCAATAGGCTTCAAGGCAAAGTACATAAGAATCAAAAAGGAAAACTGGCTAGAAATATGAAATAGATTACCTATGTGTATTGCACAAGCACAGTGAATGGCAAAAAAAAATTCAAAACAGCAAAAAAAAATAAAGACTTCAGGCTGTTTTAATGTTTGAGGTTCAAACAACACAATGTATTATTTTAATTATGAATTTTTTAATCTGTATCCGTTTAAAAAGTTTAAACACTAGCAATTGAACCACCAGACAGTGACTGTAGTCTGTAGATCTGTTTATCACCTTTTTTATTACTTTTGTTTGTACAACTTGAAGGAAATTCTGCTCTTGAATACCTGTTTTTGTCAAACCACAAACAGCACCCCCCCTCCCCTCAGTCGCTTTAGACACCTGTTATAACCACTAAGTAACTTGCTAGCCAGTCTATCAGTTAAACCACAAGTTTCCGTGAACAAGCTAGGTGAGAAGACCCCCGCAGAAGAAATACGCAGGCTTAATAAGCTTATGAATATTTACTTGCACACCCAGGGGAGGCATAATTATTGCTTTGTGCAACATGCGATGTATGTAACGGGGGGGGTACATGTTAAGGAGAACATGAAGTAGGCGGAACGGAAAGTCTGTACCTCCTGACTACCCTAGCCAATGGGGAAAGGGAGAGGGAACCCTGCGGCCAGTATTAGGGAATAAAAGAGCTGCTAGGCTAAACACTGGCTGAGTTCGCTGAGTGGCTCCCCCACTCTGCGTGCTCCCTTTATTCGAATAAAGCTGCTTATAAACAGGCCTCCTCTGCCTCTGTGGATTTTATCACCTCAAGGAACCTCAGGTCCCATTCGTTACAAACTGAAATTGGTCTGCCTCATTTTCTTTCTCATTGATCTGCTGTGATTTTCATCTAAGGTTGTCCCACTTACTATACATTTTCTTATTTTAAAAAGTTAGTCTGTATTAGCAACAGTTTTTGTTCAGTGGGTTTCCTTTTCAATAATCCTGACATATTATTCAACTGTCTTTCATTTTAGTGCCCAAGTTACCTGCATTCTCCACAAATTTAGTGTCCTCACACATTTTACTGCTAAAATTAAGTACATCAGAAAAAGTAAGTTACAGGAAGTTCTTTTTAAACTAATACAATTGTTATACCAAAAAGGGCACCCAGGAGAGCACCCCCTCATAAAAAGCAAAGACTAGCAGGATCTTATTCAGGGGGACAAGGCAATATGCCACATTTATTGTAAATAAGTAAGAATAGCAAAAGAGAGTCTCTCTCTCTCTCACACACACACACACACACACACACGAAGTTCTGCAACCTGGTATGATATAATTACCAGTCCTTTCATGTGTTGCTTGAGCCAACCTAGTGGCCAACTAGGCTGGGCACAAGGAGGGAGCCAGGCCTCTGTCGGTCGCGATCCGATGCTCCAAGATGACAGTTGCAGAATGAGACCCCAACGTTTTCATGTTCTCACCCATCTTTTATACTTGCAGGCCTTCATGTAAGTCTTTGGGATTTGCTGTGTCATGTAGCCTCAGGGCTCCTGTGAGATCATTGGTCACCAGTCACATCAGACTTGAATGTATTGTGTTCTTTTCTTTCTGGGGTGGCTCCTTCTGTTTGCTTTAATGGGATGTCTGCATTGTTCAGCCAGTTAGATGATACTTATGGTTCATCAGGACAGGCTGGCAGTTGAGACTGGCCTCTTCACACACACTCCCTTCATTCACACACCTTGTTCACACATTTAAAAGAACATACACAGCATACACCTAAACCAGATTTCATCAAGTATCCAAAATGGAGTTCATTGTTTAAGCAGAAGTTCCAAACTGACAATATGGAGTCTTGTTAGACATTGGTTATAATGTCTATTACACAGGGTTACAAAATTATTTTACTTTATGACACTGAAGGACAGGTACACAACATTAACTATCACATACTTTAAAGGTAAACGTAATTCATTATCTGTCTGTCCACCTACATTATGTCTGTGCTCTACACAATGAATCCCATATTACTGTAAGTTTCCAGCATGAATAATATTTTTGTGTTCCTCACTTTGGGTCTTTGAGATACAATGTGTTCCAGTATTGGATCTTTCAATATCTTATTTTCTCTTCCTACAGCATTTTGCATGTATAGTCTTTGCAATTTATGGCCAACAGGAACAGTTTGCCTGGTTTTGAGTGCCCTCACCTTCTTTTGAGTCTCCTCACATAATATTACATTTTCTGGTGTATAACTCCATTCTGGTCTCCTAAACAGAAGTACATCAGAACTTTTCACACTGCTATTTGGCATGCTAGCAACAGCACAAGCACTGTTGTAGACAGAGTTTATTGTGACACCCATCTCTAAAGAGACAGTAATAGTTTTAGTGTAGACAAGGACTAAGTGGCACCAACATCCTTACATAGTAGACATCGTCCACATGAACTGATGTGGGAATTTGTCTAAAATTTCCTCAGAAAGTTATACCAGTACTCTCCTCACTTGTATAAGTTCTCCCTCTTCAAAGCATCTGACAAAGTGGGATATTCTCCCACGAAAGCTCATGCGATAAATAAATGTTAGTCTTTAAGTGCCACAAGACTCTTTCCTTTACTAGACTAATACGGCTGCCCCTTTGGAACTCGCTTGTATAATGTCTTTTTTCCATTAACTTCTTTTGCAGGGTTCACTTAACCCTTACTGTATCCAAAAATCATAAAACAATACTAAAGATTTCACAAAAGCCTTTGCTTAAAGCAGAAGCGCCCCTGACCCTGAAAAGGCCCCGGAACTCGGGCGCTGAGATTCAGGGCTCGCATGTTTTAATCACACCATCACTGCAGCCGCCACTATGCCAGACCCGGGACCCTAGCAGCAAAACTTGGGGCTCGAGCCCTGTAAGCCCAGCAACAGCGACGCCCCTGTCTTAAAATATGATTAAATATGATTAAATCTAGAATTGTGATGGCATACACCTAGAAGTACTCAAATGAATGACAATTTTAGGAGCAGGATTGTGCAAGTAACTATGTGGTTTGAAGGTAAATATGTAAAATTGGAAAAAAATTGCTTTGGGTCAAACCAAAAAGAAATTATTTCAAAATTTTCAGTGAACTGAGCTTTCAAAATAGAATTTCACTTCATGTCTATGCCAGTTGTTTAGCGGACTCAAAATGAAATTATTTCAAGATTTTTAATGTTTTAAAATATTTTATATGAAATTGAGAGAAATTCCTAAACAAAATATCTTTCCAAAATGAAGTCAAAACATTCCATTTCAGAAGTGGCAAAATGAACTGTTTCAATATTTACAATTTTTTTTCTAAACTAAAATAATTTTCTGAAATTGAGACAAATTTGCTAATTGTTTTGGTCGATTTAACACTGCATTTTTTAGCCAAAAAAAAAAAGGTTTTGAATGAAAATTTCACTAAATTCTATTTACGACAAACCAAGACAGGGACAGAAGTTAGTAGCCTTCCTCATACATTATTCCTTTGAGTTCAATAATAAGATCTGATCCAGGAGTTAGCAACCCAAAAGATAAGAAAAGCCATTTTTTAAAATTCCTTCAGTGGCTAAGTATTTTAAGAGCCACAATGGCTGTAGCCTCCTAGGTCTTCTGGTGGCAAGGGGGGCGGGGGGTGGGCAGGGCCTGGAGCCCAAACCCCAGAGCCACAAGACAGAAGCCAAAGAGCCACAAGCAGCTCCAGAGCCACAGGTTGCAGACCCCTGATTCTGATCCATAAAAGAAATCAAAAGAGGAATGACCAGCTCTCAGCTTCAAAAGCCATGATATTTTAAAGAACAAAACAAGACAACAACAAACTAAAAATAAAATCAATGAATGGATTTTTCATGATGGAAAATTACATAAGATCAATGAACTGAAAAAAGAAAACTCCCTGGAATGTACATCCAGAACAAAGAACCAAGGTGACACTGAAAACATTAACTGAGACCATAATAGCACTTCATCACAAGCCATTCTTCTCTGCCAGTTCAACCAGCAATCCAAGACTAATATCCTGTATGCCTCCAAAAGAAACTCAATAGCGTCTTATCAGCTCCACCTCTGAAATCAAAACACCCTTAAAAACACTCAACCTGTCAGCAACATGAGAATTATTTCGGGTATTGCACAAAGAAACTCCCCATCTGTCTTCCTCTCTGTTTTATTAGATACTGCAGAACTAGATACTTTTTGTTTGTTTCATTTCAGACAGCAGAGGCACACTGCATATTAAAGCATTTGTTTATTTCAATCTGTTGGACTGTACTCTATTACAAAGAACTACCAGGCAAGCAGGCAGAGGGAGGGAAGAGAAATGATGCAATTAACATGGCAGCACTGGGATCTAGGAGGTAAAAGCAGAAGAGAAAAAGTAGTTAAAATTGTAGGATAGGTTCTCTATCTTTTCCATAGCAGGATTCCTCTCCCATCTTGCCAGGCTACAGAGAAGAAACCCTCTTCTATTCAGCAATATGGGAGAATCAACCTCCAGCTAGAGAAATCGTTTCTAAAAGACTGAAATTTGTTCTCATGACTGCACTTTCATCCTGATCTTTGAAATTTCTGCTGCTTTGTTTAATTTCTTTAGGTCCAGGGAAGGCCTGTCTGTTGCAAAGAGCATAAAACTGGCCTTTTGACATATGTTTAAAATATGGACAGGCTCAATAGCTTCAACAGTTTAGAAACTGGAAATTGCCTTCACCATTCAGATATGCTTTATTAGAATCTAGTTTGTGGTTGAGCAGAGAGGGAGCAAGGGAAAATTCATTGCAGACTATTTGATTAATTCTGCTGCATAGACCCTGTCAGCTACCTCCAGCATTCATCAGCCTGAAAAACTGGTGGGTGACCCCTTTTGCTGAAAAACAGAAAAGCTTGCTTCCCTCCTCTGCAAGTTTTTCATTTCCTCAGACAACAGGAGAGAGACAACCGTTGCTGCCAGATGGCTATCTGGAGAAATCTCATCCTTGCGCTCTGTTCCAAGACCGCTTGGAACAATTCTCTGCGAGTCCATGAGTGGGCTGGCCTTCTTTTGATGGTTCTCCTGTACTACTTCCTCCTTTGCTTGGCTGATGAAGTATTTTTCTCCTATAGTTTCAAAGCTTCTTTTGTCTATTACATCTCCAAAGAGCTTGCCGTGGACTACTTCAAGAAGGCCATTAAGCAGCTGCTTTAGACATCTATCCTCCAATCTGGTACAAATGTCTTTTGCTAATGTATTTCATTCCATCAATATCACCATGAAGCCAAGGGAGTTAAAAAACAGAGTAAATCCAAAGCCAAAACCAAACTAAACTAATATAATATAAAGGCTGCTACCAGAGACATTTGTTAAAGGTCTGGTTTTATACCCGTGGACCCCCTGCCTAAATTTTCCTGCAGAGAATCAATCCAGCCAGCCTGTGAAAAATAGGCCAGGCCCCTACTGCCCTCAGTGTGGTAGAATCTGTTTTACAACTGTGTTCTACAATGAATGTTGCTCTGCAATTTGTGGATTTCTGAGAGAATCACCAGTTCATTGACAAGGAGACTATCTGTCACATCCGTGTTATGAAGTCTGCCTTAGGCCGACACAGATTTAGATATGATCCAGAATTTTTGCAATTCTCTCAAGTGTACTCAGTTTTTTCATTCAGTTGCTTCTGCCCTGATGCAGCACGATCCATAGCTGAAGTTTCCTGGGAAACTGAAGAACAGTATTTTTTTGTTCTCATTTTCTTTGCGACTCATCACTGTTTCCCAGGCTCTATCTAGAACCCCCATAGCCTTCTGGAGCATGAACTCCAAAGCAGTTTAGGGAAGAGCTTTTTCTTAATCTCTTCCTCTTAGGGCTAGAGTCTAAGAGCTGGCACTCTTTGAAGATAAACATGAATAGCAGAATTTGTGTTTACTGTGTTTTCTTTCCTTATATGAAGCCCAGGTTTTCCCTTTAGAGCAAATGAGATGTTTAAAGGCAATTTTGTTGTAATTTCTCGCAAATTAATTTTCTCTGGTTCAAGGGATCACAGAACTGGACACCCTGAAAGATCCTGGCCTGACTCTTTCCCTTTTCTTTACAATTCTTCTTGGACCCGAACAGGAGGGGGTTTGGCCCTCAGACTGCTGAGGATCTGACAAGAAGGGATCACTCTACCCTCGAGGGGCTGCTCCATTTCAGGTTTTCAACACTCATGTAATTTTCTAAGGAAAGACCTTGCATGGAGAGATTGGTAGAGACACTTCCTTAGCAAGTTAGAGCTACAAGCCTTAGAAAGCTGACAGATCAGGCTAGACTACTGAGACAATGACCTTATTCCAGCTAGGCAGGTCCCAGAGAAAGATGGGCCTCTTTAAAAGTGGCCTTCTTTATCCACTGCTGAAGGAAAGAAGCCACAGGCACGCTATTGCCTATTAGGCTGTGTCCACACACAGACAGTTAAATTGATTTAACTTAAATTGAGTAAATAAAATCAACATAAAAACCATTAAATAGATTTAATCTAAATCAATTTAACAGGTCCACACTAGAAAGTCAAATCGAAAGAGCATGTCCAGGGACAGGACTTGCTAGTTCAATTTAGGAAAGGGACACCATGGGAGGTGTGGCAAGATGGCCCTCTAAAAGGGCCATGCTCCCACCCAAAATATGAATAAAGAAAGGCACCCTGGGAAGAAGGGCAAAACTGTTAAATCGAAACAACCATTAAATGGAAATAACACATCCAGACAGTGGTATTTGATATAACAGTTTTGATCTAAGCTTCAGTGTGATTTTAAAAGAGGTTTTATTGAATTGCTTTAACTTTCTTTGTTTCAAAATGATGGAGCTCATCATTTCAATTCCAGAAAACGTAATGTGGACCTACACTTTTTAAAATCGAAATAACCAGCGTTATTTCAATTTAAAAGCTGTGTGTGGACATACCCTCAGAGACTACCACAAACCAGTGAAGCACTTGCTAAGGGCTGCATAGTGAGGGAAGGTCAAGTAGAAAACGTACTTGCACCCAACTTGAGAGAGACAGTTGATTAGCAGAGACTGGGGCAAGAAGACAGAAGGGTAGCACCAATTAATGTCTTGCAAGGACCTGTGGCATTGCTCCAGGTCAACAGAGTGTATAGGAGAGCAGACCTACTGGTACATCGCATGCAGGAGCTAAAATCTGTGGAGGTACCTGGCCAGCTGAGTCTTCCTCTTGACCTGACACCAAGACACCCTGCTGTTGTTCCCAAGAAACAGCTACCATAATCTTTTGAAGCACCGCTAATGCCTCTGCATCTCTCTGAACTGTTTGGGCTCGAAAGAGCAGAAGCAGGACACCTGCTCTCATGCTACATGGAGGAACTGAAGAGCTATGAAGCAATTTATCTTGGTACAGGTTAGGGGAACCAGTGACTGAAGCTGTAAGCCAAAGCAGATAGGCAGAGATGGTTGCTAAGGAAAACAGACAAACAGAGAAATACAGAACTCCCGTGCCTGGCAATGGTGTGGAATAGATGGTTCCTGCTGTGACTAGGTTTCTTCTTGTGGGGCTTTTCCAGATCACTGCAAATGTCGGAGGGACTGAGGCTGTGGAATGCTATGAAGTAAGTTTCTCACATTGCCAGAGAAAATACTAATCCCCAACAAATTGGAGACAGCTTACACAGAAGTACAAACAAACATTTGGACACAGACTAGTAGATCAGTAGATTTTTGCCAAGACTATAGTTTTGGAAGCAGGTAGATTTTTGCCTACAGTCTGGAGTTTGTTGATTATACCAGGAGGCAGACTGAATGGCAATTTTTTGAGAAAATGGAAGCCAAAAATCATCAAATGACTAACATATATGACTCTGATTCCCGCAACTGCACAACTGAGAGGGAAAAGGCCGCTACAGCAACTGTGAACTGGCTAAGGGAGAAAAACAAAATAAATGTTTTCAAATTAGGTTGTCTGGAAATAGATCACTCTCTGGAAAGTTTTTCAATGATGTTGCCTGACGCCTAACAATGTAATTTTTAAGCTACTTTAAAGTGCAATCCATACTCCATTGCCTCCTCTGGGAAAGAGCTTTTTAGTTTGCTTTGCCCCCATCAGATCATGTCAACATGACAGGCAGGCATCTGATACTGACCTTAATGGATTCTTTATAGAGGACCCAGCACTGGGATTTAAAATGCTGCCAATGATTGGTAACCCTTTAAATGAAAAACAAAACCATGCATCTTTTCAGTTGAACAGTGTTGGAGGGTACTGCCCTAGCCCTCATGCATTGTTCTATAGCCCTGGATTTGCAAAAAGCTTGGAACCCTACAGCTACTGCAAAAATCAGAGATGCTTACACAGAAGCCAAAACATGTATGAAAAAGGCATTCCATGTTCACTGGACTTCATAGCTAGAAGCCAAAATGGATTTTTTTTTTTTAAGTTGCCTACCATAGAATTCATTTCATTTGGATGCAGAAATTGCAACTGCATTGGCAAGGGATTCAAGCAGTACTGGTTGTTACTGGTGAGAGCAAGAGGCTGATTCTCACCACCTGATCTAGGCTTCATGCATTTTTTATTTCCTGCCCCACATAAAGGAATATTTCCAGAGCACAGTGCTGAGACAGAATGAGGTCTTCCATAAGAAAAATTATATCACATCCAGGTACTGTTGGGTTCCTGCAACTTCTTTTGAAGGTGCATCTGGTGCTGGCCACTGTTAGAACAGGATATTGAACTAAACACACCTCTGATCTTACCCAGAATGTCAATTCATATGTTCTTATGTTGGGCACACACAATTCTGTTTTGTGTCAAGATTCAAAAGAGGTTCTCTTAAGTTCATGAAAAGTTTATTTCAACATAAAAGCGATTTACAAAACAAGGCACTTCATACAGCTTGCAGACACTGCCATGGCTCTGTTATCAAGTGAATGATCACCTGGGGTTATGCTAATTTTAGAAGTAGATAATTTGTACACCAGAGCTTTGTGCAATCACAAATGCAAATGGCAACCATAAACTTTTTCTTGTCTGAAGATCTGGTAAGGAAGGTGTTCTCAAAGACAAGATTTTTCTCATAGCATTTAAGATTTGTGCAGCTCGATGTTTGACATTTTATGCAAATCATTATTGAGCTCAGTTGCATGCAAGTATAAACTACAGTTTACACAAGACAAGTGTGTATTTAGTGCTGTGAAAGGCACTTCTCTGACGGCCTCGATAAATGAAGCACAGTGTTTATGTTCAGGCCAGTGGCCAACCAAGTTCCCCCACATGAAATGCACTGCCAACATGCCTCAAAGCTGATGGGGATGGGCTTCCTTGAGGGGCAATAGGGATACTTCATTCTCTATGGCTGATTGAGTTCTTGGCCAAGACTGATAATTAGTGCAGTGATGTTGTAGAGTTTGTGAAATGGGAGCTAGGACTGAGCCCTAGCAACTAGTTTCAAAGGGGGCTACCAAACACCAATTAGATGGGAACAACTTTTAATCCTTTTTCAGTTGGTCTTGTTTCACATCAGAACCCTATAGGTAACATCTTTATTTCATTAGTGGATGGCTCCCCAGAGTCAGGAAGAAAGCACTAAAGCTGCTTGACTATGTCCGCTCTCCTGAACCATGTCAGAGGCCATGACATGCCTCAATAAACTCCTTATCAACCTTATTTTATCCTAATTTAAATCTTCTGAAAGTAAGCACAACACAAGCAACCCTCCCTGTTCAGAAATGACAACATAGGTTATCAGCTAGAAGGAACCTGTGTGAAGGTGTCTGTGTCAACACTTGCTTCCTAAAATATTCTAACCTTTCAAGGATTTCGGGAAAATTGCTATAGCCAGAAGCACATGCAGCAGCTGGGTTCATATGCCTGCATTACTCCAGCACATCTGCACTCACCCATCCCTGCCGCCATGAAGCACCCTTCTCATGCATAGTGGGATACAGAATCATAGACTATTAGAGCTGGAAGGGACCTCATGAGGTTATCTAGTCCAAGCTCCCTGGTAAAAGCAGGCCTACTCTCACTAAATCATCCCAGCCAGGGTTTTATCCAGCCAGGTCTTAAAAGTTTCCAAAGATGGAGATTCCACCACCTCCCTAGGCAAACCATTCCAGTGTTTCATGACTCTCTGAGTGATAAAGCTTTTTTCCTAATACCCAGCCTACACTTCCCCAGCTGCAGCTTGAAACCATTGCTCCTTGTTCTGTCCTCTGTCACCACAGAGAATAGCCTAGCTCCCTCTTCTTTGGAGCATGCCTTGAAGTAGTTGAAGATACTTATCAAATCCCCCCTCAGTCTTCTCTTCTGAGGACTAAATAAGCCTAGTTCCTTTAGTCTCTCCTTGTCAGTCATGTGCCCCAGCCCCCCAATCATTTTCGTTGCTGTCCACTGGACTCTTTCTAATTTGTCAACATCCTTGCTGTATTGGAGAACCCAAAACTGGACACCATATTCCAGATGTGGCCTCACCAGTGCCGAATAGAGGGGAACAATCACATCCCTCAGTCTATCAGCAATGCTCCTGCTGATGCAACCCAATATGCCATTGGCCTTTTTGGCCACAAGGGTGCACTGCTGACTCATATGCAGCTTCCAATCCACCATAACTCCAGGTCCTTTTCTACAGAGCTGCTATTTAGCTGGTCATTCCGCAGCCAGTAGCAGTACATGGGATTTTTTCCATCCTAAATGCAGGACTTTGCACTTGTCCTTGTTGAACCTCATGAGATTTCATTTGGCCCAATGCTCCAATTTGGCTAGGTCTACCTGAATCCTATCCCTACCCTCCAGCATGTTTACCATTCCCTCCAGCTTGGTGTCGTCCGCAAACTTACTAAGCATGCAGTCATCCAGATCACTAATGAAGATGTGGAACAAAATCAGCACCAGGACCAACTCCTGTGGCACTCCACTTGTTACTGGTTGCCAGCTACACATTGAGCCATTGATCACAACCCGCTGAGCCCAATGACCTAGCCAGTTTTCAACCAACCTTACAGTCCATTCATCCAAACCATGCTTTCTTAACCTGCCGACAAGAATGCTGTGGGAAACCATGTCAAAAACTTTCCTAAAGTCAAGGTATATCATGCCAATGGCTATTCCTACATCCACAAAACCAGTCATCTCATCGTAGAAGGCAATCAAACGCAACAAATGCTATGCTGGCCAATACCAGCAATTGAACTGATAACAGAGCTAAAAGAACAATGCTTTACAGCTTGCACTAAGGAGCCAAGCTTTTAAGGTGACCGCTGTCAGAGACTCATACCGTCTGTGGACTAGGCACAAAAGGAGACATAACACAATCTGCGCTGTGGATTGCACAAGCAAAAGGCATGAGAAATGACTGCAATGTAAAGAAGAGGTGTTTTGGAAGCTGACACCATAATTTACAAGTTATAGTTCTAATGCACAAAATCTTATTGAAAGAGGTCTTCTTCCAATATGAATAATATGCAGCCATGCCAGCCACACACATAGATCAGCATGTGAATTCACAGGTCTTGTGATTCCAAGTTTAGACCCTTACTAGCTGAGCTACAGAAGTAATTACTAGCACCTCTGTAGACCAACCACCGGAGGGTGATGTGACATATTTTCCCAGTGGGTTTCACAACTAGCTGTAGAATACTGGTTGCCATGTTCCTGTACCAGATACGGCCTGGCTTTAAAGCTTGGCTGTGCACACCAGACATGTTCATTATAAAATCATTTAATTCTCTGCCAGGTATGGTTAAGGTTAGCTTTAAAAAAGATATTTTATGCCCAGTGCTGTTACCCAGAGTTCTTTGACCCAGTAACTTTTACTCTGTGAATAGGTATAAACAAAGGAAATGCAGTACCTCAGCCTGCTACACAGCTGGCACAAACAAGCCCAAATCAAGTGCTCTTAACGTAAAGCTTTACTTCATTGGTCTCCAGCAATTCCCATTGGAATTAGATTTACCAGAACTCTCCACTTACTAGTCTTAAAACATACAAATACAATCACAGGTTAGAGTACGTCAAAACTTCACAGTTACCCCACAAATCTGAGATAGTCTTCAAGAAAAGCAGTACAGATGGCCAGTCCTTCCATCTGTGCCCAGAGATCTTTTTCATATGCCCATGGAGCTATCCTCCTAACTCAGCATGCTAACTCTCTCTTATACCCCAAAAGTTAGACACCTGTCAACCAAAAGAATGTTATATAGCTGACTAAACAAATTAATCACTGTGCAAACCCAGAAGTTACAGAGACATGTCACTAAAAACATATATTAAGCTAGCAGTTTTAGGCTGTTAAGTCTGATCACTTAATTTCCCTATAACAACAACTCTAAAATATATCCAAGCTTCTTGTTTTTCTACAGACATTCGCCCCATTCAGAGACAGAGAATGCATAGAACAGGATCTCTTCATGTGTTCACTTTCTATTCCCCCCTCTCTGGTTTGCTTAGTTCAGCTAAGTTCCTGCAAAGACCTGAAAAATGGTAAAAGTAGCAAGCAGAATAATTGATACTCTATCTATATAACTGGCAGTAGCTTGGACACTCTGCTGGGTGCTCAAATTCCCCTGTTCAGAGCCACCTACTGACTGAACATAACAACAACAGTTTAGCGTACCATTACCTCTCCCCTTCAAGATCTACATTTACAATATTTATACTATCATGTTATCTCCAAAGTTTAGTATATATCAGTCTATTAAATATCTCTGAATCACACGGGTATTCTAATTACACAACCCAAACACCTAACAGCTTGGTCACCTGGTTGTCCATTATTTGCAAAAACAGGTTGCAGTCAGTCCAGAATCCTTGAGTTGTCTTCCGTGTCCAGCATCTGCAGAGTGTGCTTTGTCACTTGTTTGTTCTCAAGAACAAACACATCAGTGGTTTCTGCTGAAATCTCCATTCTCAGATTCAAGTATATCTACTGAGAACACTGAATTCCTTTTCTTTACAACTGCTAGAGTTGTTCATCCCTTTTCTCCATCCAACTTGACATGAACACAGTCACCAGGTTCTAGACCTGGCAGTTCTCTAACAGAGTGATGTGCATTGTAAAAGTGTTCCTAAGCTATTTTTATCCCATTTGGCTACTCTTTTCATGTCTGGCCACTTTGGAGACAGATTTTTTTTTCAAACTTGGAACAGTAGTTCTTCACTGTTTTCTCATCAAGAGTTTTGCTGGACTGTATTCAGTAGCTTCTACCAGTGTTGATCTATAGCTCAGAAAAGCGAGATTTGGATCTTCCTGCTATAGGATTTTTTTTTTTTTTTTGGCTCTCTGTATTGCTATCCCAACCTCACCATTAGCTTGTGGGTAACATGGTCTCTTAAAGATGACTTTGTATGGATCTTCTTTCAAAAGTCCAATATCACCAAACATTCCTTATAGTTCTTCCACCTTTCTCATTATGCCCATTTTGATTGGCATACTGTAAATGTGTAGACAGTCTGTGGTCACATACACTTTGAATACATAGTGTCTGCAAGTTGTTTCTGTGGTGAATTGGCCCATGCACTTCAGAACACTGTTAGGGCTAGTCAGAGTTGTGTCAGGTGACTTCCACTCAGGAGGAGCTGAAGTTTATTTTTACACCTCTTTTGCATGACTGTGATGTCAGCTCCTGAGTCAGTTTTGAAGTAAACCAAACAAGGACTCCTGGGAAACTTTTAAAGACTAACAAATTTATTTATCACACAAGCTTTCATGGGAGAAAATCCCACATCATCAGATGCTTTGAAGATGAGGAACTTACAGAATGGGAGCTGAAAAAATGCAGAGAGGTGTAATTCATGGGATCAGGTCACACTGTGGCAGGAAATCAAACCAGCTGTTAAGACTCAAACACTGGGAAACAGCATATGGAGGAAGATGAGGTCAAAACAGCTGTTGTAATGAGAAAAAAATCCATAGTCCCTATTTAGCCCTGAGGCAATTTGTTCAAATTTGCCTATGAATTGCAGTTCTGAAGTTTCTCTTTGAAACTTTGATTTGTTATCCATTTGTCTGAGCACAGCTATTAACAAATCATCAATGGAGTGAGCTGGGAGATTGAAGTGTTCCCCTACTGGTTTTTGAATGTTGTAAATTCTGATGTCAGACTTTTGTCCATTTATTATTTTGCACAGAGCCTGTCCTCTTTGTCCAATATATAAGGCAGGGGAGGGGCATTTCTAGCACATGGTTGCATAAATCATACTAGTGGATGAGCAAGTGAATGAGACCTTGATGGAACAGCTATCTTGATTAGGTCCTGTGATGGTGTCTTTTGCGCAGATATGTGGACAAAGTTAGCAGTGTGGCTTGTCACAGAGATGTGTGCCTGCTTTAATGGTTCTGTTGTTAGGTCTGTAGTTGTTGGTGAGTGTCTGCTTAAGGTTGGGGAGCTGTCTGCAAGCAAGGAGAGGCCTACCTTCCCAAAGCTTGAGTGAGTGAGGGATCGTCTTGTAGAATAGGTTGCGGACATTTGATGATGTGCTGTACAGGTCTAACTTGTGGGTTGTAGGTAATGACTAGTGGCATTCTGCTGGGTTTTTTTCTTTGGTTTCCTCTGTAGTAGTTGACTTCTGCATACCCATCTAGCTGTGTCAATCTGTTTCTTCTCTTCCACAGTGGGTACTGTAGTTTTAAGAATGCTTGATAGAGATCATAAACATGTCTGTCTCTGTCTGAGGGATCAAAGCAAATGTGGTTATATCTTAGGGCTTGGCTGGAGACAATGGATTGTGTGGTGTGTTTTGGATGAAAGCACAAGGGGTATAGGTAACTATAGCAACCAGTAGGTTTTCGATATACAGTGGTGTTTGTGTGTCCATCACAGTTTGCACGGTAGCGTCAAAGTGGATCTCCTGTGTGTAGTGTTCCAAGTTCAGTTTGATCGTGGAGTGGAAATTATTGAAATATCTGTGGAAATCCTGAAGGACTTCCCTACCATGGGTGCAGATGATGAAGATGTCATAAATGTAGCATAAGTAGAGAAGAGTTGCTTTGGAATAAGACTTGAGGAATGAGTAGCTTACTCATGCAGTTCAGTAGCTGAGCTTCTTTGAGACGCATGTCCCCTGCTATTCCACTTCAGGTATTGGCATACCACCACACACCCTCAACTGGAGATTTTTTCAGCAGAGCCCTTTTTTGGTACATGCATCACCACAGTCCCTCAGTTCCTTCTCTACTGCAGAGCGATTGTAATGACTCCAAAGCAGAGGGGAGAAAGGAGGGAAGTGGAGCAGCACAAGGGCATACATCTTGAAGAAGTTCAGCTAGTGTACTATATTAGTGACCTACGCTCTTCTTTTTTGAGTAATGTCCCTGTGGTGTTCCACTTCAGGTAACTATAAAGCAGTTTCCTTATATGGCGGAGGGAGCTTTGGATGTTCTAGGCTGTGCTAAAGAAGCAAGGAGTCTTGTGGCATTGAAAGACTAACAGATTTATTTATCGCATGAGCTGTTGTGGGAGAAAATCCCACTTCATCAGACGCTTTGAAGATTTTTCTCCCACGACAGCTCAGGCAATAAATAAATCTTTTAGTCTTTCAGTGCCACAAGACTCCTTGCTTCTTTTGCTGAACTAGTCTAACATGGCTGCCCCTTTGGAACTAGGCTGTGCTAGTTTCAGAACAGGGACACCAACTGCTGCATCTGATCTAAATGCTTCCTCAATAGCTTAGTGTTTGACGAACGTGTCAGTAGACCCGTGTGGCAGCTTTGCATATGTCCAAAATAGGAACAATCTGCAGGAAGGCTGTTAATGTGGTAATTGATCTTGTTGAATGTGTTTTTAAGTTATTGGAAGGCATTACTTCAACTTTGGAATAGAATAGTCTGATGCAAGAGAAAATCCATTTTGACAGTCTTTGCTTGGAAACTGCAGAACTTTTAGAGCATTCAGTGATGGAAAGGAATAGTCTAGGAGACTTCCTGAAGGGTTTCTTTCTTTCCAGATAGAAGGCAATGGCTCCTCTAAAATCCAATGTATGAAGTGTTGCCTTACGATTCCTGGAATGAGGTTTGGGAACAGAAGACAGATAGATGGATAGTTTGGCCAGTATGGAATATAAAGGAGATTTTAAGCAGGAATTTTGGGTGTGGCCGTAAGGACGCTTTGTCTTTATGAATGACTGCGTAAGGTGCGTAGGCCATCAAGGCTGCTAGTTCACTGACCCATCTGGCAGATGTGATGGCTAGTAAGGAGGACACTTTCAGTGACATGTAATAGAGAAAACGTCATGAGTGGTTTGAAAAACAGTTTTGTAATAGTTATTAACACTAGAGTAAGGTCCTATGGTTCAGCCAGGGGTTTTACATCAACGTAGGTACTGTGGACCCCTGTCATAAAATGTTTGACCGTTGGGTGTGCAGAGATACTTGTATCATCAGGGCCAGTCCTGGGCAGCATGCGGGTGGATGGTGCCCCCAGCCCCAACTCCAAGCTTTGTTCGCAGCCACTGGGGATCTAGCCCCACCTTCATGCCCTACATGCCAGGCCAGGCTCAGAGCCCCATGCAGGGGGCACTGCTGCTGTCCCCATGCCCAGTCCCTCAGCTGTGGCATGCTTGTCCTGCACGCAGCCCAGGATCCCCAGTCGGTGGGTCAGAGCCCCATGGCGGGAGCAAGGTAGGTCTCTCCTTCTCCAGCTCCACCGCGCTCTGCAGCTTGGGGAGCCAAGGAACTCCTCACTGGAGGCAGAGACTCACCCCAGGCTGGCCCTGGGCTCCATGTCAAGCCCTCTCCGTCCCACTTGGCTCAGCCCTGCCCTGCCCTGCCCTGCTTGTTTTTCCTTGGCAAGCCCTGGGCTTAGTCTGTGCCCCCTCGGGGCTGCTCCCCAACCCCTTAAATCTCCCTGCCTGCCCTCCTGCTCACCTGCACAGTGCAGCAGGACCCAGTAATGTGCACATGCGCTGGCAGGCAGCACTACTGGGGGACTGGAGGGGAACCTGCCCTGTACATGCACACATTACACGTCACATCACTGACATACACACACATGCGCATAGCAAATTAGTATAGTAGATTTTATTTTAACACATTAATATGTGGAGCAAGGAGGAGCCAGGGTGGTGAAGGAGGGCATGGGAAGGAGATGGGGGCAGAGAAGGGGTGGGTGGTGGCAGGAGGTGAGGGCAGAAACAGGAAGTGGAGGTAGGGGTGGTGAAGATGGTCAGGGGCAGGAGATGGGGCAGAGAAGGCATGGGTGGGTGTACCATGTGAAAGGCCATTGGTCAAACTTTAATCAAACCAGAAAAAAATGTCAGAGGTGACTGGGGGGGGCGGGTGTACCATGTGACAGGCCATTGTTGTGTCAAAGCTGACTCAACCAATTGCTCCCAAGGATTGCTCCCACAGAGAGAGCAAGGAGCAACTGGTTGAGTCACCTCAACATCATGATGGTCTGTCACATGGTACACTTTACACCATGCACTCATGCACGCACATAGCGAATTAGTACAGTAGATTACGGGAATGAGTAGGCAAGGTTCTGTGGCCTGCGCTGTGCAGCAGATCAGACTAGAGAATCGTATTTGGATCACGATCCCATCTGACCTTTTTAAAGTCTATTTGTCTAATATACAGAGTAACAAAAAGTGATTTACTGTGATGCAGTGGATAAGAGCTTGTCATATTAGATCTCTGTTCTGAGGCTGCAATGACCTTACATAAATACTCCCTGAGTTCCTTAAAAAATGAGGATGAAATAGTTGTCAGAAGCTCTCCCCTAACCTGCCTCCTAGATTGGGGTTCATGGCTTTAGTTACTAATAAGGGTAGTGAGGTGCACATAAATTTCAATGCAATTAAAAGAGGAGACATTTGAAGTTTGTCTGCTGTTTTCCACTACTGCAGGAGAGGCCCAAAAAACAAACTAGATTGCCACTGGTCACCTCATACAACCCCCAAGTCAGACTTCTACAACACATCATTAAAGACTTACAGCCTATTCTAAAAGATGATACCCCACTCTCTCAAACCTTGGAGACAGACATCTCCTTGCCTACTGACAGTCACCTAACTTTGAACAGATACTCACCAGCAACTACAGACCTAAAATCAGAAACATTAAAGCAGGCACATACCCCTGCAACAAACCACGCTGCCAATTTCGCCCATATATCTGCACAAAAGATGCAATCATAAGACCTAATCATGACAACTACTCCATCAAGGGCTCATTCACCTGCTTAGCCACTAATGTGATTAATGCCATCATGTGCCAGAAATGCCCCCACACCTTACACATTGGACAAACAGGACAATCTCTGTGCAAAAGAATAAATGGGCACAAAACTGACATCAGAAATCACAACTTTCAAAAACCAGTTGCTGAGCTCTTTCATCTATCTAATCATTATGGGTATGTCTACACTTAGAGCTGAATTTGAACTGATTGTCATCAGTTCGAGTTCAGTTAAGTGCATGGAGACACTGGCTTTCTTCAATTCGAACTGAGGACCTCCTCAGTTCGAATTGATGAAAGCTGACTTCGAATTGGTCAAACCTCATTTGACTTCAAAGTCAGGGTCAATTCAAACTGAGGAGTTCAAAGTGACATATGCCTACAAATAGTGTTGTAGCTAACACATCTGCCTTTCATGCAGAAGGTCTTGCGTTCAAACCCCAGGGGATTAGACTAGATGATCTCATGAAGTCCCTTGCAACCCTATGATTCAGTTTGACTCAGCGTGGCCATGTCAATTTGAACTCCCTGTGAGTTTGAATTGATGTGGGCTGACCTTCCTCCCACAGTGCATAGCACCCTGGAAGGAAGAACAGCCTTTTAGCAACTGGGGCGTGCATCCCCTAAGGTGCCTCTCCCAAGCCAGATCAGGCTGGGGGGAATGGGGTTCCTGTCCCCTGGCTGGGTACAGGGACTCCAGCCATGCTGGTGGGGATCAAGGAAAGCCCTCTCCCCCCCCCCCCCCAAGAGCATGGCTTCTCTCCAGGCAGCCACGCACTGGGAAGGCACCCCAGCACACAGCCAGCCCCACAGAAGCTGCATGCTGCGGTACCTTCCCAAGATGCAGCTGCCTGGGGAGAAGCTGCACCCCGGGGTCCCTTCCCAGAGTGCGGCCAGCCCTGCAGGAGCCACACACCAGGGTGCCTTCCAGGCATGTGGCCAGCCCCTCAGGAGCTGTGCGCCAGGATGCCTTCCTGGTGTGCGGCTGCCTGGGGAGAAGCCACGCGCCCGGCTGCCTTCCCAGCACACAGCTAGCAGGGATGGAGCTGGGCAAACAGCAGGGCTCCAGACCCACTCCCAGACAAGCCCAGCTCCAGCCCTGGGGGGGGGGTGTATTCCCTTCCGGGCAGGGGCAGCCACACTGCAGCTCGAGTTGGGCAGGAGATGCTTTTCCCTGTGCCCGGCTCAGAGTGCTGGAGCCTGGCAGGGGACTGGCTGTGGCAATGGCCGTTTTCCATGGCCATCCTGCCACACTTCCCATGGTGCCCCCCCCAATTCAAATTGGCACGTCCAGTCCATAGACATGCCAATTCAAATAGAATTTTCTAATATGTCCTTATCAGTTTGAATTTATTGAATTTGAATTAATAATTACTAATTCAAATGCAGTAATTCGAACTGAAACTTTAAGTGTTGACATAGCCTCTGTGAATGACTTGTTAACAACCGTACACAAGCAAATCAATAGGACATCAAGACTTCCAAGAGAAACAGCTGAGCTTGAATTAACATGCAAATTCAATTGTGTAGAAGCAGGATTAAATCATGACTATGGATTCCTTTCCATTATAACAGATGATTTGACTTCACTTTCCTCTATGTGCTGTTTCCCAGTGTCTCAATCTTGACAACTGCTTTAATTCACTGTTACAGAATGACCTGATGCCATGTCTTACACTCCTCTGCATTTATTTTCCTCCTATTCTGTAAGTTCCTCCATCTTCAAAGTGTCTGATGAAGCTGGATTTTCTCCCGTGAAAGCTCATGCCGTAAATAAAATTGTCAGTCTTTAAGTGCCAGAGGACTCTTTGCTGCTTTTAGTCTATACCACTCCCTCCCACCCTCTTGAAAAGAGCAAATGCATTCACGGCAAATCAAATTTGTCTCCAAATTCAATTGGGCAGCTTGAAAGACACATTTTACTGTTATAGCTAAAATGTTATACGACCACTATAGACGAACACCATCGATGTATAACTGATACTAAACAAATCTGCACATGATAAGCACCAACATGGACAAAGGACATAACCCAGGGAGATTTAGATTTCTTGCAGAAAGGGTAGGAAAAGTACAATAATCCAGTAAAAACTCCAAGAGGAGTGATTTTAGAAATCTTATTATTCTCTCTGAATCAATTCATTCTTCATCAAACTACCATGAAAAGTTCCAATAGGACTCAAATTTTATATTCTGCATTTTGGATTTTGTCACTTAAAATAAGTTTTTACAAATAAAGGTTTAATACTTCTGTTTATTTTCACATATAAGTGCATCCATATGTCAGAGAGCAGAACAGTTATAGACCACATTTGGTCCATTGGTCAAACTTTAATCAAACCAGAAAAAAATGGTATGAGTCTTCCAAAGATGTATCACTATAAACACTGACTCCAACATTTTCCTTCACTATTCCCATTGTTTCACCTATTCTTCTATAAAGAGCTTCCCAGAACACTGAACAATATATTATGAATTCTGCTTTCTGGGCTTCTCCCACATTATTCCAAACATTGGTACTGAGAATTTTGTAGGTAAATTTCAGTGTAGCAAAATAAGAATCTGCCCCTAAATAGTCAGCTACCACAACAACAACATACAATAAAGCTTGATCAGTAGTTTTTTATAAGCCAATTAAGAAATGATGCATAAAAATCAAATATAATAAAACACATTATTTAAAAAACAAATATAACTATTTGTTAAGAACTTCATGACAATGGAAACTGGAAATTGTACATCCCTGAACACCATAAGCAAGTAAACATGCATATTTGTTTACGTAAGTAAAGGTCTGTATCTATTATCACCTTTTCCTTTTCATGGCTCTCTTATTAATCTGGCTGTGGTGATTATGATTTGTAGTATTTTCATGGCAACTTGCATAAATAGTCTTTATACATGAATTTCTATCACGTTTACCGAACCACCTCTACTAATTAGACAGTCATCCAGGGCAAGCGAATATTAAGAGCTGCTAAATATTCAGTAACTATGGTACTGTAGATTGGTATGAAGTTGGTTTAGTACATGAGAAAGAACCCCATGGGCCTGATAATGATCTTACAGTGTTGTGACTCAGGGATAACATAAGTGATGTCAACAGCATTATAATGATGCAAATACCAGTGTAAGTAAGCTCAGAAGTAGGCTCCCTGAGTTAGCCATGGTATTATTTTTATATTTAGCATTTAAATTATATTAACAGTTACCCTAGTAATGGACCAGGACCCCACTATAAAAAGACAGTCCCTGCCCCAAAGCCATACACATAATGTTTCCAACTGAATTGCAGTCCGTTAAACACTAGTACTGTAATGAGAAGCTAAAAGAAAAGTGGATCTGATTATCTAATATTAATGAAATACAAGAACTAACTTGGTGATTACCTGACTTTGCAATTCACTTTGTTGCTTCAGGCGAAGATTTTCAGGTGTATCTGCCACTGTAGTGAAGGACTGTTTTGGGTAGTGTCTGGGGGGGGGGAAAAAAAATCAAAACATCAAATCAGAAATATCTGCATGTGCAGGCAAGTCAAATGTATTCCAATATTCTTTGCCAGTTCTTTTGAATTGACAGCTGGATTTCATATTTTGCTAGTTTTATGTTAAAACTAGTTACTATAACATTTAAAATATCCGGTAGAAGTATATGTGACCTAGTCATGCATTGCACAAATACCAGGAGTGAGTTATTGTAATTTGTCTAAATCCCTTATATCCACAAGGGCACTAACTGGTCAGCACGATTTGTGCAAAACTTGTTGTATAGGATGAAATAAAACATACTGTGCTTACCTGTGATTTCCCCTACGTCCTGATGATATTGTTGTACTGAATTAAGAGTAAACTAAAATGTATTAAAATAGTATTGCTTAATGGGAAAAGAAAAGTCAAGTAAATCATATTTAGAATACCAAGCTGTTTGGGATGCAAACCACACTAGTGCTGAAATCCACAGGATTCAGCAGGGTCATATTGACATTCCATATACAGAAAGGTCAAACCTTTTAATGCTGATAGTGTCAACATGTTTCTGTATGTAAAAGAAATTACATTCAATACCAAGGCTGCATTTAAAAAAAAAAAAAAAAAAATCAGCACTGCATGCTATTGTGAACATCTTCTTTAATTTAAAATTTTACATCATTATAATATATTCTTGTTCTTTGCTAGGTAATTTTACAGACACTTTCTACAGTCAAATCACGATCATTACAATTTATGACTTTCACACAGAACAATAATTTGTTCATATAGATACAGATAAAGATATAAACCAAGACTTGCTCACAAGCAGAAATACTGCAAGGAAACTGATTCTTACTGCCTTCTCAGTAGAAGCTTAAGATTCAATCCAACAGCAAGATTCAACTTTTTATTATGTTGAAGCACCCATGCATTTAGATACCTTGTCAGTTTACATGCAGTCTGTCAGTTTTCCTATTTGGATATCAAATATTTCAGAAGTTTACTTAAACCATATATAAACTTCGCACAGCAATGTTTGGAATACAATTTCCATTGTAAAGCAAGGATATAAATTGTCAGAATACTTAGGATATACACAATAATTCTTTTCCATGTACAAATTCAAGGTTTCTCTAAAGAGTTCTTTGAGTAAGTGGTACAAACTCCAAATCAATGTAGACCTATAGCAAAAACTTATTTTTTGCCAGAAAATTGGGCCTTTCACAAAACGATTTTTTTCACAAAAAGTTTCTGCCTTCTGTCAAAAATTTCAAATGTTCATTTAAAAACCAAACAACTAAAATCTGGAAAGTTTTTTGTTTTCAGCCAAAAGCAGAAAACTTTTAATTCAGAAATGATGTGATGTTTGATGAGATCTTTTACTGAAATATTTCATGGCTCCTTTCTTCTCTGTGAGTTAGGTCCCAGCCTGACTATGGCTGCCAGCTCTGCAGGAGTATGTTACAGTGCATTGTGGGAGACACCATTCAGCCAGGGAGTCCAAATATACAGAAGGATAATCTTATGAGGTGCCTTGAACTATTCGTGAAGCATGATGACAGCATTTCCAAATTGAAATGGAAGGGTTTTGACTAATATTTTTTCAGTTTTTGATTTTTCACAGACAAGGTTAAATTTTCTTTAGGGGGAAAAAAAATCTATTTTTCAATTATTTCTAGTATTCACTATTAAATTCTTAGAAGAGGAAAGATATTGTGATTTTCATATATGTATGCACAAACTCTGATGTTTCTTGTATTCCTGTGGGGAAAAAGGTGGTTCAGAATCCGGAAAAGGATTCTGCATAAATCTGCAGAACTGCATAAACTGAAGATAACTTTTATTTATATAGATGCACAGAGCTGGATGATATCAATTGAGACTTGGAACACATATGGGAAAACGGTTGAGCTTGCAGAACAATGATGTCCACAGATCAGTCCTATGGATATGGACCTGTCAACTGATCCCTAGTCTACATTTGGGCACTTTTCGGTGGCAGTCTACCACCGGTTATGCAAGGAACATAAAATTCCTTGCATAACCAGCGGCGACTTTTTAAGCTGCCAGTACACATCAGGGGAAAGCAGACTGCAAATCACTTGCAGTCGGCTTTCCCCTACACCCCCTGATCCCCAGGACTTCTAGGGTCAACTTCCGGGAGTGGTGCGGCAAGTTCATACTCACTGTGATCTGCTCCCGGAAGGACAAACTGATGGCAGCAAAATTGCCACTGTCAATATAGACATAGTCTAAGTGCAAATCCCCTTAGTTTCATCAGCCACTTTATTCCAGCTATAAAATGGAGTAAATCAATCCCATCATCCTTTGCCTCATTCTCTCTCTATTTTTTGAGTTAATTCATTAATGGAAAGATAAGGGCTCTCTACTAACATATACTGAGGTAGAAGACAGCATGTGAGGAAGCCAGAAAGGATGGGCATGGTTTTAATTCCAGACAGCCCAAGTAAGAGAATTAGAAGAGTATTCTGACCTAGAACTTTCCCATCTCAGAAGTGTCATGGAGGCAGGTCAGATTCATTTCTGGGATCCTACAACTTTTTCTACCTACATGAATTGGTGAAGGCTTCATGCACTGCTGAGATGGGAAAGCTCTAGGCCAGAATACCTTTTTTCCTAAAAAAAAATAGCAATAAACAAGTAAAGCATATGTACTTCCCTCTACGGAAGTGATAAAAACAGTACAAATTAAAAATGGTATTTAGCTGAACACTAGCTGTTTACCCCAATCTATTACTCATTGTGATTTAAAGTTCTTTCAATTTATAAAAATAGGACCATTTAGCAAAATTAATTACCCACAGTGTTCTACAATGAATTTTCATTTTCACAGCAGCTGATTTGTAAAACCACCCACATGGTGTATCAAAACCAAGAGAAATGATTCTAGTTACAGGCCCTCTAATTTATGGAAATTCTTGCTTCAAACCCTAAAATCTGGATGGCACTAAATGTGAATATTATCTTAAGTATTTTTTTGTTTTTAATGTGATATTATCAAATGGCTTCATGATTATTAGAAGTGATTATGTAAGATAAATCATCCTATAAATCCTCCGAGGCTCATTAGTGACAATAGTTGTATAATTTATCTTTTACTATATCTATTGACTGAATGTCTGTTAAATATAAGGAAGTGTTAAGCTAGTTACATTTTTTTACCCAGATATTTGCTTAAGAATCTCCTGCGTTTCAGTAAAACATTCTGCATAAAGAGGTGGGGATGGATGCAAGCAGCTTTTAATTCATAAACCAGTAGATACATCATAGTAATTGATAACTCTGTTGCTGTTCTTCCCTTTTACCTTTGGATATTATGCCTATGTGAAAAGCAAGGAATTTGTTAAAGGGATTGATGTCATGCCAGCAATTTAATGGCAATGTTCAAAGGATTTTGTTTTGTTTTAAGTCTTTGCTAGTATTGAATTTTAGCAATATGACTGATCAAGCTAATGCTATTAGAGATAATCCTATATAAAGATCTATACAAGAAGCCCCAGAACAAATCCATATGCATGGCAGGACATTTCTCCACTATTTGTTACTGCACTGCTCGTTTCAGCTGCACAGCTTGCTTGGTTAATAAAGACTCAACTGAATAGCTTTGTATTTAGGAGTCAAGTCCTCAGTTTTGTGAGCTGAAAACAGTCATTGTGAAGCCTCAAAAGAGTCAGGAAATCACATGAAAGTCTGCATGCTTTTCCAGATACTGGCCACATGTTCAGTCTACAAGACTGGCATGACCATTTCTCAAAAACAGGCTCACTCGTGAGATTTTCAGCAGCACTTCCACTTTCAGAGAGCACCAAAAGTAATGAAAAACAAACAAGGAAGCCTGTGGCACTAAAAGACTAACAAATAATGAAAGAATTCTCACGTGGGGTACTTTGGCACTTCTCCATCTTGATAGGAAACAAAAAAAAAATATGGCAGTGCATAAAAATGGAAAACAACAGAGAAAAGAGATCAAGATTCAAACTTTCCTCAGCCTCACTAAAAGCTTAGATTCAAAATCAGGGACAAAGGTTCAGGTCTATTTATAAACCACTTTGTCCATACCTAAAAATCTGGTAAAGTTTTGTACCTTGTAGAAAAACTTAACGACTGTGATTTTCAAAAGGACCCTCAAGGACTTAGACACCCAAACACAACCGAACTTCAATTGGATCTGAGATGCTTAAATCTCACAAGCACCCTTGGGAATTTCAACAAAACAGCAGAGATCTAATTAGATCTCATATTACCAAAATATATGATTTTTACAATATACCTTACTTTCATTTACTAGTATACAATGAAGGATCCATCATTTAAAATTAAACTTTAGCTAAAAATGTCAATGGAAAAAAGTTCATTTTCTCATCCCACCCCATGCTTTTTTGTTCTGTTTTGTTCACTTTATTTTATTTTTTTTATTTCTAAATTACAAAATTCAATAATTCTCAGTGGGTCACCCAGGTATTAGTGCAAATTAGTAAGATTCTGTTGTATTTTCACCTTGATTCTCCACCTAACCCAGGAGAGTACAGTCTTGCCTGTTTACATGTTAGGTGACATAAGGGTGAGGGGGTGGAAAGTTTTTATCATGCTGTGGGTCAGACGTGAAACTTGTCAGCAGACGGCTTCTCTCTTTGAAGTTCTAGCTGAGCTGTGCTCTCTACTGTGAGGCTGTAGCTGGAGTTTCTCTGCTCTTTGAAGTTTCCTGTCAGAGAGTACTTGGCTGTAGAGACTGATTGAAGGGTTTTCGAAGGAGGAAGAATCTTGCTAGGGAGGTCTTGGGGCCAGAAGACTGGTGCAATGAGCTGGCAATGAAAGATTTTGATCTTGCTTGAATTTAACTATTTCATCCAGACTGGATTCTGAAAGTAAACTATGATTGGCTATAGGATATGAGAGAGAGCTATTCTGTTTATATGAAGCATAGATTCCCTTACAGCAATTGGTTGACTCAAAGCTGAAGCGTTTTTTCTCTTTCCTCTTCTAATGTTTTGATGATTGGCTTTTGGAGATATTTAATTTGTGCCTCCGTACTTTGTATTTGAAATGAAACAGATGGTTGTTTCAGTTTGCCACCTAAATATTGGAATACTACCAAGAAAACCTGAAGACAGAAAGGGCTGCGTTGCTTTGGATGAGATGTAGCAAGTAATAAAATCCATGAAAGAAAATTATGGAGCAAAAACTTCAGGCTTTTACTCCATGAATAGCTAAGGTGGAGAGTAAAGTTTGGGCTTTTGATGAAAGTATAAAAATTGAGCAGCTAATGCTACACTTTCAAATTTGATAATAAATGTATGAAAGATCTTTCTGCTACATGGACTGGAGAAAATTCTATACAGCATAGCATCTCTACTGGATGAAAGCAGCATAATATATTAAAGGTTTTGGAACTGCAAATCTTAATTGTAACATACAGAAAATGTAAGTTACAGAAAACTGTACTAAGCAATAATTGTTATCCTTAGATGGAGCTGTGAAGGAAAAGGAGATGAAGGCTCAACTGAACTTGTTTTGAAAGTAAAGACTATTCCATCCGTGTAAATTTCAAATCCTAGGTCGGCCCAAAGCATTCAGGTTCCTCAAGCTCCAATACAAATGAATGGTCAGTGGAGAAGATTAGGACTAATGCTGTTATATTTCTTTCTATTTGGAGACAAAGTGGAGTACTTAAGTTAATGAGAAAAAAAGAATAAGCCTATTATTTGAACACAAGCGTCCACACGCAGACACAAATTCAGACAATGGAAGGGGAGTATTCTGAATTTGCCAATTTCTCATACGAAGTCATCAGCTACCTTTATTGTAACCAGCTAAACCCTAGGTTATTTTGGGAAGGATCTGTGAAGTTGAATAGATAGGTGCTAGGAACATTATGCTATCTACATTCTGTTACCAAGGAAACATAGCAACAGACTCTCTTGAAGAGAATACAAAAACTGTCAAATTGAGTCTGGAAGCACTCTATTTCTCAGGTTTCCCTGGCAAGTGTGCTGAATAACTGGCCTAACTCAGTTACACCTGAAACTGAAAAGCAGGTTATCACTCCTTAAACTGTGAGTAATATCTTCAAATATCATGACCAAGAGTTGTTTCAAGTTAATCCAAGAGTCAGGATCACAGACAATATTTTAGCTCACAGGTAATGTTCTTCCTGTATTGTTAATTGATTGTTCTTTCATTTTTTTATTCATTTTATCTATGACTGTACCTTTTATTTGGTCCTGTAGTCATGCTGAATTAATTGTATTTTGATGAAATTTTTCAACAGCACAAATGGCTGTTAAACAGCCAACTTCTATCAAAAGTTAATAGTGTCTATCTAGCTCATTCTTCTCCTCCTTCTGCTAGCCAGCTGGGTTCAGTTCACCAAATCAGTCTTTTCCAGGAATGCTCATCCAACACTTGCTTGATATCCACTCCATCCTCCCACTTCCTTTGTTGTCCTTTTGTTCTCTTCCCATGAACTCTAATCTCAAATGCCTCCCTAAAAGGATTCCTTAATCCATCCTTCATACATACCCATACCATCTCAGCCTCCTCTCTTTCAGTTTCTCTCTGAGACCACAGACCTTGAGTACACTGCTGATGACATCATTCTTCATGTGGTCCAGCAATGTCACCTCCTCACTGCCCTCAAGCATCTCATTTCAATAGCTACAAGTCTTCTCAAGTGAGTGTCTCTTTGGCACTCATGTCTTTGATCTATAAATTAAAGCTAGTCTTACTGTGGTTTTGTACAGTTACCCCTTAAGTAGGGGCAACTTAAGTAGGGACATCTTAAGGAGGGCTTGGGGCATTCATTTATCATAAATCATTCCATTTATCTTGCAGCAGACATCCCTGTGCTCAGCAACTTTGCTTTCTGTTCTCCAGCTGTCACTAATCAGTCCTCAAAGTACTCAAACACTGAAACCTGACTTAAGCATTGGCCCCCAAGGTTGATATTCATCTGTGTTGTTTCTGCACAAGTCACCCCACTGACTTCAGTTTTTTGTTACACATTTTGATGCCAAAGTTTATTGGTTCACTATTCCATGCATCAGTCACCCCAGACCCAATCTGCCTCATTGTCATCCATTAGCACAGTACCATTTGCTTGGGTCAATTTTGTATTGCTTTCTATTTTGATTTGCTTATTTATCAAGTCCATCACAATTATGAATAGTAATAGACGAAGTGCTGATCCCTGGTGGAATCCAGCCTTCACTTCAAACCCCACAGTACACCAAAGGGCATCCTTACTTTTGCAATAGAATCATCATGCAAACTAATTGACATTTGGACAAACTCCTCCAGTACTGCACAGTATTGTACCAGAGGAACTTGCAGTCTCCTAAGTGCTTTGTGCAAATCAAGAAACACCAGCCATGCCCAGCGTTGCCCTCCAGCTTCTTTTCCACTACCTAGAGATGAACATGCCATCTGTTGGGCTCCTTTGTCTTTTCTAAAACCAAACTGCTCTTTTCCTAATACAGGCTCCAACCGGTATCTACCATTTGTGCATTCACTTCCATGTTGGCTTTCAGGACTAGCATTATATGGAGGAGGAAACAGAATGTGATGTCATCATTTCTGAATCTCTCTGATGAAGAACACCAGGTAGAAAACAAAATATGGGAATAGAAGTGAAAACTTAAAACTACAATACTGTGATATACAGTGATTTAAAAGAACTATCAAGTTGCAGAGTGGAGAAATGATATCAGGATTCACTACAAGATTAACATTTATGAGAAATCTTGACTCCATTTCAAACAGCTGTATTCAAAAAAAATCCTTTGCAATTGACATATTACACAAACTATAGTAAGAGATCATGCCACACCTCTAACAGAAACTTAAAAATCACCTGATCAGCATCTTGTACAGCAAACAGAAGAAAATTAAAAATGAACTCTCAACACTGGATTCTCTTATTCAAAACCAACCTACAACATTTTCTTCCACATGGCTGGACCTTCCTCCATTGTCCATGTTTACACTACAGGTCAGAGTCAGTCTTCCAGCCTTGTCAGACAGACTCATGTTAGCATCCCATCTAACTGCAATGAGACCAGGATTTCAACCATTAAATAAAACATTCCTACACTCTGATTAAGTTATGTATGAGACATAAGATGAAAAACCAACATCTTCATAAGATTTTGAGTTATAATGGAAAAGAAAGGTAAAAAGAAATACAAGAAGGCCAGTGAAGAGGAGTGATATGAAAGAGAAGAGTAAATTGTAATCAACTTATTCTTTTCTTTCTCATCTCCTCCCCTTTATGACTTTTCTTTTTTTTCCTCTGTTAAGGTTTAATATTTAAATATGATCCTTTCCCAACTATTCTTTATTGGTATGATGCTTGTTAATTAGCACATCAATTTACAGCATATTTTTTAAATTTTCAAAATGGTCCATTTTGTGATGATACCATATACTTAAATAACTGTTTTTGCTTTTTACAAATTAATGGTCAGTTTATCACTGGTTAGTAGTTTCCTTCTATTTCTAGAATTTTTTTCCATTTTACCTTCAAACACTGAAAACCTCTTCTTTTTAAAGTTAGTGCTTGGCTAAAGAGTCCCAGCTTATTGTTTGTTAAGGAGTTCTCTGTGTATCCAAACCTTAGCGGATGGTGGCATTTTGAAAATTGAAAAGAAGAGCATAGCAATCAGCTGTGCAGAGGGCTATGATACCAACAACATTAGAAAGAAAAACAAAAGTCCTGTGGCATTTTATAGACTAACAGATTTCTTCAGGCATAAGTTTTCATGGACTCCAACCCACATTGTCAGATGCAGGGGCATCGCTAGCACTGGGCACCCCGGGGCACATGCCCCGAAGGCCAGTGCCGGTGCCCTGGATCTCTGGCCCAATCGGGCCGGAGATCCGGGGCCTGGCCGCCGGCAGCTGTGGTGGCCCTGTCCCCGGCCACCGGATCCAGGGCCCGGCCACCGGCAGCCGCAGCTGCCCCATCCCTGGCCGGGGATGTGGGGCCTGGCCGCTCACGGTGACATGGCAGCACCACTCCTGCCCCCAGCCAGTCACCCCCCAGTCCCACAGGCTCTGGGGCTAGGGGGCAGCAGGACAGGGGCAGGCCCTGGCCCCGCCCTGCCCCGTCCTCCAGCTGCTCCGAGGAGGCGGCACCAGTGACCGGGCTCGTCCCTGCCCAGCCTCCCAGTGCAGAGCCGCCAGCCACTGGCCATCAGCCCCAGCTCCCACTCCGCCACCTCCTGCTCCAGCCAGTGCCGCAGGTGGGTCCTGGGCCGGGGCTGGGATTGGGGCTGGGCGGTCTCTGCCCCGCTGGGCTTCAGCGCTGGGGTTGCTCCTGCAAAGCTGGGGCAGGCAGGGGCTGGAAGGTGCCAGGACCAGCAATTCCCCCTGGGCCCCCAGGCACAGAGCTGCCTCGCCAGGGCTGAGCCTGAGCCCTCCCTTTGTCTCCGGCCGGTGCTTCTGGCTCAAGCTGCTGGGCCAGGCGGGGAAAAAGGAGCCCCAAGAGCCAGAAAATGGCCCTTCCCTCCCTGGGTAAGGAGCATGCCCCCCCGAGCAGTGGCTGGCTGCGGAAAAGATGGATAACCCTTTGTTTCCAGGCGCAGCAGCAGCAAAAGGGACCAGGCTGCTTTTTGCATGCATCCCGGGGGGTTTGTTTAGCTTGTCCCAGGCAAAGGGGGTGTAGCCTGGGCCCGTGCCCCGGGTCCTTCCACCAGCCAGCGACGCCCCTGGTCAGATGCATCAGACGAAGTGGGTTAGAGCCCACAAAAGCTTATGCCCAAAGAAATCTGTTAATCTATAAGGTGCCACAGGACTCGTTTTTTCTGTACACAAACTAACATGGCTACACCTCTGAAACATCAGAAAGGAGGCTGAAACTTGATAGAGATTGTGGAAAACAAGAGCTCACTGCTACCATAGGATCCAAAAAGATTGTAAGAGACATGATGAATTGAATGATTATGGAGGCAGGAAAGCAGAAACAGAGAGATGACTAAAGTAACAAAATATGTAAAAACGACACTGGTAATTGATGGGGAAAAGGAAAAAAGATTTACACATGCACTCCCATACTGTGATTTGAAGAGGTGACAGCACAGATAAAAGTTTGACTGAACAATACATACAGCTCGTAGTATTTTAGGTGGCTTCTCCAATATACCAGGATTTTTTTTTAAAGAGCCACAACATGAGAAGCTCAGAAACACTATCTAGAGCAGTATCAGTTTTTACAGCTATTACACTGGTAGGCAATTAAGACATTTAAACAGACAGGTTTGTAAAAACATTTCTATTGTTTAAAAACATTTTAAATTAAACAAAACCAACAAAAAACTTAATTTCTTCCATGAACCTGAAGAATTAAACCCAAGAATGTTGACTCAGACTCTAAGGTCAGAGGGGACCAGTACGATCATCTAGTCTGACCTCCCCGCACAATGTAGGCCACAGAACCTCAACCAGCCAGCCCTGCAGTAAGCCTCTAACCTATGACTGAGTTATTAAAGTTCTCAAAGAATGATTTAAAGACTAAGCTGCAGAGCACCAAAATCAGAAACCTAATATCTCCAGAGGCTAATCTCATTAATTTCAAGAACAGAGCTGCCACAACAAACTGAGATGTCAGAGGCATATTCACATGGGTTATGATTGTATTGTTTTGCACGTCTTTTTAGAAGGCCTGGGGAAAAAAGCGGGGGGGAGCAGAGTAAAAATGTTTTACACAAGTGAAAAGTGATCAAATTTTGAGGCTACCACCTCTGCTATTGCCTCATCAGTGGCGCCACTGGGGCAAAATATACTCAAGGCACAGGCGCCATGCCCCCCTGGCCACTCACCTCCCCCCCCCATTCCCCCTACCAGCTCCAATCTGGCCCCCCATCCCAGCCCCAATCCAGGCAGATCCAGTCCCAGGCTGATTTGGTTCACCTGCTGCCAGTCCCAGGACTCCTGGCCTCTCTGCTGCCACTGCGCCCTGCTTACCTGTGCTGTTCTGGGGGAGCCTCCAGGCACTGACTGCAACTGGTTCAGATCTCGTGCCCTGGGCTATGTGCCTGGGAGTGCAGCAAGGCAGGAGATTTAAAATGGCCCCACTGGCCCCAGCACGATTCATGACACTGCTGGGCACATTATGGGCCCACCCCCCCATGCCCAGCAGCTGCAACGCTTCAGCCACCATTATAGATATTTATTAAACTCAATTAATTCCAGAATTCCATTCAAGTCATGGCCTTTCCCATTTAATTTTCAAGTGTTCTTAGGAACAGTTTTAACTTCCCCTATCCCTAATACAACGGGCAACCAATTGATGCCTCCATTGGTATCATGATTAAAAATAAACACAATTTCCAAATCATGTTCTTTCACACAGCTTAATGTGCATATTTTAACAATGTTAAATAGCCTTCTAAAGTGTTTTAAGAAATAAAAAGCGTATTTATGCTAAAAAATTACTGGTATAAATGTGTTTACTACTTACCATAGACAGATGCTAAAGATGACAACTTCAGGGCCTCATTTTACAAAATGTGACTAACAAATCTTACTATGAAATTTTCCTGTGTCACCAAGTGGAATGTTATGTCAATTACTTTTCTCTACCATTGTAAATTGTCATCATCATATTTCTATCACAGTTATTTGTACCTCATTTAAACCATTCACCTAACTCTTTCTCAAGGAGTTAATAGTCAATTCTTGTGTTCACAGACACGTCAGAAGACTATGCAATGGTTTATTAAATGCTATACTTCTAGAACTGCATTTTTTTTTACCAATACTATAACTTAAATGGGTGTATTTCTTTAATGCCATAACAAAAAGTCTGTTCTATGCCTGACCTTCAGACACAGCAAGAAACTTGCAGTTGAAAATCATTGGTAAGCCACAGTGATGCTAAACCCCAGTTTGTCATCCTTATAATATATGCTCTTTAAATGCCTGAGTGCCAGTTCAGATTTTTACCTATTAGCATTAATTCATAGATTCATAGACTTTAAGGCCAAAAGGAACCATCATCATCATGTAGTCTGACCTCCTGCACTTCACAGGCACAGAACCTCACCCACCCACACCTGTAATCCACCCATATAACCTCTGCCCGGGTTACTAAAGTCCTCAAATCATGATTTCAAGTTACAGAAAATCCACCATTCATTCTAGTTGAAATCAACAAGTGTTCTATGGCTCACACTGCAGGGGAAAGCCAAAAACAAAAACAGCTCTCTGCCAATGGACCCTCAAGGAAAAATTTCTTCCTAACCCAAAAAGTGCCTATCAATTAGACCATGTCAGTCAGACATTTAGGCTATGCCTATACTAGCAAATTAGTTCAACTTAAGGAGCCTTAATTCAAACTAATTTGAACTCTGTCTACACGAGGCTTTGCCTAGTTCAAACTAAAAAATTTTTGTCACTAAGCAAGCTGTGTTCGAAATAGTTAGTTTGGCTGGTAAGTTCAAACTAACTGCTTAGTTTGAACTAATTTGCATATTTAACCCAAACTAGCACAATGTAAACATGATAGTTTGAACTAAATAAGTTTGAATTAGTGGTTAGTTCAAACTAACCACTTTTTTTTTTTTTTTTTTTAGTTCAAACTAACTTTTAGTTCAGCCTAACTGTGCTTTTTTAGTTCAAACTAAAAAGTTAGTTCAAACTTTAAAAAGCATGGCTAGTTTGAACTAAAAATTAGTTTGAACTAAAAAAACATGCTTAGTTTGAACTAACTGTCAAACTACTTAGTTCAAACTAACCAAGTACAAACTAAGATTTTAGAGTAGACATCGCCTTAAGGAAAGAATTCACTGTAGAAACTCAAAGCCCTCTCTATGACGTATCACAACTCCAGCCACTGGAGCCACTTGCTAATAGTGGACTACTACAAAAACCACAATTCAGTAAGATGGGTTCAACAGGTGCCCAGAGTGAATTCCCTTAAATGGTGCAGTCAAAAAGGAAGAGAAGATTTATCTACGCTAAATATCAGATCAAATGTGACAGATAAATATGCCAAACAAACTACATTACTGAAAAATGTAATGTGAGAAAAATAACTGTTAATGCCAGAGAAAAAGTAGTTACAAGAGGAAGAGGAAAGGACATATTAAAATTTAGAAACTGTTTGCCACTAAATTTTGTATAAAGCCATATATCAAAGTACTGGTATGTCCAGGCTGTAGAGAAAGAAGAATGGGTTTTTCCTATTTAAGTCCTTAAATTCAATCCATTTCCTTTCTCTAGGGAAACTCCTACTAAGTCAAGGGATATTTGTTGAACTTTTTCTATTGGCAGTTACTTTGGGATCTAACTATGGGTCTTTTCACTTTTTCATTACTTTGTTTGCTGAACACAAAGAAACTGGCTTCACCCTTGAAAAACTAAATGATTTTATGTAATACAATTAATGTGTCTCTCTCTGCCAGAGCTGAAGTAGTTTTTAATCAGCACGCTAAGGCACCATACCTTGAGCAGGGAAAGATTAAGGCTTTCCTCCCATTTTCAATTATAGGTTTCTAGTCTCACAAAGGCTAACAGGATTAAAATAAAACAAAGCTGTAATAGAGAAAAATAATAGTCTTCCACACCTTTGGCCAAATTCATTCCTGAATTTGGGTGGGTCTTTACTAGCAAAAAAATCCACTTAACTGTTGGGCAGGTAGGTTGTGGGGAGCACCACATTTCTAAGGGGGAGCAGCCCCAGACAGATTCAGGACCTGTCAGCCTTCACAGGAGGGACTTCTTTGGGATTTTTCTGACACAACTCAAGTGAAAGGTTATGGATATAAAAATTCTTCTCCCTTTGCACAGAACCATGCAATTTCCTGCTTGGGGCCTTCCCTGGCTATAGTGGCAGGTTGAAGAATTCATCCACTGTGTATATACTGGACTTCATATAAATCTGTGACTCTTTATTCTGTACTTTACTGGTTTCAAGATCATACAGCAAGCTATATTATATTGAGGAAGTCTTCCCACCTGATTACTTGAACACAAACACATTAGGTGGTATTGAGTCAATCTATAAACATTCAAAAAGTTAAACTTGATGTTTTTATGGATTTTCTAAGTGCTGCCATTTTTTTAAAAAATAAGGGATTTTGACAAAGTAAGTAAATGGAAGTTTCATTCTGTTCCATTGTTTTGATGTAAAATCTAAAATGGAGATGATGTCAGAGGGCTAAAGAGACTGATTTTTATCTACTGGACATCCTACGGTTTCAGTTTTCCAGGTAAGTTTCATATTTGATATTTAGGAAGCAATTGACATTTTGGTAGATTGCCAAAATACAGAATTAATTCCTTAAAGGCTTAACCCATAGTTTTGTTAACCTGTGGTACGCATAACAGTGGGGGTGCACCAGACACAGGGTGGGGGTACACATTGTAGCTCCCTGCTTTCCTCATTCCCAGCTCCCAGCTGGAAAGCAGTTGACTGGTTGGACTACTCATTAAAATTTTCAAAAGTTAGGGGGTACTTGCTACTTAAAAGGCTGAGAAACACTGCCGTAACCCATATACCCAACAGGTCACAAATGCAAGGAACTGAGAACACAATCTCAGGAAAAAAACCAGTGATGTGCCTGGAACAGAATTTTTCTTCTGTACGTCCTGCCTACATGTTTTCCACACCTTATGCTTCTTGTGCTTTTTTTTTTCCCCTTTCTCTGTTTGTTCTGTTTTGCAAACACATAAAAACCAAGCAGCATTAGGCAATTCATTTATGCTTCTAGAAGACAGAATTATCATGGAAAATGATAGTAAATTATACCAAGGGAACACACTTAACAGCCAGCTGGAAGGGAGAACAAAAACAAAAGTACTAGAAAGACATCACTAAGCACAAGATGGGATTATTAAAATTATTATTTTGTTGTATTATTTTGGTCTTACAAGAAATGTTGTTTAGGTTCTTGCAAAGAGAGTCAGAGACCCAAACCCACTGAAAATTCAAAGGGCAGCTAATAAGTTATTTGACAGCTTACTGAGCTTAGCTATGGCTGCTCAGAACAAACAACATTGATTTATGTCCTCAAGGGCTGGGGTTAAGGGCAGCAGAACACTTTTTATAGTCGGGGGTGCTCAGAGCTATTGAACCAAACTAAACCCTGTATGTAATGGAAACCACTTGAAGCCAAGGGGTGCAATAGCACCCCTCACACTCCTAGTTCCAGTACCTACAGTCTATGGGGATTGGAGAGACTCTGCTTAAGGGTTTGTCTCAAGATAACACACACCTTTAAATTGTGACAAATTTCAGATTGGTAGCAGTGTTAATTTAGTTCAGCAAAACAAAGGAGTCCTGTGGCACTATTAAACACTAAAAAATTTATCACATGAGCTTTCATGGAAGAAATCTCACAAGCTCATGCGATAAAAACATTTGTTAGTCTTAAAAGTGCCACAGAACTCCTTGTTTATTTTCCCTTTAAACTGTTAAAAGTTTGGTTTGTAAACGTAATCTGTCAATAATTCTTAATTCTAAAAATTGAGCTAATACTGAACACTGAAGGAGTAATAAGGAAGTAAATTATATGGAGCCATGTTGACATGTGCACCATAGGAAAGAAGGAAAAATCTAATTTATTACCACATAGAAAATGACAAAATTAATAAAGGATAAAAACGATTCTACTCTGTTTGTAATGCCCTTTTAGAAGGAATAAAGTATACAAACACACAGCTATTCAAAAGTATACAGTCTTTAATTTTCAGTACTAGAGCCATTTCATTCACTAACTATAGTTTATTACCACAAAATAAACATTTCTACACTTATTTATAACCTGTTTCTTCCCTCTTCAGTATACCCAGTTTTCATTTATACAATATTTCAAATTATTTTAGACTTTAAAGAAGCACAAGCTATGATGATAAGTTGCAATCTCTCATCAAACGTTTGAAGAATGGACACTCTGATGCTCAATTGCTTTACTCAATTTAAAAGGCCTTACTTGACACGTAAAGATAAATTTCAACATTAAAACAGGATTTCTCCAGTCATACCAGAAAATTATTTTCATAGCTTGTTTCCTCATGTGCTGTACTTCCAGGCAATTAGTTTTTTCTTACAGTGCAATAAACCTTGATCTTCATTCCCGAAATTACCCAAATGTAAAAAATGGGAAGAAAAAATAATAAAGATTCAAACTGTAACATCACTGGCTTTATGCCACAGATAGTTATGTTAATACTACATGTATGAACATCTTCAGAGCACAATATATGTATCTGCTAAAAATTAAGGATAATTAACACAAATTTGGCTCTGAAGAAGCAGCACTCACTTTAAAAACTCTTACTGTACATTTTGTTCATAAAAGGCCAGACAGCAAGCAAAATATTGTAGCATATTTATTATGTCCAAAACCTTCAAGCCTAAAGGTGAAGGCAAGTTTGTCAATTAACTAGTATGGAGTGATAATTTAATACAATTAGTATGCATACCTTTGCATAATCTGACTGATATTTGAGAAATAGTATGTCATATTGCACGGAGAAAGCAGCTGGAAACATCAGCCCCAAGTGGATTCCACGCACATTCCAACTGAACTACGTGGAGCAACAGATCCCCAACTCCCAGGGGTATTCTATTAAAGGTCTGACAGAACAGCAGCCTTCACATCCCACCCTGAGAATATTTTCAGAGTTTCCAAACCTGTGATATCATCTGCTTCGGACTCCCTTTGAAGGACTCCTGCTTTAACTCTCTCATAGATTCAGATGATATTGCCATTTCTCTTTAATTATTCTGTTAGTGTTGTTATTTGAACTGTGCTACCTCTGTTTCTCTTCCTCATCTTTGCCTCCTTAATCTTCCCTTTTTTCCTACTCGTACCTAACCCTTCTTCCTTCCATCCTCCCTTTGTCATGACCATAACTGACTTCCAGAAAAACATATGCAGACCATGTTGAGAACCAGGAGCATCACTGCCCGGGGAGAGACCTGGGGCACAGGCACGGGACACACCCCCTGGCCATGGCCCCAGCCCCCACAGCCCCAATTCCCCACCTAGGCCTGATCTGGCCTCGGGCTCCTCTCACTGTCAGCCTGGGCCTGGATTCCTGGCCGGGGATGGGGCCAGGAGAGGCAGGGGCTGCCCCAGACACTCAGGGCACTGGCACCGGGACTCAGAGTACATGCCTGGTGTACCAGGTGCCAGTGATGCCGCTGTTGAGAACTGAAGGAGATGAGGAGGTACAGAAGATTTTAAAGATGCAATGATCATATATGTCTACCTAGATAGTTATGTGGCCCCTCTCACCGTAGTAGTTGAGTATCTCACCAAAAATTATTGTATTTAAAACCTACCCTATAGGACAGAGAAGTATCTCCACTTAAAAGATGAGGACCTGAGAAAGAGATTAACTACCTTCCTCAAGAGTACACAGGAAATCTGTCACAGAGTCAGGGCTTGAACCCAGAGCTCTTGAGTTATACAGTGCCTTAAAATCAAAACCAGCATTTCAGCACTCTCTCAGAGGATTGAGAGAATATCTGGAAACAAGGTGCAAAGTGAGGGTGCTCTATTGTCCTCTCTATGTTCCTTTCTGTTGGGGAAATGGGGTTTTGGTTTTTTGTGTTTCTTTAGTTTTGGGGTTGTTGAGTTGAATTTTGGGATTTCTTTTGTTTTAGTAGACATTTCTTTCCCCCAGCCTGGGGCACAAAGAACTCAGTTGGTTTTTTAACCTATGGCCATGAAAACTTACACTAAGCATTGTTGGTCAGCTGGCTACAGAAGGGATGGCTGTGCAGGGTGTTTTTGACCTTGTAGTGCCTTTCTCAACACCTACTATTAAAGGTAACTATATCTAATGTTCCTCTTTTTTAAGGAAATGTGCAGCTGGTTAGAGACCTGCTAAATCACAGTAAGATCACTAGTCCTATTAGGAGGATTCCTTTGGCTGTAAAGCCCCAGGGGTTTGGCATGTCCTTTTGTAGGAAGGTTTTTGATATTAAACAATGCTGCTAAAGTTCTAAAAATTTCCCTGAAGAAGGGAATATGCAGTGCATTTTTTGTGTTGGTATGCAGGGGTATGGGGTACTGTAGTGATATGCTTGTAGAAGGTTGTGAATTTAGAGACTCCCTAGCATGGGCCATTGTTGTGTAAATTGGGAGACGTGCCCCAGAGTAGATTTAACACGGCTGCTCCCAGGTACACACCTGGATACCTGTCTGTATGATTAAAGTTCTATTCCTTACTCATTCTGTAGTATCATCTTTAATGAACCCTCAAGATCATTACATGGTGTCAGAAGATGGGGAATGAGTTTGGAAACTAAAAAGACTTGGAGGAAAATTCCTGCATTTGCACCTGAAAACAGCAAAACATCAGGGATCTCTGAAAACAAAGAAAGCCTTCAGCAAGTAAGTGTAAGCTCTAACAATGGATGTTTTACAGGCTCCTTCACCTCTCCAAATGTCTGGTAATGTTGCAGAAAACTGGCTAAAGTTTAAACAGCGATTTCTGTTGTATTTGTCTGCCATTGGAGCACAGAACAAAGATGAAAACCAGAAATCATCTATATTTTTGCATGTTGTTGGGGAGGAGGCACTGGATGTATATAACAACTTTGAATTTCAAGATGGTGAAAGCATGAATTTAAACACTATACTGACTAAGTTTGAGGAATATTGCTTGCCAAAAATGAATGTGACTTTTGAGAGGCATAGATTTTTTACATGCATGCAAAAACCGGATAATACTATAGACCAATATGTTACAGAATTAAGGAAACTCAGTAAAAGCTGTAACTTTGGTGGCTTGGCAGAGTCTCTGATCAAAGACAGACTCATTTGTGGCATTACAAACAATGGATTAAGAAAGAGACTGCTCAGAGAGGGAGAGATCTCTTTGAATGAAACCCTTCAAATATGTAGGGCCACTGAAATGGTAAAAACAAGTAAAAGAGCTGAATTCACCAGAAGGGACAGTGCATGCCCTTAGACAAACAGCATGTAGCCAGAGTGGTTCAAATCACAATGTGGAACCAAACTCTGCTATCAGGAAGACTGAGTCCAGACGGTCTTGTGGCAAGTGTGGATCACGGCATGGTCCCAAACAGTGTTTTGCCTATAGGAAACTCTGTCATAACGGTGGGAAACTTAATCATTTTGCAAACTGCTGCAGATCCCAAAGGCACAAAAATCAAGTGCATTTAGTTACTGACAGTGAGACTGAGGAGTGCTTTGTAGATGTACTGGGATCAAGCAAACCTAGTGAGAGGGACTGGATACTGCCTCTGTCAGTGAATAGAACAATCATTCCACTGAAACTAGACACAGGAGCTCAGGTTAACATTCTGTCTACACGAGATTATGAGAGACTGAGAATAAGACCCAAGCTGGGACCAACAAACATAAAAGTAACTGGGTATTCTGGAACAAATATACCTGTGCAGGGACGCTGCTTCGCTAGCATTAACCATAAGAACACCATGTACAGGCTGCCTTTCATTGTAGTGCCACAGGAGGTGACACCAATTTTGGGTTTGGCTGCCTGTGAGAAACTGAATCTGGTAAAAAGGGTGCTCTCACTACAAGATAGGCCTGCATCTGGCTATGAGGCACTCCTTGAAGAATATCAGGACCTGTTTCAGGGATTGGGTTGCTTGCAAGGTGAACATACAATCCGCATAAACAAGCAGATCCCTCCAGTCATTCATCCATGTAGAAAGGTGCCATTTGCACTCCGTGATAAACTCAAGGCTGAGCTTGAAAGGATGGAAGCAATGAAAGTAATACAAAAAATAGAGGAGCCAACGGAATGGGTGAGCTCCCTAGTTATAGTGCAAAAAAGTAATGGCCAGCTACGCATATGCTTAGATCCCAGAGACCTCAACAGAGCTATACAAAGAGAACATTTCAAACTACCAACCAGAGAAGAGATTATGGCTCAGTTTGCAAATGCTCAATATTTCAGTAAATTGGATGCATCCTCTGGATTTTGGCAGCTAAAATTAACAGAGGAAAGCTCAAAATTATGCACATTTAATACTCCTTTCAGAAGATATAGATTTTTACGTTTACCTTTCGGCATAGCTTCAGCACCAGAGGTGTATCACAAAACTGTACACATGATCTATGAACATATTAGCGGTGTGGACACCTCCATGGATGACATCATTATCTGGGGCTCTACAAAAGAGGAGCATGATCGTCGGCTTCGGCAAGTGTTAGATGCAACTAGAGCTGCAAACCTCAAACTAAATAAGGACAAATGTATGTTAGGAGTTAGAGAACTGACTTTTATAGGGGACATTGTTTCTCATGAAGGTGTAAAACCGGATAAGAGGAAGATTTCAGCCATTGAAATGATGCCATGTCCCCAGTCAAAGAAAGATGTCCAACGGTTCCTGGGAATGGTTAACTATCTTGGAAAATTCATACCCAATCTTTCTGCCAAGTCGGCACCATTGAGACAACTCCTACAGGACAAAAATGAATGGTGCTGGGATGCTGCACAGGAGGAATCATGGAGAAGTTTAAAACAAGACTTGATACAGGAACCAGTATTGAAATTTTTTGCTCCAGAGAAGCCCATTAAAATTTCAGCGGATGCATCACAGTCGGGGTTGGGTGCTGTGATTTTACAAAAACATGAAGATTGCTGGCAACTTATGGCATATGCATCCAAATCACTGACTGATGCAGAGACAAGATATGCACAGATTGAGAAGGAGCTTTTAGGAATCTTGTTTGCCTGTGAGAGATTCAATCAGTATATTTATGGACAGAGAGTGGAAGTTGAAACAGATCACAAGCCCTTGATTGCATTATTTAACAAACCACTAAATGACTGTACCTTAAGGATTCAAAGAATGATGATCAAATTGCAGAAATACAATTTACTGGTGACCTACACACCAGGCAAATTTATGTTCACTGCAGATGCACTTTCCAGAGCAGTACCAACTATGGTACCCGAGAAGACACTGGAAACAGAAGTGCAAGCCTATGTAGATATGATTGTGAGTGCAAATCCCATAACTAACAGAAGACTGCAACGCATAAGAGAAGAGACTGAGAAAGATGAATCATTGGGACTCCTCAAAGAGGTGATAATTAAAGGATGGCCTGAAATAATAAGCAGTTGTGCTCTAAGTATAAGAGACTATTGGAACTGCAGGCATGAACTGACTGTGGTAGATGGGGTGATTTTCAAAGGTGGTAAGGTTGTAATACCACGGAGCCTCCGAAAAGAAATGTTACAGAAGATTCATGAAGGTCACTTAGGAATTGAGAAGTGCAAAGAACGAGCACGAGAGGTCATGTATTGGCCGCGGATCAATCATGACATTACCAATGTGGTAAAAAACTGCTTTTCGTGCTTGAAATACAGGCCATGCCAACAGGCAGAGACACTGAGACCCCATCCTGTTCCACAGAGACCTTATGAGAAGGTAGGTGTGGATTTATTTACCTGGCGTTCCAAGGATTACTTAATAGTCACTGATTATTACTCTTTATATCCAGAAATTTGCACACTGAACAGTACTAATAGTAATTCAGTGATCACTGGCATGAAAGGAATTTTCTCCAGACATGGAATTCCTGACGAGGTCTTCAGTGATAATGGGCCACAATTTTCAAGTGCAGAATTCAGGCAGTTTGCCTTAGATTGGGATTTTCATCATGGAACTTCCAGTCCCAATTATCCCCAATCAAACGGACTGGTGGAAAGGTCTATACAGACAGTAAAGAACCTGATGAAAAAGACTTTTGAAAGTGGAGGTGATCTGTATACAGCATTGCTGGTCTACCGAAGTACACCCCTGGAGAATGGCTTTTCTCCAGCTCAGCTGTTAATGGGAAGAAGGATCAGATCTAACTTACCTATTACTGATAAATTGCTGCAATCTAAGAACAATGCTAACATTCGGAAGATGAAAGAAAACCAGAAGTGGAAGCAGAAATATTATTTTGATAGAAGGGCTCGTGATCTTCCATCCCTTAACCCAGGTGATAGTGTGTGCCTGAGGAATCACTCTTCTAATACCTGGGGACAAAGAGGTACTATTAAAAAACAGCTGCATCCACGGTCTTACGTGGTCCACACAGATCAAGGGGACACATTTTGACGTAATCGACGGGATCTACGACTTAGTCCAGAAAGTTCCAACACCATGGAAGTTGAGGTAGATTCTGGCATGCGTCCCCTTACTGATCTGATATCTTCAGCACATGGTAATGAAACCGTCAGGGAACAAGAGAATTCAGACCTGAACGAAGGACCAGTACTGAGAAGATCTAATCGAGTCATCAAACGTCCAGAAAGACTCATAGAGACTTGCTAGGATATGTAAGGGAAGTGGGTGGTAAAGACTCACTTGAGAGTGATGTGCTAGTAACCTCTCCTCTCTAGGTAGTTCAGATTCTGGATTTATGGACTGTCCTTCTGCATGTTTTTTTTAGATAGCTCTTATGTGTTGTTAGATGTTAGTGCATGTATTATTAGCTAGCTTTTATATGTATCTAACTGTTTGCTTCTTTTCCTTAGGGGGGGAAGATGTAGTGATATGCTTGTAGAAGGTTGTGAATTTAGAGACTCCCTAGCATGGGCCATTGTTGTGTAAATTGGGAGACGTGCCCTAGAGTAGATTTAACATGGCTGCTCCCAGGTACACACCTGGATACCTGTCTGTATGATTAAAGTTCTATTCCTTACTCATTCTGTAGTATCATCTTTAATGAACCCTCAAGATCATTACAGGTACCAGCACCTAGCTGCCCGAGCTGCAGGGTGGAGTCAGCAAGAGAAAGGAGAACGCCGGCACCTTCCCTCTTCTTTCTTACAAAAATAGCAGTGGGAATATGAATGTATTAGGGAGCATGACAACACTGCTTTTGTTGCTGTTGAGAACATGGCCTTTTTATGCTGGGTGAGTCTGACATATCTGGCTAATCTGTGCCCTAAGAAAAGGCAGCTTGTCCCTGGGAATGGCGACCTTAGAAACATAGTTGTTGCTGAGCGTAAAGCAAAGGATGGGGTGTTTGTGGCAGAGACCAAGTCCCAGCACTCCAGCTGTCTCTGGGGATGTTGGTTCCGAGGAGTTAGTGCTCCATTTTAAACCTGTAGGAGATGGAATTACTAATTCTTTCACTCCTCCTGACTTAGCAGCCTCTTGGCCTGAGCCTGACTGCAAAACAGAAGCTGAGCCTGTTGCTAAACTTGCTATAGAATCAGCAGCCTCAGATGAGAATTCTGACTAGCTGGCAAAGCCACAAAGCAAGTATGGCCATTCCGAGTACTCTAGTTTCTGGGACAGCTGAGACATGGGCTAATTTGTCAGCACAGTTGTGAAGCACATTGCTGTAGGTGGCTCTTTGGTTGGCAGCACAGAGAATTCTCAGGTATTAGTGTTCCCCTCAGTCCTAGCAGCCCTCTTCTTCTGGGCTTTTAAAGGTTTCCTGCCCTTCAATATGGTCACAACACTACATTTGAGACTGGGGGTGACGGCAAACACGGATTCTGTGTGTTCTGATACCCCAAACAGTATTGGTAGGCTTTTAGATGAGTCTAAGGCGAAATATGGAGTAAAGGTAGCAAACTAGACTCCTTAGTTTTTTTTTTTGTTTGTTTGTTTTTTTGTCTGCCAATGGTGTACTGAGGTAGAGAGTGGGGGAGGGGAAGGTACCTTGGCACCAGGGGGACATCAAGCCAGCCCCACACCAGGACTGGATTAAAGAGACTCTAGTCCAGAGTGCTGAGTTTCAGGACCCCGCCCCCTCCACATCATTCAGGCTGGCCTAATGGTGGGATGACCACCAGCACTGGAAGAGGTTAGGCTGGTGCTCGGGGGAACTGGGGCCACAGGCCACCATCCACAGTGCTCCTGGCCCTGCCACAAAGCTGGCTGGTCCACTCCAGGGGGCAGACCGGCATTTGGTCACTGCTCTCCAGGGCCCAGGGGCAAGGAAGCCTCTGGCAGCAGCACTCCACATCTGAGCACTATCAGGCCACCGCACTGGGACCTCCAAGGCTCAGGCTGGCCTGACCAGTCTGCCAGCCAGACACACCCCTGAGACCAGAGACTCTAGTGCACTGGTGGCCAGTTCCATGCACACAGGATTATCTACTGGGCAACTCTGCTGTTGGTATTTGTGTGAGCCAACTGCCAAGGACAAAAAATGGAGTGGCACTTCTGCTTTCTGCTGGTTGTCAACTTGAATCATCCTCCATCAACTCAACTGTATACAGACTTTCATTTTTGGTCCACCAGACAACAGGCTTCTTTTTCTCTGGTATGCCCATTCTGTTTGACTCTTCTTTCTTTTGTTTGCAGACATGCTCAGTGTGTCCCTTCATGCCACACTGTTGACATATTAGATCTTTACACCAGTATTCCAACACATGGTGATCCAGCTTTCCATGGCAGTAATATTCCTGGCACCCCCATTGTCTTCTGGGTAGGTTCTTGTGACACGTTGTGCATTTTGACTTTTAGACATCCTTTATGGACGTTTCCATAGACACTGCAATTTCAATGCCCTTCTGCCAGGTAAGCTGGGCCTCTGTTAATAAGTGCTTCTGTATTGCTTGATTGTTCAGACCACAAACTAACACATCATGTAGGATGTCATTTAATACATCATTAAATTTACAGTGCTCGGCAAGCTTCTTCCGAGATGCCCCAAACTACACAATTGTTTCACTTTCTTCCTGATTACCCATTCTCACTAGATACACCACCCCTTACACACACCCTTGTAATGTGATCTGTGTAAATTTGCAATGTAATTGTGTGGGTTAATGTAAAATATGCCATGTAAGGTTCCTTTGGGAATGCTAATAACATGCTCTGCATTATTGTTGTGGTAGTACATCTCCTGCAGCATCACGTATGTGTATAAATATGAAATATGTCCCCATGGATTTTGCATGCTGGGGAAAGAGGAAGAGGGCTGGAGCCAATCAAAGCTGTCTCCCAGCATATAAACAGTCAGGGCTGCAAACACACACATTCAAAAAGAAAATGAATGAAAATGGATTAGCTAAACATCTATAGCACCTTGGGTGGAGTGGGAGAGATGAACAAAAAAATCCTCAACCTAGGAAAGGGAGGCTATGGAGTTTTGAAAAGGAGTGATTTGGAACTGTGTGGGCTTTTTTGCCTGAGAATCTTTGTCTTGAAACATCACCACCTACAAGCAAGATCTGAGCCCTGCCCAGGGAGGGGCATAGACTCACTGTAAAATCATCATCAGCCAGCCATGTGAGTAAGACTGAAATGGACTACAATGGTAAACTTTAGGTTAGAATGCATCTTATATTTTCATTTGCTAGTGGTTACTCCTAACTGATTGATTACTTGACTGTGCAATGATTTGCTATATACTCACTTAAAATCATGTTTTAATCAATCAACTAGTGTTTATTTTATCCAAAGCTGTGTAGATTTTAAAGTATATGAAGGACCAAGGGCTGACTTGCATATCAGTTTCTTTGTTAAATGGACAGACCAGCGTATATGAGCCTACAGCAATCTGGGAAGAGTCCTGATCTCTGTAAGAGAGAAGTTCCCAGTATGGCATCTGGGGGGCTGGGGGTCTCCCTGGGGAACCTCTCCCTGAGTGGCTTGAGAGTCAATTTCCAAAGGGATAGCCGTGTTAGCCTAGTCCAGCAAAAAAAAAAAAAAAAAAAAAAAACCAAGGAGTCGTGTGGCACTTTAAGACTAACAGATTTATTTTTCGCATGAACTTTCATGGGAGACAATCCCACTTCATCAGATGCTTTGAAGATGGGCACTGCCCAGGACCAATTACATGCAGCAGGCTGGTGTGGACTGACCCAGAAGTTGGAGTCTGCCGAGCACAGCAGTGTAAGTCAGGGTCCAGGGGTGGGCCATCAGGGAAGCATAGCAGCACACCAGACCAGAGGGAGGGAGGGGAATGTCACATTTTTGCCAAAACTAAATCTCTCTACAATTAAAATCAGCTTTAGAAAAAAATGTGCCTACAGGAGTTTAACAATCTCACTGTAAGATTTTGTCTTTGGCTCATCAGAGTGCACAAAGCTGTAGAATAAACTACAGGTTTTAGTTTCCACAACACACAAAAAATGAGCACCTTCTTTGCATCTGCAATTTCTATTTCTCTAAAGTCTCATCAAAAGGTCCTTGGGGCCACATTAGTATAGCCATTTCTAACCCTCTCCCCCCCCCCCGCTTCTTGTCTTTTAATGTCTTTTATTCATGTGTGTTGAAGTTATTCACATATACTCACTAGAAATGCTTCTGTTTCATCCCTGTTCCCAGTCTGTCTGCTTTACTTCATCAGAACAAAACAGAGCCTGCTTCAATTTTATTTTGAACCATCAGTGTAAACAGCCCAGCACCCAGAACAAGAAAAAAAATTTTTTTTCCTTACATTTACTTTTGTTTTACCACCAGTGCAGCACAGGTCTATCCCGTCCTCATTGCCTCTTTGATTTATGTTGAATCCTCAGAATTTACTTGTATTAAGGGAGAAATCACCATGGAACACAGAGAGATGCAAACCCATGAAAAGATCTTTTTATTGAACTAATACTAAAAACCAGCCAGGACTGGCAAGCTATCCCCTAACAGTCTAACTCTCTTGCTATGGCAACAATCTAAGCTCAATTTCTACAGCAACCAAGGCAATTAGGCAAGACACAAAATATACAACAATGCTACCAATCTGTTGTAACTGAGCAATTTCCTATCCTGTTGCCTAAGAAATAAAGACTTGGACAAGATGAAGAATTGGAGACCTGTGTCCTAGTTTAACTCCAACTACAAAATCTTTTTCATGGGCCTTGGCAAATAGAAAACTGTGATTGGTTGGATTATGTATCCTGATCAGACCTACTGCATCTCCAACTTTACATTTAACAAACCTTTCCTATTGCAGGACATAAGTTCAGCCTAAGAAATGTTTGATTTGCATGTTGGATTGATTTTCGTGGATTAAGAGAAAGATTTTGATCACATAGATCATAGATATTTGTTTTGCAACCCCTGTGCTTTTGGGCTCTGGTCTATCTCCTAAATTCAGTTACTGTATAACGATATATATAGTCAACTTAAGGTGAAAGAGGATGGTTCTTTCTCTGACTCACTGCTCCTTCCATTGAGCCTCTATTATGCATGCTGCAGATATATCTTTTGGACTTTTCTCTCCGTGTTCGATTTTATTCTGATGAAAGTCTCTGCACATGCTGACAATGTGACCATGTTTATTACTCATGACAGTGATGTCCAGGTTTTCACTGAATGTTAGCACTCTTTAATACAGGGCTCCTTAGCTTGCATAAACTTGGGGATGACAAACTCCTGTTGGGAACTTGGGGCACTCCCCACACCCCAACTTTGCTGGAGAGGCAACTGTGCTTTTGAACTGAATCTAAAGCACTGGGAATCAGGATGGGAGTAGGAGGTATTTTGGATTGGAATTGGGAGGGAATTTTGGAAAATTTGGAAGGGAGGTTGTAAAGATAGAAGTGGTGTTTGCTTTGACTCTCCCTCCCAAGTTGAGTTACTAATAATTTAACTGTCTCTACATTATGGAGTAAGTATATTTTTGACCACCCCTCCCCCACTTTTTTTTTTAAGAAAAAGTTCTGAAGATTCTTTTAGACTTTTTCTGGAATGGCCAATTTGGCCCACATTCCCCCAGGGAGAATATTTTATGTCTGCTTTTTGTGTAAGGGAGTTATGGTCTCATTGATTTTTTGAGCAGAGTCATTACATTTTAGTTACAGTCTCTCCAGCAGCTGTTCGTGAATGAGTCTGTTCCTTGGAAGCAATTGAAATTTACTTCTCTTTGACAGATAGAATGTTTACATTTGATTATATGGCCTTTGGGGGTTGGGGGTCCCTGAATGCCTCAGTTTTGAGGTGTTACCTGGCTTTTGTTTAATGCTTGAAGAATTTTTAAGTTAAGGCTCTTTGCTGGAACCCTAGTTTATAACCCTGACATGAGGATTCCCAGTTTTGTTTCTAGAAGTCTTGTCTCTTCCCATATTGCAGCAGGTATAACAAAACTGGTTCATTTAATTTGTATGACTAATTTTACTCAGGTCTCAGCAGATGTCTTGATTGTCAGTCTTGATTTTCATTTCTTTTGCTACATTTCCTGGTTTTTATGAGAGATGTAATCAGTCCTTCCAGGAAAGACAGCTGGTTCCTTGAGCAAGCCGTTCCTGATTATACTAATGTTTCTACTTTCTCGCCTGGTGCTCCTGTTGTGATTTGGGGTGTTGACAAGCCTGGCAACTTGTTTTCTTTCAATGGGTCTTCTGAATTTACTTTTAATAGTTTTGGTCACAAGCTTGTAGTAAAGATTAGTCATTTTCAAACACTTGTTGCTTATCCCACCATGGTATAGAGGAGACAGCTTTTGTGATGGCCCCTACCAGCTGGCCTACTGAACTGTATCCAAGTCTATTGTTTAGAACTATCCATTTTCAGTGGAGGAGCACTTAATATCTGTGACTCTCTTCTGTTATTTTTCTGCCATCAGCCTTTGGAATTTAACTACACATGGACACAAAACGACAACCCAGAAAGCAAAAGGCTTCATATTCAAAATGAAGCTTGCAGATTAGTAAAGATTGATGAAGAAACTTTCATAATAGAAACAAGGAATCCCGTCACTTTTAAAGACTAACAAATTTGTTTATCACAAGAGCTTTCATGGGAGAAATCCCACTAGCTCATGTGATAAACAAATTTGTTTGTCTTTAAAACTGCCACAGGACCCCTTGTTCATTTTGCTGAACCAGACTAACACAGCTACCCTTCTGGAACTTCTCACGATACAGAAACACTTCATAACAACATCACAGTATCAACCAGAATTCCTAAGCCTGGGTCAGTGACTTTATGATGTTATCGTAAGAAAGTAAAAGGAGTATAATGATAGATAGTTTCCCAGTAGAGAGTGTTAGAGAATGATTGTGTATAGAATAACATCTAAATATTTAAGGATCTCTACTTTCAAGAGGTACTTGATGGGAGAAGCCAGTATATGTTGAAGAACAAATAAAGCCTAAATATTACAGTCTTAATTCTTATGTTCAGACACTGAACAAGGCAACTCTTTGAAGTCAGTGACTAGGGTAATAAAAATATGTTTTGCTTAGGGATGTCAAAAATTTGTTGGTTGTATCAATTTAGTATCCTGATCAGTTAGATTAGGTTGCTGTTGGAAGGAACATTTTCTACTTTTTTTTTTTTTTAAGACTTACCCTGACATAAGGAAAAACGGGTTTTGTCCCTGATGCTACATTACACTGTCAGAGAACCCTTTTATTACCCTAACAAGGAGATCCGTATTATAATTTCTCTTTTAAATCTATGCAAGAAAATGTCTGTCTGTATAGCAAATTACTTCTATAGCTCTGATCTTATTTGGACAAGTGAGGTGTTATCTGAGACACATTATTCTGTAGACTACCAAAGAAGTTCAGAAGCAAGCATGGTCCCACAAAACATTTGAATTTTGACAAATCATCATTTTTGACATAAAAGTATTCTATTGGACCAGCTCCAATTCTCAGATCTCTAGCACTGCACTTATGGTGCAAACCCTCACAGTCCAGTATATTGTGAAACTTGTACAGCACCTCAGAAGTCAGTAGTACTTATCTTTGCTTTCTGAAGCACCTATCAGAGATATAATACTAGAAACAATGAATAAATCGTTCATTAAAACTGAGCAAACAGTTAAAACAGCTGGTTACTGTGTTAAGTAGCTGCTGTTGTCATATCCTGTTTAGGATTAGGATCATATATTTATTATGAAGTTGAAAAAGTCCTTTCTAATTGCACTTGTTCACCTCTGATATGACAGAGTAATATAAAGCAGTAGAAACTAAAAGCAAACTTCTCTTCTTAAACTGGACACCAAAACAAATCAAATCAAACCAAACATTCAACCTGACTACATCTTTGCTGAAAATGAAGTATAATTCTACATCACTTGGAAGTATTATGGCAATGATTTAATTAGTTTCTGCGACTTGAGTTTTTTTCCCCACAGTTGGTCTATGTGTGTGGAACCTGTAGAGGAAGAGGTTTTGAGAAGTGGACTCTTGCAGATCATTGGGCCTAAGCCCACGAACAGCACTAGGGTTTCTGCTGCACCCCTGCAGCTCAGCAGATGCCAGTGCAGATGAGTGACATCACCAGTGCAGCGCAACAGCACAGTCTCTGTTTTGGTGCCCCTCAAATGTTGGCATCCCTCTGCAAGGCTTACCCTGCTTACCGCGTTGCGCCAGCCCTGCCTAAGCCATATTAACTTTTATCTTGAATCTAAAGTTAAACAGTATCAGCTCTCCCACTTCTGCTCAATTGGCCTGGGCAGTCAAAGCTGGGCTTTGCCTTTAAAAAAAATACAAACCTAGATTTAACAGAAATTAGTGTTTTCTGCTGAAAAGCTCATTCACCTTAATCAACTGACATAAGAACTGATGGCCAGTATTCGAACTGGTGAGGCACAACTAGTTATGCCATGAACCCACTTTTACTTCTGAGGGGAGAAAGAGGGCAAGGGTAGATATTTGAAAAACAAAATTAAAAACGTACTATTTGTAGAGGGTGTGACAGATATTGTAACTCCATTCAGTATTTTTGGGGACTGCCATATTATGTATATCTATGAACAGTTTATATATCATTGTGTTCTACTCCATGAGGGATTCTTACCACAGCTTTTACAGGAACTAAAACAAAAGGGAATGATTACCCTGCTAAGAATGTAAATAACTCCAGAGAAGTTCCACCCACCTACCTCAGTATGGTTTGCACACAGTGGTTCAAGACAAGTTTGTCAGAGACTAAAAGAAAAAGGACAGGCTTTTGATATAAAAAGACTGGGCTTGAAAGGGACTCAGGGCCTTCTTTTTGATCCAGCAAAGAGAGACAACCATCTTTCTAAGGAGGACCTCAATACTCGAGGAAGTGCTAGGGCCCTATAAGACTGATGGGTGACTTCTTGTTTTTTTATTGAATGTTTAAATGTTTATTATGTTTTCTCTGTAATACTTTCACTTTAAGATTTAACATGCTGGCTGCTGTTTGGTAACTTGTAACTGCTGTCAATACATTTGTTCATATTCCTCAGAGAGAGAAACACATAGGTGCTGGCCATTAGACAGACTGGTGTGCTGGGGATAAGAGTGTAAAGCAGGGAGCAGTGTAGCCTTAAAATTCCATGGTGAGAAAGGAGTGAGACTAGGTCTCTAAACAGATTAGTGACAGCTGGAGACATGAGACTACAATGGTGCTCTTTGGATGACTGACAGATTGTGGGGGATACAGGTGAAATTACTATGAAACCGTGATAGAGGGGCTGAGGAACAATGACACATACTGCTTCTTTTTAACTTGAGCACTGGTGACTGTTGCAGTCAAAAAAGCAGAAGCACTATAGGACAGCAATACAATTGAACCTATCTATATATAATGCCCTGTTTATCCCAAAACAATAAAGGACAGACTGGCTTTATAAAAGGCACATCTCACATAATTAAATGTCTGCAGTCATATCATCTTGTATAAGCAGCTTTCTTGTAATTTGCTGTGCCCAGAAGCAGTTAAACCATTCAAAAAATACAGGGTTGGGGGGGGTTGTTTTTTGTTGTTGGGTTTGGTGGGTTTTTGTTGTTTTTTTTTTTGTTGTTGTTGTTGTTTTTTTTGTTTGTTTTTTTGGGGGGTTTTTTTGGCCACTGAGAACAGCAATATGTTTCTAGATCACTGCAACCTATTGATTCATGGATCTTACCATTTTCCAGCATCAAAAATCCACATGGTGTCCAAGTGCTAAATTTTGCATCTGGATACATTTAAAAGATACATCTTTTGAAAACACACACACGTAATCAGAAAGCTCCCCACTGGCATCTCATCAGTTGAGGATCAAGAATGTAAGTCAGGGGTCTCAAACTCGTGGCCTGCGGGTGGTATGCAACCCCTAACGCTATTTCCTGCAGCCCACAACGACACTATTGTTACCGATATTTGCAATATTGTTGTATGAAAAGGTTTCAGTGGTGCAGCCCTCGAGCTAATGTACTAGTCCTCATGTGGCCTTGTACTAGCCCTCATGCAGCCCTCATGATGATCTGAGTTTGAGACCCCTGTGATGTAAGGTCTTTCTTTCCATATACGTTTATAATTTCAAAGCACTAAATTAGCCCCAGAGATATTCCAGTTTAGATAATAGCATAGAAAATAAATAAGAACCATTTTAATTACAACTCTCCATTCGTGGCCACAGCAATTCACCTTCTGAAGATCTGCCATCAGGAAAGCATGTAGAACTTGGAATCTGTACTGTCAGTAGAGTTAGAAAGAGACAATAAATTATTCTCCAAATAGTTAACTACAATTTTTCTAAGTGCCACAGTACACAAGTGAGAGTGCAGAACCTGACTTCTAAATATGGACAGCAGCACTCTGTCAGAAATATTAGGAGGGAAATGGACAGTCATCAGAAGCACACAAGGAGTGCTCTAGAAGCTTCTAACAAAAGAAAACTATTTTTAGCAAGATGGGGGCAGGGAAGCAAGACACATCCAGGATTCTAACAAAAAATATTTTAAAAGAAATGAAGTGAGAAAAGATGAAAGATAAAAAGGAGCCAGGGACTGGGGGCACAGCAAACAAAACACAAAAAACTAAAGGAAAAGCGACAACACCCTATGTTTTACACTGGTTATAGGAAAGTGACTCAGCATTCTGTGTAACTAACATATACAGCGTGCTAAAGTGAAACATCTCAGGAAGTATTGATTAGGTTGGAAATCACAACTACAACTTCTATATGAGAGACAATTACTCCCTCACCACTGCAATCAGGAAGGCTTGCGGGGAAGGAAATGAAGAGGAGGGCACCATCATTATCTTTAATGGGTGGCACGGCTGTAGGGAAGTGTAGCATTGTTAGTTTGTCATACTGTTAGCTGAGTACAAAGAGAGAGAAAAGAAGAGGCAGAAAACTGTAATAAGTCAATCTTCACACAAGAAGAAGATTGCTGATTAAAAATGCACCAGACCTCTATTTATATAGAAATTCAGTACTCACAGATATAGGAATTTGAGGGATGGGGTGATTTGCCTTTTAATTTTTAGTATACTACATCTGTATATAATTTGCCTGAAGTTCCGACTCGTTAATATCTGACATAACACATATTCCTGCATGCTAAGAACAGGTGTTACGAGTACCACAGAATTATCATTATGTGATGATTGTGGTAAATGCTGGGCTTTTAAATGACTTCCTGCATACACTGTGTAGCTCAGGTGCTGGCTATCTGAGAGACCACCATTCAGATAGCCAGCTGACTAGCCCTAGGATCAGTGGGTTTAGGCTCAGGCTGGGAAGAGCTGGAAGGCCGTTGACTCTAGCACTTATTTATTAATTGTATAGGAGTACTTCATGAAGGACCTATTCACTGACCAAGACCCCATTGTGCTGAACTCTGCACAAACATGCAATATGAGTTTCTAGGATCTCTTTTACCTACTATAGAACATTCAGCAAAACATCCAAGTGCTGAGTATACTAAAGTTTGCATATAATTTATATTACCATATAGCTCTTGGCCTATAAGTTCAGCAACTTGGTTTATTATTCACATTGTAACCAAGAGAACTGGATGTAGTGGAAAGCCTTCTGTCAAAACCAGTGAGAAAACTTGTTAATGGTTAAATTTAGGCTGTCTGTCTTCCACTGGGTTGTCCCACAGGTGAATGCACTCAATACAGAATGCCATATTTGACGCTTACCAGCACTGTAGTGGACATTGCTAGCAGGATAATTCAGCTGTCTCAACAGAATGTGAGTGAAAAGGCATGACTGAAGAAACTGCCTCCAAGGTAACAATCAGTCTAAGTATAAAATGAAAGACAACAGATGGACATGGCAAACAGCCAAAACCACAAAAGTAACAAAACTGGAGAACACTGTCGCCGTTTTAGAGTAACTGAGCCAGTATTCCTCCTCTCCTACCTCCAAGTCTACCGAGGGGACACACTTAGGGTTTCTGGATTCCAAATGTCACCTCTCTTGGACAGACCCCTACATCACTCTCACTCCTGACTAGAGTCATTTAATTCTGCTCAGTTCCCTGCCATGCATTTCCTGGCAAGCCAGACTGACTAAGCAGGCCAGTGTCAACATTTTACTTTCTCTTTAAAGGCTATGAACCATGTAATCACCAACCAACAGTGTGGGGAGGCAATAAGTGTGCTGGGCCTGTTATGACTTACAGTATGGTGGATCAGTGGGCAATGAGGAGCTCTTACGGTTGTATTCTATTTTCATTATCCATGTCCTCCCTTCAACTTCTAGCCTTCTGTTCAGGCACTGGTTCTCAGCCTTTTTGGCTTGAGAGCCCCAGATATCATTTTTACAACCCTCAAGGGTCACCATTTTCCACCAGAAACCCACCCCCCAGTGAAGCCACATGGAAAGAAACTGCATGCACCCTGTAGCCCTGTGCGCCTGAGTTCCTAGGCAGTGACTCCTTTGGCACCAAGACTGACAGAAGATCAGTGCTCCCCTGCTTCTGGCTCAAGCAGGGACCAAGCACCTATGGACTCAGGTAGAACGCTTTGTCATGCTACCTGCTATGGCCAGGGGAAGGAGGAAGGTGGTCTCCAATCCCCTTGGCTGCAACAAGGAGCCTGCACTAGTCTTAGCCTCACACAACACACTCAGCCTGCATCCTTAGGCAGTGACTCCTTCCTGCAGCCAGCACAAGGGGAGCCATAGGTCACTTTGAAAGGCTACAAGGGCCACTTTTTGCCCATGGGCCACAGGTAACCACTGTGTTAAGGTCATCTTTGTAATGCTTACTTGTGGGCTACTGTCTTCTGCCCTCTTTTGGACCTAGTTTAAAGCCCTCCTCACGGGGTTGCTGAGTTGTTGCCCAAAGATGCTCTTGCTCTTCAAGGTCTGGCAAACTCCTTCTCTACTCAGGAGACCTTCTTCCTGCGACAGAACCCCATGCTAAAGAAAGCCAAAGTTCTTCTTTTAATACACTCTGTTGAGTTTGTATACATCTTTAGGATCCATGTGTCCTTGCCTTCAGATCAATTAATTACTCAAAAGTTATGATCAGGGTTCTTATTCTGTGACATCTACTATATTATCTTCCTTGGATATGTTCTTAAATGAGATTGTATTTAGTGTGTTTTAATTTTTATGTGGAATTTTTATGTATTTAAATCTTGAAATAAAGAAGAGTTACTGTTACTTAAGCAACAGGCCTCATTTTCAAAAAATGATAGTATTTGTGTGCTTGAACACTTTTGTGCCCATGTGTACAGAAACAGTTACTTTGGGATTGTTTTGTTTAGAAATGCCACCTGTAGTTAGTCTGAAACTTACTTGATCTATGAAAATGGCAATTAAAAAACTGTTTTGAGCAGGATGTTGGTGTGATGAAAGTAGAGAGACATACAAAAGTACTGCTGAGGATCCTCAAACCTGTTTTTTTTCCTTTCACACTGTTAAACATCACACAAAGCTGCCTCAACTTAAAAGACTTAAGATAAAAGCAAGTGTTGTAACAAACTTTGCTTTTAATGCACAAAAATGTACTCAAGTTTTTATGCACACAGTTTGAAAAATTAAGGTTAGATATTGGTAACTTAAGATTGTATTTTTAAAAGCTACGCATTTAGAATTCCACATGCACGTGTGCCGAGTTTATATACGCAAATCCTCTGGACAAATAAACTGGATATTTGCACATTCGCATAGAAAGTTAGACATATGGCTTGCTAAGAATATGCACAAATGGTTTGCATGTTATGTTGGATACCTGTATGTGCAAATTAGATATGATATATTGGATTTTGGTTAAATCAAAACTTTATATTTAAAGAGTGTATTGCAGTAGTATCTAGTGGCTGCCACTAGGGGTCAGAGCCCATTGTGCTAAGCGTCCTACACACACAACAAAAAGATAAGAATTAGTAAATAAGCTAATGTATAACTAGCTCAGGCCTCAACAAATCTGCTGGACACCTAGAGACCAGACCAAAAACTTGGGCACCCCTAAATATCTGGCAGAGAGGAAGTCCCCCACTGCCAGAAATCTGCCACAGCTCCTTTTGGAGGCAAGACCCTCCCCTGCTGCAAAAATAAGCTGCTGCCAGCATGAGGGAGGGGGGGAGAGATGATGGTGCTCTCCCCTCCTGCATCTTCCTTTCTCCCCAGAGACTATGTAACACCACCACTCCTTTCGGTGCCAAAGAGCTGCCAGCAGTAGCTTTTTTCAGTCACTGGAGGGGTTCAGCGCAAAAAAAAAACAAAAAACCTGCCTCATCACCAAAAAAAATCCCACTGCCAGCAGCTCTTTTGGCAGCACTGCGGAGGGAAGACGACAGCAGCGCTGGAGAGGAAGATCATTTCCATCTCTCCCTCTTCCCCCCACACCTTCAAAAGAGCCATCAGCAGCAACTTTTTTTGGTGGCGGAAGGTGGGGAGCTCCAGTGGCTTTTCAACAGCAGGAACCTGGCATGCTCTGTGTGGTGTGGGACCCCTTTGTCCCAGCACTCTTAGGCACCAGGGGAAAAATCCTAGGCACCATGGCAATCTGGTGTCTAGGATTTGTTGAAGCCTGAACTAGCATCACAGAAAGTTGGGCAGTGGGGATAAGTCTCATGGCCGGCATACAGGTCCAGAATATATTTTGTTCAGGAAGAATAGGAGGGATACAAAGGGAGGAAGTGTTGCCTTATACATCCAATAAGTGCATTTATTCTTTGGTCCAGGATGAAGTGGGAGACAGCAGCTGAAAGTCTCTGGGAACAAATTAAATGGGTTTATAAAAAATCAGGGTGATGTCATGGTAGGAGTAGACTTGGTAGTAATGGGAGATTAACTAACCAGACATCTGTTGGAAAGGCAATACAGCAAAAAACAAGACTTCAGTACATTCTTGGAATGGGAGCAACCTATGGCAGTGTTGTTTTAGAAAGTGGAAGTCAGAGGGAAAGCCATTTTAGATTTGATCTGACCAACAGGAAGGAGCAGCAGGTAATGAATCAATGTAAGAGGAAATGTGGATGATGATTCATTAGTCTATTGAGAGGAGTGAAAGCAGTAGAAAAAAAAACTATGGACTTCAAAAGAGTAAAACTCAGGAAACAGGTAGGCATGGTCTCATACGAAGAAAATCTAAGAGAAAAACTAGTTCAGGAGAGCTGGCAGTTCTGTTGTGAAGAAAAGAAGAATGGTCAGAGACTAATATTGCTCCCTCAAGTACTCTTTAATGACCTGAAAATCAAAAGGAAATCATACAGAAAGACATCACATGCAGAGGCATCTCTGGGCATTGGCCCACATTGCCCATGTCCTGAATCCATACTAGAGTGCCCTGAGCCTCGGAGGAGCAACCTGCCCTGCTCCCCTGGTGAAGGGCAGCATCTGGTGGTCTCAATAGTGGTGGAGAAAGGGCCAAGAAGCTCTCCTGCTCATGCCTTACCCCTTCATCCCCATCCCACCTACTTACTACTGGGAGCCAGCATCTGACCTGGGCCATGGGGAAATGGATCCCCCAAGCCTCTGGGAGCCAGTGAGAAAAGGCAGAGGGGCGAGGGGCTGTGAGTGGGGTGGCAGGAGCCTGGGCAAGATGGATTGGGACTGGATGTGGGGCAGGGGGCAAGCATCCGAGGGGACTGCTACAGGACTGGGGATGAAGGAGTTGATGAATGAGGAGTGGGGTTGTCATGCCTGGGAGAGAGCAGGAGAATGGGTTGAGATGCCTGGTGCTAAGGACAAAGGCTGTGGGAGGGGGTGTCCAGAGCTGCAGACAAGAGATGTGGGAGAGAGTGGTGTCCACAGCTGGGAGCACAGAAGGCAGGGGGATGGAAGCCATAGACAGGGGGTGTGGGAGAGAGCGTTAAAAGTTGAAGTGGGAGGCCAGCAAAGTGGTTTTGTGCTGTCTGCTGCCCCCAGGTAACAGCCTCCCTCCCTCTGGAGTAAATCTTCTTCCTGCCCTGCCACAGTTGGGTCTAGCTGGGATTCTGCGGGGCTACGGCAGCAGTCAGAGACCTACTGAAGAAAGTGTGGGGCATCCACCAGGTCATGCTATTACCCTGCACCCTATTGGCACTGCTGCCTAGCCATATCAGCCTGCACCCAAAGTAACCTGGCCCTTGCTCCACACTGAGCTCTACCACTAGATCCCACTGGAGAAGCCCAATTCCCCAGCTTGTCTCCAAGAGAAACCTCTAGACCAGGCTCCCCAGAGATCCCCTGTCCCTCCACCCCAGGAAGCCCCACCTGACATAGCTGTTGCTGCATTGCCCCAAGGGGAGCCCCTATTTGCCATGCTCCCTTACCATGCATCCCCAAGAATAGCTTCCATCCCCTGTGCCTGGTCGTGATCCACATGGCCAGCCACCTTTCAGATCATGCACATGGAGGAATTGCCTAGGGTGAAAAGGCCCTGGGGCCTGAACCTAAGTGGCATGGGTTTGGAGGCCTGTGCTCTGAATCTTTTTCGTATATAGCAACATGTATGAATTGCTAAAGAGGAGTACAAAAGAATAGCACAAGCATGTAGGGCTAAAATCAGAAAAACTTAGGCACAAAATGAGTTATACATATCAAGTGACATAAAAGGCAATAAGAAAAGGTTTTTACATACATCGGGAGCAAGAAAAAGACGAAAGAAAATGTAGGTTCTCTACTTAGTGGGAAGGTGTGCTAATGACTTTTTAAAACTACAGTACCCACCCGTGGAAGTGAAGAAACAGATCAACAGAATCAGATGGGACCCCGGAAGCCAACCTCTATGAAAGAAGCCCCATAAGGAAAACAACAGAATGCCACTGGTCATCTCCTAGAGCCCTCAAGTCAAACCTCTGCAGCACATCATCAAAGAGCTACAGCCTATCCTGCTTCATTATTTGCAATCTATATTACAAGGGAGTAATTCTGATACTGTGCTGATGGACTGAAGTGCAAAACACTCATTCCAGTTTGCCTTCGTTTAACTGTTATCCCACTCACACATATATATTGGCTAAATTGTTTGGCTTCTCACAAAAATAAAATGATACTATCCTGTTTTATATATTGTGAGTTCTACTGCATAACTGAGTTCTAGAAAAGACAACAATGACTAAGTAGAAAGAAAAATATGTTATGAAAAGACATCAACCTCTTCATCATAAATGTTACAACTAGCTCTCAATAAAAACCGCATTTTAGCCCCTTCATAACTTCAGATTTGACAACTGGTTGAGCCTGCACATTTCTAAATGTAGTATGAAAACAAGAATGCATATACAAGCCTTGACTAAAACTGATTAAACAATTTTTGAGCCATAAATCATTAAAATTGTGAACTGAAATGCTTATTTTTGTCTAACACTCTTCAAAAAATTAGTTTGTTACAATCCTTTCAAACATTCCATACAGTTAAGAAAAACGTGGCAGTGGCATATGCAAAAAGTAGGCAAATTAAATTTATTAATAATTTTATTACAAATAGATTTGAGCCTATTCTCACTTGCATTCCTTTCAAGCCTAGATCTTCTTGGCTTGTGAAAATGGGAGCTGTTTGTCATTCAGAGGAGGCACTATAAGATCACATTCTTTGGTGACATACATGGGCAAAAATCTATTACACTCAGATCAGCTTTGCCCATTTACACCAGTGAAGAATGTGGTCTTCTATGTAAAGATGTTGCTTTGTATTTGCTGGTTCAACTTATAAGGAATATAAGGGTGCCTGGAGAGCTGACAGGTCCTTCTCGTAGTGTAAGTGACAGAATCTAGTGGTTGTGGAGGTTAAAAAAACAGTTCTAGTCCCAGACTGGCATGCTTCTGTGGTTTATCAGACAGAAAGCTAATTTTGGTCCCCTGAAAAATCAAGGGGGAAAAAAAAAAAAAAAAGGAAAACACAAGAAAAATCCATTTTCAATTTCTGAGGATTAGTTTCATAGCTCAACAACAAACAGCACATTTTTGTAAAAAAAAAAATTATTAAATTATGCTTTTTCTAAGACTGAAAGATTATGTAATGGCCTCCTGAAATTACACAACTGTCTACCTTTGCAATCCTCTAGCGGCGCAGTGAAATTATACATCTTTGAGAAGCACTTAGCATCATGACCCCTAATTTTGATTAGGAGCTCTGGATGCTAAAGTAATATAAATATTAAATAATAATGATCATAATTCACAACACAAATAAGAGTTTACTGACTTCTGCTGGACAGTCTTACAGTTGTTTTAAAATCTACGTTCAGCCTCTGGTTACAATGTCATGGTTGTAAACCCTTTATAAATAGAAATAGATGGATTAAATAGATTTTGACATTGGCTAATGTAATAGGCAATTTTCATTTGAAAACAAGACATGATTCTCTATCATTTAAACTCATGAAGGAAAACTGTACAGAACAGATTCTTTCAACAATCCAAGAAAAAAATAGTAGGGTGATGTACTGCTTATGGATAATGCATTTTTGCTGACTTTCTTTCCATAATAATTTCAAGCCTTCAGGGGGAGCATAGATATTGATTTCTAAAGTTTATTATGTTGGCTAGTTCTATTCACTCTGCTGGAGGCACCTTCCCTTTTATTCTAAATGTTTAAACTTTATTCTCATTTACTTAAACAAAAGAAAAAGCAAGATGTTAAAAAAGAAACAAGGAAAGAACATTCTGAAAAATCATTTCTTAATAAAGCTTTACTTCAAAACCCAGCTTCAGCTCCTATGTGATAACTATATACATAACTATCATATTTACACAACCAAAGCCCTTGTCAGCAAAAAAAATTAAAAGTTAAGGAGGTTATAAACATGAACTGACCATGGAACATTTATGTTTTTTATTAAAAGATAAATCGTGACCAGACACTTAACACAATTAGTACTAATAACAAGGGAGAAAGAACAACCCAAAATAAGGAAATAACTAGTTAAAGAATATTCAGATAAATTAGATGTATTAAAGTAGACAAGCCCTGAGGAAATTCATCCTTAGGTTCTTCAGGAACTAATTTTAGCAATCTCAGAGCTATTAGCGATTGTCTACAAGAAGTGCTGGAGGATGGATGGGGTCTCCAAGGACTAGAAAAGAGGACCTGGAAAATTAGAGACCAGTCAGCTGATAGCTAGGAAGATACTAAAACAAATGATCAAACAAGAGGAACCAGAAAATTACAGAACAGCCTGTTATGCTGGCAGACATATGCCATCTCATACCAGAGATGTGGCCAATTCACTTGTGTAGTGGTATAGATCAAAGTGACAGTTAAATGTCTAAAAGCATATCTGGTGTTAAAATTCAATAAAACTAGTAGAATGTTACTTGCATTCTTTTCATTTATCCTGCATCCCATTATAATGAAGCAGTAAACATATTGTGTACATTTCAGTAATTAAATAAGCCTTCAAACAAAAAAGAAACCTTGTGGAATGCAAATGAAGAACTTTTCTGTTAGAGTGCTAATTTCAAAGCAAGTGATTTTTTGTGTATGATGATCAGAGGTCAAAGACTCAAAAATGCATTCTTCACTCTCTATCTTCAAAGGAAAAGCCCACATGGATAGTGACACTGTCAGCTTGTTTTCTATAAGAATCTAATGTAGGCATTCAAGGAAAGATCCTGGATCTTTGGATTCATACAGGAAGGTGTACCAGATGAAAAGCAGACATCCCCAGAGACAAAAAAGACTTTTGGGAAACTCATAGTTTATGATTACTGAGACCCTTACCAACTGAGATTCACCTATACATATATTTTACCTGCTTTAACCTCTTTACTCTCATTTCCTTTTCTTAGTTCATAAACCTATAGTTGATTTATTATAGAATTGGCTATGAGTGTTGCCTTTGGTGTAAGATCTAGAGTACCAATTGATCTGGGTACCAAAGGAGTAGCCATGTTAGTCGAGCTCAACAAAACAAACAAGGTGTCCTGTGGCATTTTTAAAGGTTAACAAATTTATTTATCACATGCGCTTTCATGGGAGAAAGCCTCACTTTGTCAGATGCTTGAAAAATTGATCTGGGGGGAGTGGCAGCTGGCAAAAAGCACTGCCCTGCACTTTGCACCAGTCCCCTGCTGGCCCTGCCCCACCCTCCCATTAGGGAGTGGGGCCAGCAGAGGACAGGAGCTGTGGGGGGGGGGTGAAGTCAGGAAGGAAAAGGCATCACCAGATGTGCTGTTCCTGTCCCCTGCTGGCCCCACTGCACCAATAGGGAGCAGGGGCTGCATGCAGGGATGGGGCCAGCAGGGAAAAGCAGCCACAGACTGCCCTTGGCTGCCACCCCTGGCACCTGCTGAGGGCGCAGGAGGTGGGGCTGACACAGGGGCCAGCAAAGGTTTTCGACCCCTGACCTAGACTCTAGATCCTGGAGGATAAGAAGGTTTTCAGGAATAGCCAACACAAATTTCTTAAAAACAAATCATGCCAAACTAACAATTTCCTTCTTTGACAGGGTTAAAGGCCTTGTGGATGGAGTGAAGTAATAAATGTAATGTATCTTGATTTTAGTATGGCTTTGGAAACAGTCCCAAATGATATTCTCATAAGCAAACTAGGCACTAGAAAGTGGTTGCACACCTGCATGAAAGACTATATCCCAAGAATAGTTATCAAATGTTCACTGACTTGGGAGGATGTATCTAGTGGGGTCCAGCAGAGATCTAGGCACTAGAAGGGGTTGTACACCTGCATGAAAGACTACACTCCAAGAATAGTTACCAAATGTGCACTGACTGGTAGGATGCATCTAGTGGGGTCCAGCAGAAGTCTGTCCTAGGCCTGGTACCATGCATTATCTTTGTTAATGAACAGAATAATTTAGTGGAGAGTATGTAAAAAAAAAAAAAAAAAAAAAAAAAAAAAAAAATGTGCAAATGACACCATGTTGGGATCACTCTGGAGCACAGAGTTAGAACTGAAAATGACCTAGACAATTTGGAGAATTGGTCTGGAATCAACATGATGAAATCCTATAAAGATACGCGCAAAGTACTACACTTGGAAAGTAAAAATCAAATTTGTAAGTATGCAAATAGGGAATTAATGGCTAGGCAGTAGTATTGCAGAAAAGAATCTCAAAGCTATAGTTGATCACAATCTGAATATGCTGGAGTTCCAAAAAAATGCTAATATCATTGTGGTGTGTATTAACAAAAGTATTGTATCTAAGACACAGAAGGCATTGGTGATGCCTTAGTTGGAATACTATGTCCAGTTTTTAGCATCATACTTTAAGACAGATGTGGACAAACTGGAGAAAATTCAAAGGAGAACACTGAAAAATTACAAAAGGTTTAGAAAATCTGATCTACAAGGAAAAGTTGAAAACTTATACATGTTTACTCTTGAGAAAAGATGACTGAGCAGGAGACTTTATAACAACCTTCAAATATAAAGAAGATGTAGATCAACTGTTCTTAGAGTCCATGGAAGGTAGTGGACTTAATCAGCTTCAAGCAAAATTTTGGTTAGATATCAGAAAAAAATTCCTATTAAATGGCTATCTAAATGCTAAAATATGTTATTAAGGGAGTTTGTGGAATCCTCATCATTGGGAATTTTTAAGAACAGGTTAGGCAAACACCTCTCAGGAAAAGTCTAGGTCCTGACTCAGTGTGGGAGGAAGGAGATCATCGCTTGAGTTCCTGTCCAGCTCTACACTTCTGTGATTCTATGATTATTGAGAACAAAAAATTTATCACACTATAACCATCTTCACTCATTTTCAACACATTCCAGAAACAGCAATTTTACAGGGAACACACACACACACACACACACACACACACACACACACACACACACACACACAC